>JAFBJS010004180.1:123366-165148 GCA_016785265.1 Paraplagusia blochii | reverse complement strand
CATTCCTACAGCGCTTTAAAGCCAAATGATTGGCTTTAACAGCTCTTTCGACCTCGCCCAAATACAACAAAGCCTCGCAGTAGCGGTAGTGGCCCTATCACAAAAAAACATGTTAATATGAAATTTGAGTGAGGCAAATAAATGTTCAAGTTTAAAAAAAAACAGTACCTTTGCCCAGGATGGTTCTATCAATGTGGCTCTCTTACCATCACCAACTGCCTTTCTGGAAAAAATAATGTTACAATAATAATAAAAAAAATCCAAACAACCACTGTGTTTCTCAACGAAATTTGGCCTCTGGCCTCATAAATGCCATATTACTCTTAGCATTGGTGTGTGATTTGCTTTTTTACACATCAAACTAGTTCTTTCTAACTATATTATATCCTAACATTAGATGTCTGAGAAACAGCACAATCACACCTACCAATTTTAGGTGCATCGGAATAACTACTTACAAATAGTCTCCACATCGAATATAACAAAGGGCTCTGTTTCCATATGCAATGTGGTTTTCAGGACTGTAGAAAGAAAAACAAAAAAAGCTTTAGTTTTAATTGTAGACAACACAACCAGTTATTTTCTTTCTTTTAGAGCAGGGTTCCCCAACCTTTTTTTGCACGAGTTAAATGTCTATACAGCCTATAATTATCTGCTACCAGAGCGGTATAAAAAAATTTGAATCTATCAATGACTCATCAATGCAAACTGTTAAAGATCTATCTGCGTCATTTTGAGTTCATTGTTGTTGTCTTCACTGAGAAAATATTTCCTAATCAAATATAGTTGCATTATTGATGATGGAATCATAGCCATTCTACTGTTCAGTTCATTTGTTGATATGGGTATGGATCAAGTGGAAGTAATAGCCAGAAGGAAACATTATTTCTTTGCCACTCAGCACCAATTCACCCAAGGACCGGTACCAGTACCCAGCCCAGTGTTTGGGCACCACTGTTTTAGAGGACAAACAGGACTTAACAAATCAAATTAGGAAAAATGTTACTTACTAGAATTTGATGGCAGAGGTATAACAATCAATTGCATCTTTAAATAGACTCTTGGTAAAGTTTGTGTTTCCAGTTTTCTTGCAATCCTCGCTTTTCTAAAAGTGGAACAAAAACAATTTTTTTCAGAACTAGGAAGCCAGGGGTTTCTTTGTAATGGGACATATACATATATGGTATAGTTAAATAAATGCAGTAAAGTATCTTGCCTCCATCAAATATTCTGAACGTTGGACCATAAGTTCCTTCATCGTCTTCTCTAAGTTGAAGGCCATCCTTCGAACAAAACCGCCATCTGAGAGACAGAGGTAGAGAAAGGGATCAATGTTAGAATGCTTTTGTAATATATAAAGAAATTGCTAAGTTACGTGTGTGAAGTTAAACTTTAATGTCATTGTTTCTTACACTCGGTGAAGATGAACCGCAGAGCAGTGTAGCAAATGCTTGGGTGGCCAAATTCGATTGCATACTGGCTGATCTCCAACTCTCCAACACATTCCAACCATTCTAAGGCATTTTTTAACACTTGTTGTGGATTCTGACAGGACAAAGTGAAAACCAGCAGATTTAATACCACTACACTGTAGAGACCCCGCTAGATATCTGTTATTTATGGACTTACCATGTGAAATATTTCAGTTAACCACAAGAAAGGCTTCAAAGAGCCTTTTCTACCCTATGTGGGTATACAAATTAAAAATTAGTCAAAAAAAAAAGACTTCTGAGTCCAGTTTTATATTACCATTATAAAAAACCTTTAGGAGATAAACTTACAATTCCAGACTCAATAGCTTCAAAGACTCCTTCTAGGATTTCTATCTTTCTTATGTGCTCCAGATGTATATTTTTAGAGTCCCTGGAAAACAAACACAAAACAGAGAAGTTTAAAGTGAAAGTCAAAGTGAAATACGTATAACAGCAAAAATAAAACTTAGTTTTGTGACACTTACACTCTGTCAATGACACCAATATTTGCAGCCCAGTTCACAAAAGGACCGCTCCCCTCCGGGTGCAGTAATATGGGATACCAGAACGTGAAAACTTTCATCTTCTGACAAGCTTCTTTTCTGGTTTCCAAAGGAATAGAGACCCATTGATCCAAAATTTCTTCTAAAATGTTGAAAGCATACCAATGTTATATTCAGATTTCCTTTTTTAATGTCATTACACATTCTATTGAGCAGATGGCATAAGCTGACACTGCGCAGCCGCTCTACACACATAAGAAGAAGAAAAGAAGACTGCTGGTCAAATGCATGTTTGGCTTACCGAATGGACAGAAGGTCTTACGGTTATAAAAGGGAGGGGAAAAAAAGACAGTGTGAAAAACTTAATATCACCAATAATACATTAAAGTTTAAAAGATGGTTAGAAAACCTCACCTCAGGTCCATCACTTGTAAAATTGTCATCAAGATCAAAAAGACCATTAAAATCTGACATTCTGCTCAAATCTGAAAGAATCGGTTTTAAATTAGTTACAGTATATAAAGAAACACACAGTGCACAGCTACAGGAAGCCCACTCTGAAAACAAACATGGCTTATGACAGATGTTACTGATTTAATGTATGAATAATAAAATACAATTGCTGTGAATAATAAATAAAATAAAGTGAATGAATTTTTATCTTTGTGCCTATCTAAAAGGCAACTGTAAAATACGTGTTTAAGATTTTTGTTGATTTAATCAATAATAATCTCTTAAAATGAATACAGCAACCAAAACAATAGTTGTCTGAAGAATTTTTCAGAATAAAGTTGTATAAATAGGGGAAAGGAAGATGGATATATTGATAGATGATGTTTGTTCTAACATGGATTGCTTACTCTAATCTAAGTAATAAGCAGAAAAATTTTTCAAGTTGAGGAGTTTGACTTCAGATAAGTCAAGTTCAACAACTTTGTCAACACAAAGATGTCGCTGTTGCACACCTGAGCAACATCACAGGTAAGAGTTCTGCTAACAGGTGTAAAAACAAAACTTAAATAGGTTCCTACATTTGACAACTGAAACTTTGCCACAGAATAAAATGCCTCTCCCCTTCAGTCGCGGTTTTATTACGAATGCTATAGAATAAATAAAAGGTGCGTTTTCCTATTTATTAAATGTGTCTTGTTATATAATTGTTTAAAAAGTGCCTTGGAGACACAATTGTTAAATCCAACTACCTCTGTGTTTTTTCTTACCTGGTAGCTCCATCTCTCCTCTGAACATGTCCAAACCATCTCAATCTGGCATCTCTAGATTTTTTTTCCCAAACGTTTTTGTCTGTGTTGTCCCCCCCAATCACCTCATTCCTGATTCTGTTCATCCTTGTCTCTCCTAAAGAGAATCTCAGCATCTTACACTTTCCTCCTGTCTTTCCTTTCTGCTTCTCCATTTTTAAGGATTTTAAGGATTCATAATTTCCATTTCATCCTGTCTTCTGTATCCTCAACTCTAACTCCAACTACATCCATGTCCTCTTTTACTGCATCCATAAATCCCCTAAACAATAGTAATAATACATGTTATTATAATTATATAAACAATTTCGAAACATAGAAACTCAAAAAACGGTCTCCCTGTGAGGCTAATAAACACGTTGTGGTGAACAGATTAACTAAATTAACTCAAAAAAATAGTAAGTCTACATATTACGTGTTTCTAGTTTGTGTTTGGAATTCACTAATATTTTGACGTAACGACGTGCGTATCGCCGTGCCACTCTGTTAGCACGTTAGCATCACAGCTAAAACTAGTCTATCGCACGTAAACGCCAAACACCAAAACACCGTTGTTATTATTCGTTGACACGCCATAATGTAAGGTTAATAGTTGTTTTTTTTCACGACACGGAAACGTTTTTATAGCTTAATTTTCTTCCTAGTTTGTCTATAGGAATACGTATCGACGCGCCCTGCAGCAATAACGGTTCAGCTCTTCGACACAGTCACTTTTAAAAACACGATTTAACTACAAAATACTCACATTAACCCAAGCAGCAGTAAAGAGTTCAGCAGCAGCCCTCTTCTCCGACCTGCACCACTACACGGAAGTCTCAACGTGTTGTCGCCAAACATGTGGGGCGTGGCCTTCCTCTAAGTCCATCAGTGCCAGCAGTGAAGTGAAACTTAAGATTACATGAATTGTGACCTAAGTATCAACTCGAAACCTAGCTTCTGCACCACTTATCAGTACTACATTGTCATCATTTTGCTACTCTCTTTTCCACTTCCACAAATGTTTAAGATATAACATAAATAATGAACATTAATTTTCCAACCAATACCAATATTGTCAGACGAACCTAGTTTCAAGCCGTCTCTGCACTATCTACAGGAAAAATGTTGGTAATGCAAGTAAAAGGCAGTATAAAAAAGTATATATAAAGTATAATCACATACAAGACTATGATACAATTTGTAGAAATGTGGTAAATCTTAATTTGCCTACTCCTGGCCTACACTATTTAATATTTATAAATTACTTCAACATAAATTACTTTTCAAATATAAAAAAAGTAAATATGCAATTTTCAACTATGATGATATATGGTATATGATATAAGATGATATATCATCACCATTTAGGAAAACAAATATTAATTCTTTATTAATTAAAAAAAACAATACAGCTTGTTTTATAACAAGCCAATGAGAAAATCATTCTCCACAATAACACTGAATTTAATAATAATAAAAAAATCTCATTAAAATTGCAGTTTTAAAATGTGTAAGCCATATATAAAAATCGCCTGCAGCTGAAGCCAAGAAATATACCTCATATGACGATAAAAACATTATTAATGTCACTCAACATTTGGAAAACTACAGGATATAACATGATAAAACTGAAACTATTTCTACATTCAGTATTTAATAGTTTATTGGCAGTTTGTCTACAGCTCGACGTCACCCCTCTGTCTGAGAAGACGGCGAAAAACTCGGTCGGGGGCTCGAAAAATGCTTCTGTTGCGCTCCAGGTCCTGAGCACTCATTATTTTTGTCACCAGTGCTTCCTGTATGGCTGGAGACTCACAGGGGTGATGTTGCACGTTGTGGCTGACATTTCTCCATGGCTCAATAACTAAGAGGCCCAGCGGGCCACCTCCCTCCTCCTTGTTAACCATAGACAAAGTGTCCAGCTTTACCCTGGTTTCCATGCTTGGGTTTATTTCCTTGCCTCCTTTTCCGTTGGCAACATCAGACACCCCGTCGAATCCATGGGTTGTACATTTTCTTCTTATGTCATCATCTGGAGAAGTTGTGTGCATTTCAGTAGAACTAGCTCTAGGAAAACTCACATTTGCCTGGCTGTCGTTGAAAAGGTTTTGACCCAAGCAACTTGCATTAGTTTTGTTGGCTGTACTATTGTGTCTTGGATGAGCAGAACTCCTGGTTTGGAGTTGTTGAGGATTTAAAGCAGCAGTTTCTTGAGTGTTTCTTCGTAGATAGGCTGTGTAGTCTTGAATTAGGCGATTGAAACCCGTCTTGTAGGACAGACGTAAGGAAGCTGCAGATCCCCATGGCACAGAACGCAGCCTCACCTGTTTAGCACAACAAATGTCAGATGAACCACAATAAATTCAAGTAAAATTGATCTTCCTTGTTCTTCCTGTAGTGTTCACAGTTCAAGTCCTATGTGATGGAATTGGTGGTTCTGTATTTGCACACGGAAACCAGGATAAGAGCAGATAGATGGCATGTACAAATGCTAAAATGTTTTTTAGTAGTGTTTGCCCATTTACAAACACTAAATTTTCTGTAACGATATTGACCAATACCAATATAAGAGAGTAAAGGTACCTACTTTGTGTCAAAGTCATGATGGATGGCCCTAGTGTCTGCACTGTTACCCTTGACCTTTGACCTTAAGTAATGCAACATGTACAAACAAATAAGGAGGGGGGACGTGGGCATGTGTTAGGAATGTCAAAACATAGAGGGGGAAAAGGAGGTGTTGGGAGATCACGTCCTCGTATTGGAAGATGTTTTTTCAATATACTTTCATTCAACAAGTTTGCCACAAACACACACACAAGAACGTCTTTTCGCGGCTTTTTCTCCTTCTCACGGGTCTTCTTACACACAGGCAGGTGGATAGATGCCCAGGGACACCCGGGACAAAACCCCCCTGACCTGAGTCCAGTGTCTGACTCAGTGTCTGAAGAGTTGATGTACTTAGATAAACCTACCTGATGGATCCTGATGTGCAAATGAATTGCAGCTCCTGTCAGCCACTGTTGCATGGACACTGAACTCATCCGTTTCTTCGTGGTCATCCTTTCAAAATGGTCAATCAGTTCAAGCTTGAGCCAGTTGTCAAACAACTCTGTCGTCTCACCCATCTTCTCCTCATTGTTTGCAATGCCAGGGACAATCTTGAGGTAGCTGTCAATGATCTGTCCAATTCTGGAGGATGCGCTGATGCCAAAAATGCTCCTCGCTTCAGACTCGTCAGTGAACTTGTGCTTTACTGTTGAACCCTGGGCTTGAACCTAGTTCAGATTGAAGGAGAGATCAGCAAATACTTGATGAAGAACTGTATGTGCAGAGCATTTCTAGCAGTAAAGAGACCACTATACAATACAAGGCCTGCCACCTACTTGTTGGGCAACTTGGTCAAAGAGCAGAGACAAAGCCAGAGCGACTATCCCTACTCCTCCATAGGTGACCCTGCTCCCCCCCAGCTCTTGAGTCAGATTTAGGTTAAATAATGTCTGCTGCTGCCTGCTCATGCTCCGCTGTAAGAACCTGTACTGATGCTGCAGTGCTGCAGATGAGTCCAAAGACAAGAAACTGGTGAGAACAGGATCCAAAGAAATATCAGGAACAATACTGGCATCTCGAGCAACAGAAAACAGCTCCTGGACGGTAGCCGGAGAAGGAAGACACAAACTGTGACCCATCACAATCATGACTACATCAGCCCCTGGTACCACTCTGAAAATGTCTGTGAAAAACCTGTGGCTCTAATCTCTCTTCCTGACCTTTTGCTTTATTTAACTTGTTGTACTGATAAGATGATTTTGACCAAACAAAATCCTCCTCCATTCATAATGTTCACGTTAAACTATGGACTTTCCAGGAGGGGTAATCACAGAGATACTAACAAAACATCCACCGCACAAACTGTCTATGTTGCACTGGTGCCATAAGAGGAAACAGAGGGACAACCAAACCAATATGAAGCCTTTCAGTTTAAAATCAGAGCATATACAAATATATAATATCCTTCTACATCATGGTGCTTGCCAATCCCTTTCTGTTCTAAACATAATAAAATGGCTCCATACATCATTTTAGACTTGTTAGACTTTGGTGCAGTGTGTAAATGAACCTATAATAAATCAGGAACTCAGACACAGGCACAAGTGTTAAATATTAATCCAAATGTCAATAGGCAAGAGGGCAGCTCCTACAGATACACATGTAGTATCTTAGGCCTTTTTAAGTATCTTATCTTAATGTTGAATCCATTAAACAAAATGATTATTTGGATCTGTCCTAGTTTTTCTTGTGTGTTCTCCTGAATGTTGATAAACCACGCAACAAGAATATTAAACATTTTAAACCTGTGACACAGGGATTCTACATGAGTATAGGACAGATTTGTTCCGCTTGGGAATTTGGGTATCTTAAGTAAGTAGTGTCCACAACCACAATACACATATACATTGATAGACTCAACAGATATCCTAATGACAAACAGTGACTTAGACAGAAAAATAGAATACATGTAATAATCATTCAATTCTACATCTGTATAAACTGTAGCTGCACTTAATAACCAAACACAAACAAATATGACAACAAATATAGAAAAAAAACATCATTCTATCCTGTATTATATTACATTTTCTGATATATATAATAAGTTTATTGATATGTAGTAATCCTTATTTTCCACCTTAGCATATAGATAGATAGACAGATAGATAGATAGAGCTTTTAAATAAAATTTATCATTATTAATAATATTATATAAAATTAATAATATTAATAAAAATAATTAATATTGTAATAGGTAGACAGACGGACGGACAGACAGGCACTTTGCATGGTGTCACTTTAATACGTAATCGTTTTTTCCCGTTTACACTCGGCTTTCTCCGCTGATCACATGACAAGTGTTTTGCGGTTAGCGCTTAGCCAGTTAGCCAGCGACATGGACCAATCCTTGGAAAATAGTCCGTAGTCGAGAAGAGGGTCAACTTCGATGTGAGAATTTATCGACTTAACAAAGCATCTGAATTCTCTGTCAGGTTTCCTCACGTTGGTGACATTTTTTAAACCCAAATCGCCATAACGTTAAATAATGACTCGTTAAGCGTCTCCCGGGGTAACAGACGTCAGTGTTACTTTTAGGCTGTCATTGTGGGGAGAGGTGAGGTTTTCTATTCGTTTTACTACAGTCCAGACAGGACAGGTAAGCACAATAAATATACCTTCGTGGCGTTAAATTGTAGACAATAAACACTGTTTCGCTTCTTTGTTTACTTTTTCCTTAACCGCCGAGTAATAAATGCAGTGCTATACGTTTGAACTAACCTACCGTGACAGTGATTTTGAGCCGTAGTCATACAGATACACCTAAAACATTGAAGTACAATTTAATTAACTATTTAATTTACAGCCTGCTGGCAGAAGCTAGAACTTATTTAAATATTGGTGACGTTTTGTTTACGTCGTTTGGTTTTATTTATTTATTTCGGTCTACGATTACTTATTTACAACACGTTTACTTGACGTCCAAACCTTGCAACTAGAGAGCCACCGTCGTCAGATTAGCAGCACGGATTACCTATTAATGTTTGAACAGTGATACTAGTGTCTTTCAGTGAAAAGAATTTTATACATATTTCATTTTATTATATTAGATGTCTAAAATGTAAGAACAGCTTTATTAAATGCATATTACAATGTTGTATTTTGAGTATTGGTTAGTAACCTTACTCTGCATTTTCAGTGCTCATCAATAGATGAATTAATGCCATGCCAAAAAATTTTTTTCCAGTTAATTTTGAAAAATGAGTCAGCGGACTGAGCGACGGGGGATCCACGTCGACCAATCAGACCTCCTGTGCAAGAAGGGATGCGGTTACTATGGCAATGCAGCATGGCAAGGTTTGTGCTCCAAGTGCTGGAGGGAGGAGTACCAGCGGGTACGGCAAAAACAGATCCAGGACGACTGGGCGTTGGCAGAAAAGTAAGGCCTAAAAGGATCTGTCAAGTGTGACGTGAAAATTAAAGACTGTTGTTTCTAGAACCTTCTCAGTAGAGAAGGTAAAATCACCCACTCTTACATTACACAGTCACAGGGGCAGCAAATACTATTCCACCGCATTTTATCTTGGGGTGGTAAGGACACCGCAACAGTTAAATCATACTTTACCTAAAAATATTAAGTTTTTTCTGTGGAATGGCTTTTTGCCTTATAAAAAAAAAACAACCTGGAATTAACCTGGAACAACCAAAAACAAACCATCAATCCTGATTTTTTTTTTTAAGTAAAAGAATAATTGTGTCAACCACTCCTTGTGTTGAAATAACTAATTTCTCAACAAGAAACTGACAAAAGCTTTCGGTTTTGTTCTTAGGTTACAGCGTGAGGAGGAGGCAGCGTATGCAAGCAGTCACGGAGTACAGACTCAGTCCCATGGACAGTCCCCAGCGCAGCAGCCAGGCCACACCGTTCTAGGTCCCTTCTCCAAGTTTGAGGAGAAGAAAACGAATGAGAAGACTCGCAAGGTGACAACTGTGAAGAAATTCTTCAGCCCTTCATCACGCACTCCTCCCAAAAAAGGTATGACATCACCGTAAAATCAGAGTACAATCAGGTATCAGGTACGCATACCTGGTGAAGAGGAACAGTCTTTCATTTTTTCTTTATTTATCTTTTGCTGCATCTCATCAGAAACCCAAGATAGCAAAACACCCAGTCCATCAATCAGCCGCCATGCCAGCTTTGACACAGATCAAGTGTCCAAGGACTTTGTTGAGTTCTTAAAAAGCCTGCAGAAACCTGGCAGGGAGATACACAAGCAGTGTCGCGCGTTCCTAGTCAACATGTCAAGCAAGAAGGTCAGTTAATTTCCCCGATTCAAAGTCTGAAGAAGACTAATTATTTTCGGAAGGAGAGTGAAGATGTATCTACTGGTCAGTGTTCAATTACTGTCTTGTTTTTACAGGACATCAGTGCTGAAGAACTTTCAGAATGTGTTCAGGATTTCTACCAGAACCTGGTTGACCGACTGATGACTCACTTTAAAGGTGAGATAAAAAAAAAAAAAAGAGCAACAAAGTGGAACGATGTAGTTGTCAGGACTATAGCACACACCAGATGGCAGTATAGAGAAGTGTATTAACAATACAATGTGCTGCAATGAACTATTGTTTCCCAGGCTCTTCAGAGTCTGTAGAGCAAGTGATGGATCAGGTGGAGAAGTACATCATGACGCGACTGTACAAGAGCGTGTTCTGTCCAGAAACTACTGATGATGAGAAAAAGGATTTGGCCACACAGAAGAGAATTCGGTGAGCCACGCTGCAGTTTGAAGTCCTGTTATGTCATCACTACATCCATTCTACAGCGACCATGATATTTTATGTTTGTGTTGCAGAGCTTTACACTGGGTGACCATCCAGATGCTGTGTGTATCCATGGACGAGGAAATCCCTGAAGTCTCAGAGAATGTGGTCAAAGCAATAACAGGTCAGAGAGAGTCGCTCTAGATCAGGATAAGTTATATAATTTAGTTTATATAGGTTTTAGCGGGTAATATCACAAAGTTGATTGCCTATGCCTGTCTGAACTTGCTTAAAACCTCAAAATAAATCAATATCTGTCACCTTTAGGTCTGTGAAAAATAGGTTCCCACACACAGACTAGACCAGATATGTCGTGGCAATGCTGCAGATGTCTGACGTGAAGAGGTGAAATTGTCTTCCTTCCGACTCCTCACTCCTCTGTCTTCGTTTCTGATTGGCAGATATCATTGAGATGGATTCCAAGAGGGTTCCTCGGGACAAACTTGCGTGCATCACACGCTGCAGCAAACACATCTTCAGTGCTATAAAGATTACCAAGAATGAGCCGGCCTCTGCCGACGACTTCCTCCCCGCACTCATTTACATTGTACTGAAGGCAAACCCTCCTCGGCTTCAGTCCAACATCCAATACATCACTCGCTTCTGCAACCCCAGCAGGCTAATGACCGGAGAGGATGGATACTACTTCACTAACCTGGTGTGAAACTCAGATTACAGATTACATGAAATAGTAAATGAAGATGTGAATAAAATGTGTTTCTTTCTCATATTGTAAATAAAACCAACTGCTAAAACACACTTTCTTCATACAAATGCAGAGCCAGAGAAGAAATAAAACATTGACTTCCTGTCATTGTTTTTTTTTTAGTGTTGCGCTGCAGCCTTCATTGAGAAACTGGACGCCCAGTCTCTCAACCTCTCCTCAGAGGAGTTCGAACGCTACATGTCGGGCCAGGCGTCTCCGCGACTCAACAGCTCAGACGGTGACTGGACGTCATCGGGCGCTGCGCCTGAATCTACCGCCATCAACCCGGTCCTGGTTCAGCTAAATCAAAACCTGGAGATGCTGTCCAGCCTCAGCAACAGGCAGGAGCAGCTGATGGAGGCAGCTCACACCCTCCAGGCTGATCTACAATCCTGGACTGAAAGTGTGAAAAAGGAGGTGAACGACATCCTGGAAAAATACCCACTGGAGACTCAGACCTGCTCTGTTTCTGCCATAGATGCCAACAACGTGGACAATGAAAACCTGCCGCCGCCTCTCACACCTCAGGTGTTTGCTGGGTAGTGGAGTCAAAAGGTGTTTATTTTCTCTAATTGGACAAAACAAGGGAAGACAACAAACAAAGGCATCCTTTCAAATTAAACAAAGGTAATTATCTTAAATGTTCTTCTAATCTAAACAGCCAACCATTTAGAAACACTCCAGGGAGCTATTTCCACTGTCAGCTACAGTTCAGTAAAATAAAAAAGCAATAGGTTAGTTAGTAGTCATACACAGTGTTAAATACTTCAAAGTAAGATGTAGCGCTAATCTTTTTATATTTATTGTTGAGTAATATTATTGCAGTGCAGCTTAGACTGAGTGTCTTGGACATCTTCAGTCAATAACATTTCAACAAACTCATAGGGATTAATTAAAAACTAATGAGGGAAAAGAACGGTGAACATGGAGTTCCAATATTTATCAGCTGTGTCTCCTCCCATTAGAGAACAGACACAATTCCCACCTTTCATTTTGGACTGAAGGCAGAATTCTGTTTTTTAATTAATTCAGCCAAAGGTCTGCTGAAATGGTTCTCTGAGAATTTGTTTTTAGAAAATAAATCAGAATGAGATTGAATTCAAACTTTCACTCAGAATTCTTACATTTCGTCAGAAACTGTGCACAGTGCTTAGGAAATATTAACAAGATATTGCAGTCCTGCTCACTAATTATCTCTGCAGCTTAGCAAAAAAAAAATCTGCAATTTGAAATAAAACAAATATTTTCTCTAGTTTTTCGATAACTGTTATCATTTCACATCACAATAATAGATTTTATCGGTGTGCTCACGCCACAGATAATACTTAGTATCAACATTTCCTTCATTACTTCTAAGATGAGCATATTTTCAGGGGTGGTGCCGCGCATTTCAAGAACTGTATTGGTGATTTTTGTTTTTTTATTCACATCATAGCTGATGTCCAAGTGTTCAATTAAATTGTCACTGTTTTAATTTGAACACCTACGTGAAGCTACATGTTTTAGTGTAACTAAGAGGAGAGAAAAACACTGGTACGAGTCTTTCAGATGTCGTCTTTTAAACACATGAATTATCTTCTGTTTATGTTTTAATCTTTTAATTTTAAAAAGCACACTAACATTTCAACAACGACTCTTGTTTTCTTTGTTTTCATGCTTCTCATAATTCACCTTATCTTTTAATGATTTTGTTTGTGATGTTGAAAGACGAAATGTCAAAATCATTGAGAACTAATTTGATTTTTTTATCAAAGTCTATCAAGCATTTAACCTATCAAGATCATCATGACTGTTTGCAGGGTCGTTGAATGGAATCATGTTCAAAATCTGTTCAATTTCTCTCAGCGACTGAGCTTCAGTCAGGTTTTGTTTAAAAGATTTTAATTTAAGTTGAAAACATATCATATTTCTTTAGAAGCTACAGAGTGTACTGTACATCAGCCTTGCGTGTTTTTCTTACATGTTTGTTGGGAAAATCGCTAAACAACATATTCTGACGTATTATGTGTAATAAATCCTCCAAAAGTTGTGTTAATAACAATGTTTTTCTCGTAAATGCAACACAGTCATATTTATCAAACATGTATATGTAAGGAAGCGCTGATAATATTGGTCATCCAATATTATTGGATGACCAATGTTAACTGTGTGTCATCATAAAGTGTAGGTTCCGTTCTGAAGAATTTGACTACCCATAATCTTTCCTTAACTGTAAAAAAAATTATAGCCATATTTTAAGTTTTTTTCCTTACCCATAATATTTTCCTACCCTCTGTTTTAAAGGTGGCAGCATATTTTTATAGATGTTGAACACCTATAATATCTAAGACCTTCAAAAGAGAGAGTAGGTAGATATGATCGGTGTTTGAAGTAGAGTATAAGTATAATATAAGTATAAGTAGACTACTTCTACTAATTTAAGTCACTTGATATTAGCAACCTGCGGCCCCCCTGGTGGCAGTCCTGTCCGTAAACAGCAGCACATAGCGGTATTGGAAAATTAAGTGTTTCAACAATATCCACAAAATCAGATATCCCTAATATACATAATAGTAATAATAACTTGGTTTTACATAGTGCCTTTCAAGTAACCCAAGGTCGCTTTATATATTCAGTACATAGTAAATATTCATATAAATATATGCAACAACTTTCGGCACAAACACGGTTGTAAAGAAACCAACTCATCAACCGCCGTCATTTGCTATGTATTGTTTATTTGTAGTTGTTATTTTGTTGTTGACATTTCTGGAGACTGGTGCATGGACAAGTCCTCTCCGCTAGAGGCCTCTATTGTGCAAAAGTGTGTAATACATAGTTTTAAAGGGCCATTGTGTGAAACCATTGAGCTGCAAACAGCAATTCCTGGCTTTTTTTCGTATCGTAGTCATTGTTGCACTACTTTTCACCAACATCTGTGGATTGGGGTGGAATTTAGTCATTGGTCTGAACTGGAGTTGCATCCATTGTGATGTCCGTTTCTTTGTTAACATTGTCATTATACAGTATATACATAATACAAGATAAATCAACTGATAAAGGTTCTACATGCTGATATAATTCTGAAAAATGTGGGTTTCTTTTACATACAGTAAGGCATAGAATATATACTGTACTAACCTAAAGGAATTAGTATCAAACATTTGTCCAATATTCCCACAAAACAAAACAAAAAAAAAATTCAAAACATTTCATAGTATGTACAAAAATACTTATGCAAATGCCCCTAGGAATATTTTTATAGAAAAAATAATAGGAATCTCATCGTGAGGACATCGCATTGTTTGTGAATCATGCACTTGCCACAGATGCTTCCCAGATCAGCAGTGGACCATCTGTCTTCTAGTTTTCTTGTCGTTTTGGGGGATGGTGAGTCACTGAGATGGAGCGGTTCTCACAGGTTCTGTGCTTCTCACTTGAATCTTGTAGTTTGCCCTCTTCTCCGTGATCTGCTGTAAACTTCTGCGCTCAATCAAAGCGTGAGGGAATACTCAGTGGCATACACCTACAAAGGATCCTTAACTTCCCATTCACTAAACTTTGGACTCGGTTTCAATATTGGCAATGTCCCCATTTCTCTCAGTCTGCTCCGTCTTTACCTGTTTGTCCGGGCTGATCTTGGTCTCCTGTCCTTCCTGCTCAGACTCTGGCAGTCCCTGTTGACTCAGCTTACTGGCCAGAGACCAGGTCAGGGGCAAGCGTGCACGGTTCGTCATGTCTGCAAGCTCTTTGGCACTGCATGTCGGTGTGTCGGTCTCGTAAATGTCGTGGAAGCTGTTGTAGTCCACCTCGTAGAAGCCGTCCTCCAGAGTCAGGACTGGTGTGAAGCGGTAGCCCCACTTGATCTCACTGCTGACATATGAACTTCTTGCCTGGCAGGTCATTCCTACAGAAAAAAGACATGAAATTGAAAGAAGCTTAAGCAGAAATTTGTCTAAAATCTTGGTGACAGGAACATCCAATATCTATCAATATATAAAAATATTCTTCCTTCATTGATCTTATCTGTAGCTGGGTCACAGGGACAGCAGTCTAAGAATGATTAAATGAGCTGCCATGCTGCCATCTAGTGGCTTTCATACAATCGTTTATTTCCAGAATTATTTGTAGGGCACACATCATTTGAGGGAACCCAGTCATTGCCGTACCGGGCTGATACTGATAATGATTCTTACAGACAATACATATTATGCTATAAACATATACATATATTTCATACATTCATTCCCTCATCTTCATCCTCTTATACATTACCAGGGCTCAAGGACAGCATGACTTACACCCAAAGTCTTATCAGTGAGGGCTGTGACTCAGAGTCCAACTTCAGGTCAAGTTTAATGAAGTCAACAGAGATTTAAGTCTGACTCAAATCTTTGAATTAAATAATAAATGAATTAAAAATTAAAAAAATCTTCCACTTTATTCATTTACGTTATTTATGAGCAAAACTTATTGTATTCTTGTTCATTAATTGTTCATTATAATCAGCAAATAATGTCCTTGTTTATCAATTGGTCTTTAGCTACAGAACTGAGACCAAACCTTTAAAGTATAATGTTGGCTCTGATCGTTTTAAATCAACAGGGAAAAACAACTATTAGATATATTTTATTATTAAAAAATATTTTTTTTAAAAAACCATCAAACTGTGAATTAATCATAATGTTTTACAGCTCAATGCTCCTCAGGGTTTAAAGCTGGAGGCAATCACAGCGGGGAACCTGAAAAAACACTCAGGCCCAAACACAGACAAAATCCATAAGCTTATCATTAAACTCTAAAATGTTTGCCACTAAAATAACTAATTAATCATTACTTCATTTATGATCTCTGAATATTCAACGCTCCTTTAATAATAACAGCAACGATAATAAAACTAATCAATTCATCGACAGCAAATAATTGGTTTAGAAATGAAACCACTTTGTCAAACGCTGACTGACTGCAGACTGGAGAGAAACACAGTCTTATCCTCCAGTATACAGGGGTCTGTGGTGACCGCTGTATTACAACACTCTGGCAGATTTGTGTAATCATCAACTACCACCTTTCAGAGCCATTCATGTGTGTTTTGACATGTCTCAGCATGTCTGCAGGAGTCAGTGATGGACCTCCGATGGAGGCTTCAATGCTCAGCGGTTACTGAGCTTGACTGCTGCCATAAATAGACCAAGTATTTTTAATTATGGAATTAAGTAGACTACACTAGTCAGGAAAAACATGTCACTTTTTTCAATTTTCTTATTATTACATGACCTGATACTAGGTACGTAATGTATCCAAGTGGGCTTTGGGTGTCAGTCATGCTGTCCCTGAGAACTGGTAACAGGTAAGAGGATGAAGATAAAAGTATGAATTAATGAAATATATGTAAATGTATATTGTGTAATATATTTCGACATATTATGTAATATCTGTAAGAATCATTATAAGTATTTCATTTGATAATAAAAGCCCGGTAAGGCAATGTCTAAGTTCAGACAAATGATGTGTGCTCTACAAATAGTTATAAATGATTTTATATTAAAATGAGTCACTAGATGGCAGCATTGCAGCTCATTAAATTATTCTTATACTCATACAACGGTTTGTAGAGATAAATAAATGAAAATTTATCGGTATTAACTCATACTAGAATCTGAAATTAATTTACAAAATTTCTGACAATTTTGATAGGACAGAAATTGGGAGTTTATATCAGATATCCCAACATTTAAGTAAAATATGTTGTTTTTAACGTGTATTTAAAGATAATCAAATTTGTTTAAATTACATTTTAACACCTCGTGCAGTACCTCCACAAACCCCTTAGGAGTCATGGATGCCTGTTAATGTACAAAAACACATCTAATGTTGTTGTTATTGTCTGTCCTGACTGCTTTTCTTTATTTATTTACTGTTTGTGTCAGTTCAGCCTCTGAGGAGCACTCACCTGTCGCTTCCACCATTCCCTCCAGTATCACAACAATTTCCAGCTCCTCCTTGGCCAGGTAAGCTTGTGAAATTTCCCAGAAGGGGCTGTGCTGATTTATCTCATGGCAGATGATGAGTGGTGACACCAGGAACAGTCTGTCGTCTCCTGTGTTGTAGCCCACATTTATGTCCGTCTGGTTTAAAGGGATGAACTCCCCTTCCTTGGTCTGCTTTGACTTGATGAGCTTGGCCCTGATCGAGGCCTCCACGATGTGCGAGTTCCGAAGATCTCCCACCCTGAACATCAGGCACAGTCGCCCATCTCTCATGGAGATGACGGCGTTGGTGGAAAACACTAGTGTCTCGGCTCGCTTCTTCGGCTGCGAGATCTTCACAAACATGCACCCCACCATGAAGGCGTTAACTATAGATCCCAGCACCGACTGGACCAGAAGAAGAACTATTCCCTCAGGGCATTTGTCCGTGATGACTCTATATCCATAACCAATGGTGGTCTCTGTCTCGATGGAGAAGAGAAACGCTGATACGAACCCATTGAGGTTGTTAACACATGGAGTCCACTGATTGTCAGACAAATGGTCCAGATCACCTCGTAGGTATGCGATGAGCCACCACATGAAGCCGAAGAACAGCCATGTGACGGTGTACACCAGCACGAAGATGAAGAGGTTGAACCTCCACTTGAGGTCCACCAGCGTTGTGAATATGTCTGTCAGATAACGGTACGTCTCGCGAACGTTCCCATGATGGACGTTGCACTTGCCGTCTTTCTGGACGTACCGCTGTATCTTCTTGGACCTGTCCATTTCCGCCAGCTGTTTGGGCAGGTCCTCGCGGACCTGCTTCGGCAACTTGGACTGTCTGATGATGGCTGGACTTTCCACATCATGCTCCATGGGCATTCTGAAGATTCAAGCCTGTGGGCGAGAAGACATTGACAAATTTCATAGTGAAAATCTTTCAGCAATGGGTCAAATGTAGTTTACAAAAACGCAATTACATGAACAAACTTTGATTGAATTCTGCTTGGATTCTCAATTTTCATTCTTGATTGAAAAATGCCATTTAACCCTTTGTCTGTTCTTTGGATTAAGTCTAGATCAGTCATGTTTGCCCAGTGTTAGGATATTATGTTATATCTGTAAAAATTGTATATGTATAGAAAGTATATATATAATGTATATGTTTTCGATCCAGTAATGAAAAGCGATAAAATTATGCCTTGTTTGCTCAAGTTATGTGTGCCCTAAAAATAGTTTGGAGGATAAATGGGTGTACATTAATGGGAAATTCACTAGATGGCAGCATTCCAGCTCATTTAATTTATATCACACTTATTTTCTCAACAGATTTTTGCAGTAGACCTAGTTATTAAGTAATTTGTGAAATGTTAAAAAAGAGAGCAAAAAATGCCATAGTTTTTTTGAGTAAAATTCTTCCAGGTTGTATTTTTTATGTTTATGTGCTGAAAAAGAATACATAAACACAGCATCTGGGTGGATTCGAAGCTTTTATAATTAAGATTGAACAATATGACAATTTAAACTTTAGCAGTTACACGTTTTCTCTTAGAATTTGTTAAAAAAAAAACTTACAACAGAGGATAAAAATGTGAAAGGAAGGAAAGTATACTCTTTGTGATCCACACCACTGTACACAACAAGATGTGACCTTTGCATTCAACCCATCACCAAAGTGAACAGTGGGCAGCTTTGATGAGCTGTGAGTAGGGACAGAGCACCTCAGTTGTAACCTGGCAGGTTGTGGATTTGAACCTGGAACCCTCCGGACCCAGGTCCACTGCCCGAACCATTAGACCACCACAAAATAGAAGGTTTTGTATCTCTCAGGGTTGCGTTTCTACATTGTTTGTTTACCACAGTGATGTGAAGTACAGTATTCTTAACTGTGATTGACAGCATCACAAATAAAATATGCACGGAGATAATATGACAAACCCTCCGCCTCCCACTCCATCACTGTCCACCTTGTCAAACCCATTCACACAGATGCTGAGTGTGTGCCCGGCGGTGGTCCACAGTCTCCTCCAAAATCTGTGTAAAGCTAAAGAAGCGGCAAATCATGCTCGCAGCAGAGTGGGTGATGACACGTTTGACGAAAACGTGTCATCACCCACTTTGCTGCTCTTTGTCACACGGACTCCTGCCGTCAGGAGTGGGTTGTTACGCTAAATCGGGGTCGTAATGAATTGTAGTTTGTGGGCAATGCCATGAATCTCAAACTGCGCGCTGACCACGTCTGGATTCAGGATTCCATTCCATTCAGGATTCAATATTCCCATGATGTGAACCTGGTCTCTTCAGATTTTTATTTTTCTCCTGGAGTTTTGTTGAGGCCAAATGTTTTAATTGCTTTTTTTGTGACATGTTCGGACAAGTTTTAGGGTGGAAAAAAAAACACGATGGCAAATTTGCAGACTGGATCACGCCGTCTTGTTCCATTACACACTCCGCTTCATCTGACGTGAAACACATGACACACTGACATGATGCCCTTGACTGTAATGAAACAGGGGAGCCCTGTGGATTGTTTCACACATAGTCATTGTCGCCCTGTCAGGCAACACACACCTCTCCGAAGGTATGACAGTTTTTTTTTTTTTTTTTGTCTTTCACACCCTTCACCCTGGTGGACGGAGGTGGTGAAGTGAGAATGGTTCGATTTCCTCTCTTTCTCTCCTTCTACGTCTGTGGCTTTTTCAGTTATGAGTTGTCGCCTCTTTATAACAGCCGCACATATGTAAGTATGTATGTATGTTCTCACAGAATGCTGACACACCACACAGCTTCATCCAGCAGCAGCTTGTAGTTGATCTGCTTTTTTATTTCCTTTAATAATCCCACGAATTTCTAACACAAACCACCATATCAGCACTTGCTATAAATAGAGAAGGCTTTGTCCATCTGTTTGAGTCCTTGGACGTCAATATGTTTTTTTTTTTTCAACTTGTAATTGATGTGGAAATATACAAGTTTTTTTTTAGCTACAACTCAGACTCAACTCAGGGTGGGATGATTTAACGGAAAAATCAGCCTCCAATGAAGGGTTGTCACTAACAGGGGCCGCTGAAGACCAAAACAAACCATCCACCAGGATTAATGAGATAATGAAAAGGAAGTGAGTGTTGGGGGAGGGGAAGGATCAGGTCACGAACCAGCTGCAGAAAAAAAACTGACCCATGGTGGGCACAAATGTAACCACGGTACACCAGAATGTGGCTTTTATTAAAATTTTACAAAATAAAATAAAATAAAAAACAGCACAATTGGCACCTCAGCCTCTGAGTCTATCACTAACTAAACAATTATAAAAATGACATCTTCTTCTTCTTCTCCTTTGGCCTGTCTCTTTTTCAGGGATTGCCACAGTGAGTCAACATTTTCCATGTCCCCCTGTCCCCCTGTATCTTCTACTCTGACTCCAACAACCTCTATGTCCTCCCTCACTGCATCCATCAATCTCCTCTTTGTCTCCTACCTGGTGGCTCCATCTCTAGGATTATTCTTCTACCAATGTATCCACTGTCCCTCCTCTGAACATGTCCAAACCATCTCAATCTGGGTTCTCTAGAATTTTCTCCAAACCTTCGAAATCATAAAAATTACATACTAGTCAGTAATTTTGATATATTCTTTTTTTTAGCACAAAAAAACCAAACCAATTGTCTGTCAAAATTAGTAGGTTACAAGACAATTATTTTCCTTTACTTTTTTATTATTATTATTTTTCTATTGTACTTATTTTTATTTATGTTTTCATTTAAGACACTTTTGGACATTTTACATTTACATTTTCTATTATTAAAATGATTTAAATATTTTTTGACCCACTCACAAAAATCCTACCATTAAGTAAAGTAATACGATAGTTGGTTGCCAGTAAGAATTCCAAAAAATGATAAGTTATTAAATATTATAATAACATAATATTTGATAATACTAATTAAATAATATAAATAACAGGCAGCATTAACATTAAGAATGATGTGAAAAACCACACATCCTCTGTCCTCATCTGACTATTTACCGTTTCCCTGTTGTTTTTTTATCTGCCCCATTGTGCTGCCCACTGTCCTGGGGTCAGGCCAGATTTCCTTGTGTGTGCACAACGCCTAAGTCACCATCAGTGCTTTTACCACTGGAACAAATGGCTGTGCTGAAGCTGTTCAGCTGCTCTCCATTCACAGGGGAATATTATGAGCTTCAGCAGTGATGGTTTCTATGGCAACACACCGCTCCGTCTACCCTGTGCTCACAATATAGCAGGAATGCACTGGACGAGGCCACGGCGTTGGAGAACGTTTGTCTGTTTCATCTCCTTTCAGAAGGCCCCAGGATGAAAACTGCACTGGATCTGCTGCGCGCTCAGAGCTGTCACTCATTTCAGAACAGGGATATTTTTGGCTGAGAGACGAGGATGTCTGTGAATTCAGAAACATGATCAAACGCTCTTTAGAAATCCTGTGTGTTTAAGTGGCGCCGACGCCGAGGGAAGAGTGAAAACCACCGGCTTTTAACTGTGTAACTGTTTAACAGGCCATCGCTGCGTCTTTCATCCTGTGTTTTTGGTTAATGTTGACTCTCACTCTGTTTAACTACAGCTACTAAAGCATGAGTTTCCACCAGAGCTGGTGGTAGAGTCTGGTTATTTTTAGTTTGCAAAAAAACAGAGCTTTGAATTGGTTCAAAGAATGAAAACTGGAAACTTTTGGGATTTTGCTTGGAACTGACACGAAACCAGAAACAGAATAGAAATGCTTATCTAAATATAACAGTTGTATATTGTTGTATTTTGTTCTGACAATCAAAACCATTTATTTCCTGAAATTATATTTTTTTGTTCTAACTAGTTCAGGAGTGTCACTGTCATGGTGGAACCAAAAACTAGAAATGTTAAAATACTGTTTTTGTTCCGAACCCACTGGCAAAAAAAATCTGGTTCAAAGCCCTGGCCACCATAGACTTTTTAGGAGACGTATGACTCTGATTGTAGGCCACGCAGGGTTTTTACAGAACAAAAAGAAACAGGAATGGACGGGTTACCACTATTATAAATGCGCATTTCAGTTAAGGAACAAAATTCTATGTGTGGTATTTTGTTTTCACTCCTTGAACTGTTTCAAAGTCCTGCTTAAAGCAAACTAAAAGTAATATTTAGTCTTCCTTGGATTCACCAGACGTTCCTTTAAAATTGAACTTAAAAAAAACAAGGCAAACTAGAGGGCGCTAGTCCAAATAAATTTAGAAACCGAACAGACAAACAAGGGGCAGCCAACTCAGCGATCTACGCAACCTTAATTTTAAACAGGAGTAGCAACTTTACGGACTCTGTTAACTAGAAACTTGAAGAAATTTGTGATGAAAATTTTAACAAAAAAAACCAAAAATGGTCCAAGAAGAATAAATCACAGCTACAACAATAAAAAGGTAAATGGCTTATGAGATAGTTACAAATTAGACAAAGTGATCCTCATCAGCCCAGGTGGTTAAGAGAAAATCAAAAATATTATTAAGGGAAAAAAGCTAAAAATTTAATTTTTGCAGGATATGTGTTTATATAATGATACATATACTTTTACACGTCTCAAAGAGCTTGGTTTCCTACTGAGCCACGGAACAGTCAGAAATGTGAGAAATTAATTAATGGGAAAAATTAATGGCAACGGAAACACAGTGTGCTCAAAAGATCCCTCTGTGAATTAGAATGCAGCCATGAAATTGAATGAATTTCAGATGGAATCACATTAAGCCAGTGTTTGTTCATGAGTGCTGAACCACGACTGGACGATGAGTCTGTGGCCCTCGGGTCCGTGGTCATGTGTGAACACCGGATTAAATCTGGTTCTATTCCAGTTTTTCATTAGCGGCTGCACGGGGGCGTTAGTTAAGCAGGAGTAGATTTCCTGATTCGGAGAAGAAAAGAATTGAGCCCTGGCTCCAGGAGGGCAAAATCTATTTTAGTCACATCACAGACGAGTGTCACAAAAATATTACTTTCTCCACTCAACACTGAATTTCTCCATCTGTTTCAGCTCAGGGGTAAATGATGTTCAGTGGATGATCACTCATCTGTGTATTCTTCCTCGCCTTCAGTGATTATGTCAAATATTCTTAAAATACCCTGCAAATAACTACACATATATACATAAAAATATAGCATATGAAATGCATACATATGTACATACAATATATATACACATACATATTTATATCATATATTACCACAACCAATGTTGACTAGGATAGATATAAAGTATATATGTATATATGTACATATATGTTTCTATATTTATGTATGTGTTTCAACCCATGCAAAGCAATAACCCTTTGTTATATAGAGTAATATTATGCTATATATGTTTACTTGTATGTACATGTGTGCACAATATGCAGCATATATACCTTTACACATATAAATATATATATACATATACATATATACGTATATGGTATAATATTACACTATATGGTGAATGGTTATTGCTTTGCATGGGTTGAAACTGATATGTAAATACATATATAGAAATATATTTGTACATATATTGTTATATATTATTTTCTATATATCTTAATCAACATTGGCCGTCTACTGGTCTATGGACCACATTTTTTGTTAGTATTTTCCAAACAATGAATTTATGATTCTTTGCCCCCAAAACTGAAGTAAATGAAATTTAAAGTGAAAGTTTAGTAAATTTGGCAAATCAAGGATTGTGTTATTGGATCTTTATTATCGGTGTAACAACCATAAAGATCTTAATGACACTATTACATTACATAATGTTACCTTTAACCCTCTTATTACTAGTTATCATGTTCACACCAGCCACTACGGAGCACAAGCCAGTGTTTTCTTAGTGCCTTAGTTTTCTTAGGGCCCTAATCCCGATAAACGGTGAGGGTTGTGTTAGGAAGGAGATCAGGCGTAAAACTTTGGCCAAATCAATGATGCGAGACAACAAAATGATTTCCATACCGGATTGGTCAGGTGAAATGTTGACTCGCTGTGGCAACCCCTAAAAAAGCTACAAGCCGAAAGAAGAAGAAGAAGAAAAAGATCATGTACAGATGGGAGTTTTATATGAAAGCATAAACACATGGTGACGCAGCGGAAAAAAAAGATGGAAATGCTACATCCATTTGTTACATAAGGTCTGTGATTCAGGCCTGTAGTGGAAATTTCATGACCCTTCGCAGTGAAACACTGTTGATACGCAAATACTTTACACACAATACTTCTAATACTTTTAGACTCTGGTCAATTCCCAAGAAAGTGTTTTTTTCCCCTTATTTCCTGATCTTTTTTCTGTTTCTTCTCTGATGAAATATATAAGAAAAGTCCCATATATTCGATCAAACTTCCAGATTGAGTATCTTCTGCTCCATACTTACAGTCTTTTACTACAGTGACAGAGAAATCCGTAAAGAAAGTAAAAACATCATGACATTTACTACAATCTGAGTGAAAGAATCCGGTTCCGACTTGGACAGAATCCCAACCCGACTAATAAAACCTCGTTTAATTACCAGTCTGGATCTCATCACAGCGTTCAGATTAATGCCATTGATTTTTCCATTATGTGGTTTGGTGAGTAGTTGCGTAAATAATGCATGCAATGTCAGCCACTACCAGCTATATTTAGCATGACATGAAATCCAGTTACCACAGCCCCATTAATCAGTGTTCAGATCAGATAAAAACCTGCTCGGATCAGTGAGGAGAAAAATTAATCTATCAGGTATAAATAACGGTCTGGGCCTGGAGCGACCGATTGGGTGAAATGAATGAAATTAATACATCGACAAAATATCAACTTGATTCGACTTGACCCAGTTAAGAGTCAATGATCAACCTGAAGTCATAGGCAGTAAATTGAGAAGATGGTTAATCACATCAACCACATCACGTCAAGTAAAAACAACAGCAACAGTTCCGTCTTAGTGGAAAAAAAACTGAAATTGTGACATAAAAAATATCTTATATTTCAAAATAATGTCACATCTGACATTGTTACATTACTAGTATTTGACTAAACTTCCTTGGCTCTTATTTGACCTCACGTCTTCAGGTTGTTTCAGCAGAATCCTACCTGAATAAGTCCGCTTTACACAATTTTTACATCATTATATGAACTTCTATATGTTTATCTATGTCATTTTCTTCAGTGTTGTTGTTGGTCTCCTACTCTACAACACCATGGTTTTTTTATCTGTTATTATCAGCTCCCGGCTGAAGGATTTGCCGGGATCAGGTGCATCTGCAGGAAGCAGAGAGCCCAGCCATCAGACAGGCAGATTTCTATTGTGATGGAGATGAAGGTGATCCAGATAATGGTAATAAAAGCTGGGAGATGTAGGCTCATTTCCATCCTCACAGCAGCAGCAGCAGCAGCTGTAGTGATGCTGCTGCTGTGAGGCCTGCAGCAGCCTGAGGAACATTCCCCTCCGCAGCTTCCAGCTTCTTCCATCCTTCATGCAGTCTGATTTCCCACTTCACGGTGTCACAGCAGCAGCCAACACCGGCCATCACCCTCCAACATCAGTCCAAACACGCATGGAAACTCGTGATTCCCGAAGAATTCCCGGTTCTCCTTCCACTCTTATGTAACTCTACCCCCCTCAACCCACCCGCACATATTAAACAAATGAAGCCATTTACCGTGGAGCAGGCAGTGGAGGCTGCGGTGATGAGTGGAGCTCTCGCTCTGCCCGTGTGTGTGTGTGTGTGTGTGTGAGACAGACATACCTGCTGCAGCTGATCCAGACTCACTCTCCGGCTCATCTCAAACTCGCTGTGTTCCCTTTAAGGTGAGAGAGAAGGAAAAACCATGGTCTTCATGAGCTGAGGTCGGTGATTATCAAGACGCGCTGCGATAACTGACCGACGAGAAGCCACTGATTCCCCCTTTTCTCCATCCTCCCTCTCTTTCTCGCTACAGAAGAGCCGTCAGCCTCCACCCCTCAGTTGGTAGAGAGACACTGGCGGAGACTGGGAGAGAGAGAAAGAGAGAGAGAGAGAGAGAGGCATTGAGGAAGAAAAAGGAGGCGGAGAAATTAGTAATGATAACCAAGGCTGGATAACCAAGCGGAGAAATTGGGCAGCTGTCACTGGGCCCCCTCCTCTGCACCCCCCCAACCCCCAAACCCCTGGTGAGAGAGAAGGAAAAACCATGGTCTTCATGAGCTGAGGTCGGTGATTATCAAGACGCGCTGCGATAACTGACCGACGAGAAGCCACTGATTCCCCCTTTTCTCCATCCTCCCTCTCTTTCTCGCTACAGAAGAGCCGTCAGCCTCCACCCCTCAGTTGGTAGAGAGACACTGGCGGAGACTGGGAGAGAGAGAAAGAGAGAGAGAGAGAGAGAGAGGCATTGAGGAAGAAAAAGGAGGCGGAGAAATTAGTAATGATAACCAAGGCTGGATAACCAAGCGGAGAAATTGGGCAGCTGTCACTGGGCCCTCTCCTCTGAACCCCCCCAACCCCTCCAGAGTCTCCGGGAAGATAAAGCACTGGACCTTGGGACGTGTTTTGTAACAATTTTCTTTTTGTTTTTTACTTTAATATAACAGAAAACACTAATTATACTGAACTACATCTCGATTCCAGGGAGGGACTAATAATCAAGTATTGTCTAGTATTTGATAATATTGTGTTTTCTGTTATTTTTTTAATAATTAAGAATAATCTGTCCATAAATGTATTTATTACAACAATATCTATTTTATTTGTTCTGTAGGTATTTAATTTAAAAAAATATATATCAGCAGGGGTTTTGTGGATAAGGAACTGGACCTGGGTCTGGAAGATTGTGTTTTTTTGTGTAAGTTGTGTGTCAGGTTGGCCCCTGAGGTGCTGTGAGTGTAGCACCGTCCCCACCCACATAACCTCCCCCGCCCACAGGAAGGCTCATAGTGTGGTGGAGAACAGAGTCTTAAACAGACCGAGTAGTGGACAATACTGATGTGTTATTGTAAAATACACACAGCATTTTAACAGACACAAAATGTACCAGAGTCAATGCCAAGTCTGACTAAGACACAACATAAACTAACCCGCAGTTACAGACACAACATTAACCCACAGGTGCAGGAGACCTGAACAACATTCCGCATTCAGAGGTCGGAGAAATTGGGCTCACCACCCACAGGAAGGCTAACATTACGGTGTAATGTGATTTGGGTGGCGCCAGCTGCCCCTACGACGGACAAGCAGATGAAGAAGACGAACAGACGTTTAACTTGACTACCAAAGTAGAGTATTAAAGTATTCTGATTTTGATCATTGTAGTTTGGTGCTTTGCCAGCTCCAAATTACTCCAGCAGGTGGCAGTAATGCACACAGTCGATCAAATATATCAATAAATGATATCCGAATAAATAAATACTAATAAATAGTCTCTGCTTCAACACAGTGACTGTTACTGATCAGACAGAAAGCAGTACAGACCAGAGGGTGAAGTAGGGAGCTGTCCGTGGTGCTGACACTCACCCCTCTGTTTCTTCTCTCCCTCTTTCATGTCCACATTAATGGAGTGGCTGCAGATACTGAGATGAACACCAATGGCCCGATGTCCTCACCTGCTTGGAGGGAATAAATCATAGAAAAAAAAAAACAGTATAGCAGAAAACACCGTTCAATAAATATTTATTATCATCTCCACTGTGGAGAAATCTTTTAAACAGAAAAAAAAAATCACTGCTGTATGTTGTTTTATATGTTGATTAATTATGTTGAATTAACTGTTACTTTGCCTTTTGTCCTATTATTTAATACAGTTGGTTGCAAACACAATTTTTAAAGATAAATATACGCAGCAAACTCACCTGGTGAACCATCTTCTCCAGTTGTGTGGTCGCACATTGATGAAGCATCTCTGTCAACCAGGTCAAGGTTTAAGGGTTTTATAAGGAAACTGGTCAAGCTCTGTATCACATACAAAATGCTTCTGCTCACATTCAAAGCTGTCCACAACCTTGCACCACCGCATTTGTTGGATCTTCTCCTTATTGCTGCTCCCTCTCGTTCCCTTGGGTCATCATCCTCCTACATTCACCTGGCTCTTCCCTCCACACATCTCACCACCACCATGGGGAGTAGGACTTTTAGTCGCTCTGCTCTTCATCTTGGAAACTCCTAACCACCCATTGTAAGACACAGAAACTCACTTCCACAATTCATGTGTTCTTTCTTTGCGTCAAACTCACTTATTCTCAATGTTTTAATATTTTATACAGCACAGGTGGCAAACAGGGTCCACAAAGGGGCGGTGTGACCGCAGGTTAGGGTTCCAACCTATCCAGAGCAGACAGACTGACCAATCGGCTCTCTGGAGACTCAGATCAGTTGATTAAAACAGCCAAGGCAGGTGTGCTGCTGGATGGTTGAAACAAAAACCTGCAAAGCCACACTAGCCCTTTGTGGATCTTGTTTGATTCCCTGCTGTACGGGAAAGAAAATGAATTATTATTTTATTTTCATAAAATAGACATTAAACTCAATGTCCAGATGCCTGACAAAATGTTTTAACAACCTTCTCAAGTACAGCTGGAAAAAAGGCAGAATCTTCTACAAGGAATGACTAACACAGTGAGTGTTTAACAGTGATTTTTAATTTTAACATAAATTATACAAATCACAATTTGCCTTTCTGCTACAAACAAACTAAACCAGTAGACGGCTGTAGCTCAATAGCTTCCTAGAAGCTAACGGAAGAAGAAAAATTAATAATATAAAAATTATTTAACTATTTTTAAACAGTGCCCCCCCCCAAAAAAATGTTTTTTTTTCTGACTGATGCCAAGTGAAGCTGACTGAGGTAAATAAAGAACAATGACAAACACAAGGTGCTGGAGTTGCTCAGGTTAGGAATAATACAAAACATCTATTTCACTCGGCGCGAAACGGTGAAGTTACTTAAGATGCTGGAGCTGTTAGATAAAAGATTCTCTCAGTTCTCCTGACACAACAACACCTGCACATTGACATCAGTGTGGAACAAATTCATTATCCTGCAGCCTGCAACCCTCCACAGCTGAGTCACCGTGGGAAGCTGGAGACGGCGCAACAGAAGCACAACACTCATCTCGACCCTACGCAAGTCTTTTCTAAGCCTGATCCACTCCAGGCTGTATGATTAAAATAAATATTCCGTTTGTTCAAACAGAAAAGTCTGACAATTCAGCTCTGTCTTCACAAAGTGCTTCGTCTGCACGATTCCTACAACAACAACTTTGCCAACATTTACAGCTAAACTCACCAAAATCTGAGTTCTGAACGTGAAGTTTCTTTACACAGATGAATGCAGTCCAGAACATGGCTACAGAATGATTTGTAAAAATTAAACTCACTTTCACTGAAGGTAAGAAGTCATATTTATCAGATGTACTGCACAAATCTAACACATTAACATTAAGATCTGAAACTAAACGACAAACAACAGTGCAGATGGTGGAGTCGAACAACACATTTCCTCAGCACAAGCATATGAGAGAGAGAGAAAAACACTACTGGATGTACGATTAATAAAGTTTTTCCTTCACTGCAATGTGGTTCAGCTGAGTTATTGTGGTTTAACTCCTCCTACATCAATCAGGAGAAGCAGGAAAAGTAATTATTTGCAGTTTCTAAAACACTGTAGGCATTTGTGATAATTGTCAAAAGTAAAAAACAAAGTTAAATGTGTGCCAGACGCAGCCTGTTTGTCATTAAATCCGGCCTGCCAAACTACAATATCAATATCTTTCTGCATTTACCCTGCAATGCCAGCATTTCCCAAACAGATATCATAGCAAAAGCTAAAACTATGTCAGCCTTTTTTCTGACTTTTATTCATCATTAATCTTAGCTCACACCAGCATTCCATCTGTCTCCCCCTGAACCTGGCTTTCGTAGCCCTGGAGTCAAAATATTTGCTCCAACCTGCCACAAAGTCATGTTTGCATTCTTTTTTTACATGCTCAAAATATTGTGGTCAGCGTTATGCAACATGAACTGGTCCCTTTGAAAGAAAGTGCGTTGTTGAACAGCAGCATTATCCTCAATGTACAGTTGTTTTTTTTTTTTGGTTTTTTTTTTTTACGTAGGTGTAATGACACAGGTGTAAGACATAAATATACTCACTGAACCAGGTCACCGGTCCGTTAAGACTCAGAACCCAGCCTTAAAATCAGGGCTTTAAACCCATTAAAGGAGTGAAAATAAAAATCAGAAACACCAAATTTTGTTTCTAAAGAAAAATGCATATCAAAAAATAGTGGTAATCCAGGCTACAATAAGAAACAGTCTCCTAAAAGGTCTACAGTAGCTAGGGTATTGAACCAGAATTTTTTGTTCAGAGCAAAATCAGAACAATGACATTTCTAGTTTTGGAGCTTTACCATGACAGTGAACTGGTTAGATAATTAAAAAAAAAAAAAAGTTCCAGGATCGTTTAGTAGACGTATGACCTTGATTGCGAGCTACACAGGATTTGCAATGAACAAAATACAACAGGTATTAACAGGTGACCATTATTTAAAGTGTGTCTATTCCTGGAACAAACAAAATACATTTTGTTTTTGAATTGTTCCAATTCAATTTTTGTTCCAAGCAAAATGCCAAAGTTTTCGGTTTCGTTCCTTAAACCGGTTTGAAGCCTTTCCTGCTCGTGTCATCAGAAAACACACATAAATCCTTTTCCTCCTCCAGAAAAAAAAAGATGAGGTAAAACATTAACCCCATTCTCAAACTTACAGACACAAAGAAACATAGAATACAGAAGCCTTTGATTCACATATGTGGTTCCTTCACAGACCAACCAGGTTCTGACGGAAATGACAATTGTGGTGCACCCAAACAAGTGCCGTGACGTTATGGTGTATGCTAAACTAATACAAATAAAGAAAAAAACCCTTAATGTCTCCATCTTTAGCAAATGAATAAAATAAAATAAAAGTATGGGGTGTATTTACGAAGATGGTCTTAATATAAAGTATTTTTTCTTTTGTAATAAATTAAGTTTTAGGCCAAGAGAATATATAGTGGCTCATAATTTAAAGGGTCATTAGTAAAAAATAGCGGCGACTTTTATATAAAAACCAGAGTTACGGACAAAGCGGAGAGACGTCTGTATTTCTGCCTGCAGCTTCACCACCACGTGATCTTGAACTCATAGATGGGCCTCTTGCAGTAGTAATGATTGATAAGGTGCTTGTCACAGACACCGATGCACTGCTGCTCGGCGGCGATGCCACGCTCGGCCAGGTCACTGACGATGCAGTGCAGGAGGTCGTACACGTCGGCCACCGCCTCCCAGGGTCCGAAGGAAACGTCCACCTCGCAGTGATGCTCAAACAGCTTGGCCTCACTGTCCGAGCGCTCGAATCTCAAAGAGTTAAAGAGAGGACGCTCGTACGGCGTGATGGGCATCTCCTCCTTGTAAACGCAGATTTTCAGCTTGGCGAAGCGTGCCTTTTTCTGCATGGCTCTCATTTTGGCAATCTCTACGATGCGCTCCAGATTGTCTGAAAAGAGGAGACGGAGATGCATGTAGCTGTGCCAGTTGGACAGTCATGGCGGATTTTATTTTTGAGGATTAAGTTCACAATGTACTGTTACACCTCCAGCTCTGTGAAACACACACACAGGAAGTGTGATAGGAAGCAAACACCACTGCAGTCAGCACTAGTCCTGCCTTTTACAATCAGCAGGCCAACAATATATGTGAGGAATGGGCCCTTTACACTGTGGTGCAGAGATCTGTGAGGCTTTGGTGAGAGAAAGGGGAGTTCCATGAGATAAGAGATTGTAGAGAGTGTGTGAGGTTCAGCTTTTCTTATAATAAGCAGAATTTTAAAAAATTATATAAATAAAGAAAAATACCAAAAATCAGCAAATACATCTGCAGTCATATAACATGAATAAAAACATATTTTATTCGCTCAGAATAGCGTGAACTGAATTCATTGTTAATCTTGATTATTTCACATATTTCTGGAAACATAGTTAACAGTTTTTCAAAAGAATTAGTTAAACTTTTAAGGGGAAAATAAAATTCCCCCAATTTTTAAAAATTTCAAAGTAAAAACATACATTATTAATGGAGATTTGCCATATTAACGATTTTTTTGTGATATTCGGTATGCTGATATTGTCCACCTAAGACCTATTTTCTAATTTCAAACACTTCTATGATATAGGCCTGGTATACTCTAAATATTAAAATTGATTAATTAAATGAGCAGTAATGCTGCCCTCTAGTGACTTCCACCTTTATATATGGCCGTTTATCCAAAAACTATAGAAGGACAAAACCTATTTTTTGGGGTTTCCATATTGGTAGAAAAAAAAAAGAAAATAATGTTCTTACTGACAATAATTCCGCTTGGCCGATATCATTGGACATTTATAATCATCTGCATCCAGATAAAAGTCCTGATGATGCCGTGACAGATCTCTCACTGGACTCACCTTTGTAATAGGGCAGCAGATCCAGAAAAGCCTGTCGTACTTTCTCCCCGGTCAGCGGCTGAATGTCCTCCAGGCTCTCCAGCAGGGGGCTGATGGAGTAGTACTGAGCTTCCCTGTGCACCGCCCTCACTCGGTTCCTGTGGGGAAGTTCTCCCTCTCTGAGGAAGTTCAGGATGTCCCTTTGGGTGGAAAACAGCACAAGCACAACACACCCACATAAAAAAAGTATTCGCGGGTAGCGCCTGTCTACGAACGTTGCGGCGCTGCTGCAGCCAAGCGTTCCGGGGAAGAAAATACTTGGCTAAAAGACGTGGAAATGTAAGATAGAAGAACCAATAAAATCACAGAGTACAAGCCTGTGGTGTGGGCCCGGACTGTCGGTTAAAATTAGATCAGTTCACACATTAAGTTTGAGAAAAACTGAAGTTTTTTATCTAATGTCTAAAGTAAAGATGATGAGTTTTAAGACAACTACACGTCCATCGCCCTCTTTTTTTTTTGGAGATTTTCTCTGGGGAATTTTTGCAGCAGATTAGAAGAGACAGAGCCTGAGGGTTGGCAGCTGTCGCTGACACAAGGACGACAGAGCAGGGCATCAAGTTTCTTGTAACTGTCTGTCAAGTTTCTTTAAAAAAAATTGTACCTCAGTACAATATTAGTGATGCGGCACATTTAACTCACGGTGCAGTGGAATTGCAGCACCCTCTGCAGGGGAGAGAAGGGAAGTTCTGAATTTAAAGAAAAGTTAGAGAAAACAAATTTGGCCACTCTAAAAATTTTACACAGTAATAAATATTATCTTAAAATGTTTTGTCAATTTTTTTATGGGTTTCCATAGGTGTGGCTGCCTTTAATAGGAAAATAAAATAAATATAAATTATATTTTTCCTTTTTTTCTTTTACAAGATAATCTATCGGAAATAAATCTTGACACTTTTTATATGTCACTTCTCAACATTGTTTGGATCGAAGTCAACGAATCACTTGTTAACTTAGTAAAAACTGAACAAAAAAAATGAACCATTGCATCATCAATTATTTAGTACTTCTGCCAATTGCACTCCGTAGATCTTTTTTCCACCACTGTATCTTGAATTTATCATCACAATAAATCTATGGCTTTTACAAAGGCCCCCAGGGAACTGTAGACAAATGCATAGTGGTTACAATGTGCACTGCGCTCTAGGCCTGTCAATCCTAGTCATGGAAATTCAACTTGCAACACAGTCTTCTTACAAGTTACAATAAACCTCTGTTTAATTTCCATTCCTTGTAAAGTCATTTTGTCCATGTTTTATCAAGAGCACAACAAAAAACAAACCCACATAATTTCAATCTCATAAATTGAGAAACTTTTTGTACTGAGTAAGTTTGTAATTTGTGTCTAGCTTAAGTAAGGTTATTAGAAAAAAAGACAACAAAAATCAACTATCCTCCAAGTGGCAGACACTACTACATGTTTCAACGTAGAGGACCGAATAAATGCAGAAAAACACGGAGAGCTCCTTGAGAAAAATCTGCTGCAGTCTGCAGCCAGAGAAGATTTATTTTACTGCGAGACAATACCCTCACAAGAACCCACTGCCATTAATATCCCAAATGAAAAGTGTGTGTTCAGCTGCAGTCAGCCAAATTCTTCTGGGGGTTTATTTTTCATTGCTTTTACACTTATACATCTTTCATCAGTCCCTGTGTTAACCGGCAGGGCTTGAATCTTTAATACACACCATTTCACACAGACGCACTCTGGGCCAATCATGCACAAAGGACCGGGTCCATCGCAGCTCTTACATGACTTGAACAATACTCCACTGGTTTCCTTCACATCCATTTTTAAAGCAAATTGTTTTTCCTTTTAGCGACAAAGCTCAAGGGAAAATGATTTTCATTTCTAATTTATTCCTGCAAAACTTCAGAACTAGACCGTGTGTTCTATCTGTGAGGTAGATGTTCTGGCCTGGATGTAAAGTACGTCTACATTTAATCTCAGCTTTAGATCAACATTAAAATTACACCACAGATTAACAACAGAAAATGAAAAAAAAAAAAAACTGCATTGTTTCTCATGTCGCACTTGCACTGCTCACCCAAAATACTTTCCATCACGATCGATGAAGTATCGTCCCTCTGAATCCTGGGGGATGTAGTGTCGTCCGCTGAACATGGCAGCCAACATGGTGTCCTCGTATCGCCGCAGTGTGGACAGACGAGTGGTGAAGTACATGCCGCCAACGTTCAGAGAGATGACCTCAGGAAACTGTAGTTGGAAAACAGTAAGGAATGAGTGACCGCTGCTGGAAGTATAGAACCTTTAGATGGATGGGTTGGTGGGATGGACGGATAAAGGGATGGACAAATTATTTCAGTTACCGCAGTAGTGTTTTATCCCGTTTGATAACGGCTGGACTAAACAAAGAAATGACACTTTAAAGAAGTTCTGCACAATTGTTATCTCTGAATACAAAAATATAATTTCAGTGGAGAAAGATTTATTCTTAAACTGTCCCTCAGGTGGTAAGACAAAAGGTAGAATACACCACTGAATGTGCATAACCTGGCTGCTATAGTAATAAAAACTGTTTCATAGAAGACAAAGCCTTTCTTACAGATTTTTAACAAATTCATTCAACAGTTTTTCAGCAGATACTGAAGTATAATAACAACACAAAGCGTCGTAATAGGATTATTCTGCTTGGGCGAGTCAACAGCGAGTCAACAATTTCCACCTCACCCTGTCCTCTGTATCCTCAACTCTGACTACAAGTACCTCCATGTCCTCCCTCACCGCATCCATAAATCTCCTCTTTGGCCTTCCTCTTTGTCTCTTACCTGGTAGCTCCATCTCTAGGATCATTCTTCTACCAATGTATCCACTGTCCCTCCTCGGAACATGTCCAAACCATCTCAATGTGTCTTCTCTAGCTTCTCTACCTCGTTCCTGATCCTGTCCATCCTTGTCAACCCCAAAAAGAGAATCTCAGCATCTTTAACTTAAGCTCTGCCTCCTGTCTTCTACCTATTCCTAGTGTCTCTAGTCCATACTTTATGGCTGGTCTCACCACTGTCCTGTAAACCTTTCCCTTCACCTTAGCTGACTCTATTCTATCACAGATCACTCCAGAGACCTTTCTCCAGTTGTTCCATCCTGACTGTACTCTATTCTTCACCTCTCTTCCAGTTCATTCACACACATGCACTCGGTCTTGCTACGACTGACCTTCATTCCTCTTCTCTCCAGTGCAAACCTCCACCTCTCTAGGTTCTCTTCTAGCTGTTGCCTTCTCTCACTGCAGATCACAATATCATCTGCAAACATCAGACTCCTGTCTGACCTCATCTGTCAATCTGTCCATCACCAGAGCAAACAAAAAGGGGCTCAGGGCAGATCCTTGATAAAGTACCACCTCCACCTTAAAGTCCTTTGTTCTTCCAACAGCACACCTCACCACCGTTGTGCTGTCCTCATACATATTCTGCACCAGTCTAACATACTTCTCTGCCACTCCTGACTTCCTCATACAAAATCACAGTTCCTCCCTTGGCACCCTGTCATAGGCCTTTTCTAAATCACAGATCACTCCTGACTCTTTTCTCCAGTTGTTCCATCCTGTCTGTCCTCTATTCTTCTCCTCTCTTCCACAGTCTCCACTGCTCTGAACAGTTGATCATCAGTATCTAAACTCTTCCACCTTCTCCACCTCTGCTACTTGTAACCTCACCATTCCACTGTCCTCTCTTTCATTCACATTCATGTCTTGCTACGACTGACCTTCATTCCCATTCACTCTAGTCCATGCTCCATCATCTGTTGTTCCCTACTCTCACTGTTACTCACAATATCATCTGCAAGCATCATTGTCCATGGAGACTTCTGTCTGACCTCATCTGTCAATCTGTCCATCACCAGAGCAAACAAAAAGGGGCTCAGGGCAGATCCTTGATGAAGTTGGTCAGATGTGTATAAGAGACAGCCACCATTGTGCTGTTCTCATACATATCCCGCACCAGCCTAACATACTTCTCTGCCACTCCTGACTTCCTCATACAAAATCACAGTTCCTCCCTTGGCACCCTGTCATAGGCCTTTTCTAAATCTACAAAAACACAATGCAGCTCCTTCTGACCCTCTCTATACGTCTTCTCCATCAACATCCTCAAGGCAAATGCATGTCTGACAACATACAGTATTAGTTGCTCAGTGATGGACCACAGATATATAAGTGTCAAAAAAAATAATACTTAAGCTTTTGGGCTAAGCTGTGGCATATATCGGTTTTTGGAAAATATCAGCAATATCAGATAAAGTAAATATTGGACATCACTAATTTATAGGTTAGGCCGGACAGTTAGACCGCCGTTGGGCAATCTATCTGGGATATTGATAAATTCAGTTTAGGGATGTCTGATAATATCGTAATGGGCGTAATATTAGCTTAGTTTTGTGATATTTGTGAAAATCGTTTTAGTTTTTTCCTCCAATAATGAAATCAAAATGCTTGAAAGGGTCACTAGATGGCAGCCTTGCAGCTTACTTGATTGGGGAATTGTGACAGTCCATATCGGTATTGGTTGATATCTTAGTCAAAAATGAAGTGTTTGTTTATATTGGTATATCGGATATAAGCGAAGAGTTAAAATCGGACATTCCTAATTCTTTTTCCAATATTCACACTCAACATTAATTAGTGTGATGTTTACTGTCTGTTTATTAATTCCCTATAAACAGACAGTTTATTAACAATCCGATATTGGCAATGCGTGGCACAAAAATAAATTAAGTAACAGTGTTTTATATTATTTTTATTCAATTTAATGAGGTTTTAAAATTGAACACGTTTACTGTGCAATACGGTACAGACCATGTTTACCGCAGTGGTTCTTTACCTGCATTCGATCGAACCCTGGGGGTTCGGTAAGTCGGTCTCAGGGGTTCGGTGGAGCCTCCGCGGCGGAGGTGAAGCCACACCGACTCACCCTACTAAAGTTGGGTTCGATGAATGCGCATATGAAACTGGTGGGGTTCGCTAGCTCCAACAAGGTTAAGAACTACTGGTTTACAGCCTGTATCTTAGCTTGGTTAATGTGATTATCCATAATCAGTGTCGAGCGGCCTACCTCCTGCTCCTCCTGCGGGCTCAGTGCTGGGCGCAGCGGCTTGCTTTGGGTCGGGTTCGGCGAGGGAGCGGGCGGCTTCCGAAAATCGTCCTCCGCAGAGTTCGAGCTGGACATGGCATCGCTCGGTTTCTCGCTGTTTCCCGTGCCCGAGAATACCACCATCACTCTGGGTAGAGGCAGCGTTCGTCTCTCCTGAATGAAGCGCCTCACCCGTGTAGTGGCGGAGGGCAGCAGCGGGCTGAGAGACGGAGACTGCCGCTCCCTGCTGCCGCTTCTGCCGCAGCCTTCGTGACCGTTAGAGCCGCTAGAGCCATTCTGCTGCATACGAGCGACAGAGCGGCTCTGGAATTACAGGAGGACGGCCGGCGGTTCCACAACCGGAGGCTAACAACAACAACAGATATAGATGCGCATGCGCCGCAAAACTGGGAGGCGGGGAATAAGATACACGCCCAACGGCATCGGAAGTAAAAGATAAGCTCCTGGAAAATAAAATGACAAAAGAACGAAAATATACCAAGGTACACAGTGAATTTAAAACACAGAAACAAATCCATTATTTTTGAAACCAGCTTCTGTTAGAAGTAAAGATATCACATATGCTTACATTTTTTTCTTTATTTATTTTTTGTCTGAGGAGAATACGGTGAACATTATGTGTTTGGTGAGATTTTGAAATGTTCAAAAAAAAAAACATTTTTTTTAAATTGAATTACTCATAATTCAAGGCGCTAAAATTGTTTTGGACCATGACCATAATTTTTTTCAAAAATATTGATTTTTTTTCTGGGAAGAAAATGTCAAAAAATGAATAAAAAATATACCTTATTCTCAAATCTCAGCAGAAAGGTAAGAGGGGGACCTTATCTTCTGACCAAAAACCGCCTCAAAATGCAAGTTTATGGTCCAAAACAAGATGCCATGTCAATATTTTGTGCAATAATACCCAAAAACATCATATTTGAACATGTCAAAATCTCACCAGACACGTAAGGCAGGACCCTTATCTTCTGACCAAAAACCGGCCAAATTTTGACTAGAATTTTTTTTCCCCAAAATGCCTCAAAATGCAACATTATGGTCCAAAACAAGCTGCCATGTCAATATTTTGTGCAATAATACCCAAAAACATCATTTTTGAACATGTCAAAATCTCACCAGACACGTAAGGGGGGACCCTTATCTTCTGACCAAAAACCGGCCAAATTTTGACTAGAATTTTTTTTCCCCCAAATGCCTCAAAATGCAACGTTATGGTCCAAAACAAGCTGCCATGTCAATATTTTGTGCAATAATACCCCAAAACATCATATTTGAACACGTCAAAATCTCACCAGACACGTAAGGGGGGACCCTTATCTTCTGACCAAAAACTGGCCAAATTTTGACTAGAATTTTTTTTCCCCAAAATGCCTCAAAATGCAACATTATGGTCCAAAACAAGCTGCCATGTGAATATTTTGTGCAATAATACCCAAAAACATCATTTTTGAACATGTCAAAATCTCACCAGACACATAAGGTGGGACCTTTTTTCTCCGACCAAAAATCTGCAGAATTTTGACTTTTTTCCCAAAATGCCTCAAAATGCGAGGTTATGGTCGGTTCACCATTCGGGCCATTTTCGGGCCATGAAATTTTTTGCCCCCCATGTGAAAGTTAAATTTATAATAATATTTTATAATTTTCACCTCCACATTTTAAGGTAAATCCTATAGTTCTCAAAATCCTGATCCACAGTCTTCTTCTGGTTCAGTGTTTCATTACTCAAAATCTATGGAAAACTGATTTTTTACAAAATATTTTCTTTTGTATTGAACACTTAAAGCTGACGTGGCCCTTCCGTGAAATTATAGTGTGGGTGGTGGCCCTCCATTAATTTAAGTTTGAGACCCCTGGTTTAGAACCTACATTGTTTATCCTAAATAACTAATGTGATATTTGTCCAATAATTGTCATTGTTTCTGCTATCTTCTCTCCTCTTACAGCTGTGATGGTTAAGACATATAAATGAACGGCACATTAAGTTAAGGTCAGGTCCCACCTCGGCCAACCACATCCTGTGATGCATGTCAGTTGTGCTGACAGGAAGCTGGACGCTTTCGAGCGGTAACTGAAACTGACATTGTAATTTTTCGTCATGTTAGAAAACTCACCATCACATTGTCTTGGAGAAATGCTTGGAAACCCTGGTCTGATGGCTTCAGTATCGGCTGTGTTGTCAGCGTTTTCCCTCAGCCTGTTGCTTCTTCTCTGTCTGCGCTGTAAAAAGAAGTCCAGTAAGTGCAAATTAGTAATTTAACAAATTTGTTACCCGTGAGATTTATTGATCCTTCTTCTGCTGGTTGTAAAGTGAAGGCTTTTTTGAAAAGGGCAAGAGAAATATCAGACTTTGAGATTAGTGATTTAATACTTGTACACATGTGAAGTTCATCTGGACATGAACTTCACAGCTGATGGATGGGTTTGAAGCACAGATGAAGAGTCGTGTCAGTGACTTCTGATGGTCTGTGGACACATTTATTTTACACGTACGAAGAATCAATTCAGCGTCAGCTGCATAGGAATTTATTTGTACTTTGAGACTTTAGAGAACATGCATCTGAAGAAAGAATCATTTTATTCCTTAATGACTGAATAATCTTCCAGGACTTGGGACTTACCTTGAATCGGTAAGATTTGTGACCAGTCCAGGACAAAGTATTGGATTAAAGATTTGGCTTGAAGTTGACAGTGAAGGACTTGAGATTTGTCTTGGACTTGAAAGACTAGAGACTTCACTTGGTTTAGTGATATTTTCAGGTTTCAACTGTGATCTGACCATTGGCCCCTAGTCCATAAGATCAACATGTGGATGATTATGCTGCAATTTCACTGCTGTTGGTATTTTATTTGCAGAGGTCATACATGAGGACCGTCCAACACAAGTCCTGCAGACCTTGTGAGTAATGTTATAGAATCATCTTAATGTTGTGTTTGTTGAATATGTGATATCTCAGTTAGAAATATTTAGAAAAGTGTTGTAACAATAAAAAAATGTTTGCAAAAATCGGATGTGACAAACACTTATTTCCAGATTTTTCACATCAATTGACTCCAATTTAGTCCTAGTAATATTTATTTATCAGTGCAAACCACCATACAAGTATGGAATTAACTAAATGAGCTGCAATTTAGTGAAATATGGTTTGACAAAACCCAGGCTTTGCACTATGGCGTTTTCATTAATAGAGGAAAAAGCAGTTTCACATTAAATTCTTTCTATTTTATAACAGCCGACGTGGTGGAAGTATTTTTGCTGTAGTGAAGTCTAAACCAGGTGAGTAACAAAAAATTACTGTATATGCGACTGCTGGGCCTCCTGTTAATATATCAGCATCTCTAATGTTTGCATTGGTTTTCAGTTACCAGAAGCAGTCAGTTTAATTCAACCAGAGTGTAAGTACACCAGAACTGTGCACTGTGTTTTTTTTTTTTTTTTAATCAGTACAAACCCAAAAATCTGAATTTGTTTTCTTTTCAGACAAATTTGTGAGGAGGTAGCAGCAGGTGGGTGACTTAGACATGATCTTCCTTGTCCTGTTTGTTTATCAGATTTCATTTATATCCACAAGTGCATTTACTGACCACCTCCATCTAAATCAACATAAGGTTTTCACATCTCTGGTTCAATACGGCAGCAACTCCCAACCAGCGTGGCATGAGAGATCATTAGGGGAACTGAGAAAAAAAAAACTATACTTTGTAGATGGTGATTAAAAAAAAAAACAAAAAAAAAAACAAAAGATCATTAGAAATTATGTATAATTTTCTGTATTTCTTCGATTCCTGCCATATATATATATATATACACATATATAAATATATACAAATATATACATATACATACATGTATATAAATATATATACATATATGTATATGCGTATATACATATGTACGTATATATGTATACATATATGTATACGTATATATATATA
>JAFBJS010004180.1:46795-123053 GCA_016785265.1 Paraplagusia blochii | reverse complement strand
GATGCAGGTGATGACCAACCAGATTATGAAAACATTACAGAAGGTAAGTTTAAGTTTGTTTTTTTAGGGTTTGTGACTTATTATTGTGACCAAGAGGCAACGTTTGTCCTCTTGTTGTAGTCACATCGACGGTCGGCACAACAAGAACCATGGATCATATGTATATGTGAGTCTTTAAAACCCTTGTGGCCTGAGTTTGGTGTCAAGGCACAGAGAACAAGCCATTAACAAAATGTACGTGTGAATTGTTACAGCGCTGCACTTCCAACTGCTGTGTACGAGAATGAACAATCACAAAAGGATATAGCTGGTGAGCTTGTTCAGAGCACACGCTTCTTTTCCCTGATCACAGATGGTTCATTATTGTTAACAACCATCCTATGTGTTTCTTCTATGCCCGTTAATCAGTTGGAGTTTATGCAAATATTTGCCCAACAGTACACACACAAGAAGGTAGGTATCGCAACATGGACAGTGTATTGTGAGATGTCTAGAGCAGAACTAAATTCTCTGTTGTCACCAACCAGACGAGGAAGACTATGTAAACGCAAACTTTGAGAATCAAACCTTTAGGAAAAATAGAGAAGTGATGATGACTGATGATGGTGAGTCTAATGTTTGGTTGTATTTATAAAAAAAAAAAAAAAAACAAGAATGAAATCTGAATTATTGGGATGTGTTGTTTTTGGTTAAAGGGTTCCCCCTCTTGTAGCATTTAGAGTTCATTTATTATTATTTTTTATTTTTGCAGGTTCTAACTTATATTTATCTGTTCTTTTTTTGGACAGATGAGCCTGATTATGTGAATGAATGCTGAAATCTCATCCCTGTACTCTGCGTTTAATGTAAAAATTTGGTCTGTCTGGTTAATATTTGTTTTATAATAAATTATATTTTACTAAATAGAAGTTGTTTGTGTTTATATCATCGGACATCTGTGATCCAGTGGTGTAGATAAATGAAAATAGACCCCTTTTATTCCCACTTGTCTTCTACTCTGACTCCAACTACCTTCATGTCCTCCCTCACTGCATCCATCAATCTCCTCTTTGTCTCCTTCTTGGTAGCTCCATCTCTAGGATTATTCTTATACCAATGTATCCACTGTCCCTCCTCTGAGCATGTCCAAACCATCTTAATCTGTCTTCTCTATCTTTTTCTCCAAAGCTTCCTGTCTGTGTTGTCCCTCTAATCCCCTCATTCCTGACCCTGTCCATCCTTGTCTCTCCTAAAGATAATCTCAGCATCTTTAACTGTGCTTCATGTCTGCTAGTGTCTCTAGACTTACTGGAACTGTAAACTGTACTACATAAAAACTGAGGTCACTCAGCCGGAGATATTAACTTTCACTTTCTAGAACCTTCTACTTCCTTTGCAGGAGGTAGTTACTGTGTTACCTAAATAAACAAGAACGAAATATTGAAACACATCTAACTGGCAGCTAGGGGATTGTCAAAATAGTCTTTAAAAAATGTGTTCGCTATGACAGTCTTAGATGTTTCTCCTTTGGCGCCCTCTGTTGGTTTAGAAGTGTAATTGAGGTCCACAAACAGCATCAAAAAGTAAGGAAACCATCTAATCTATAGAATCTGCTCCTAAGGTTTAAATCCGCAATAAAAGAAATTTAATTTACATTGTATAATTGTCAGTCAAATGTTTTAAAAATACTTACAAAAAAAAGAAATTAAGAAGGATAGGTTGAAAATGGAAACAAACGGAACTGTTTCTTGACTTTGAAGACAAAAATAAAGAATTAACAGCATTTCTGAAGTGAAAATGAAGAAGTTATTTTCTTTTTAATTTCACCCCCGTTTGATGCACCCTTAGAGATACTCCCAGTGAAGTGCTCCCTGAAGCAATATAATCACATTCTCACCTCTGTGTTGAACTGTATTCCTTGGTTTACCTGCCTCTCCATTTGATCCAAGCGCAGACAGCGCTTCCTGTTGATTTTAGTTAGTCTTGGCATGGTAATAGAAATAAGAAAACGGTAAGAAAAAGTTTTACTTGGACACATTTTATTAACCTGAGCAGATCAGCAGAGAACAACCACGTCACTGGGTTTGATGCTGCTCAGAAACCAACAGCCAGAGACAAAAGGACCAGTGCCAACGTTAGTGCGAACAGGCAGAAAATAGAACATCTAGGACACACACTCACAGTCACTATATATATTTATACGGAATCTATATGTTCTCATATAGAGTGGTGCAGAGATGCTCCAGGGCAGCTAAGGAAGGTGACGCAGCAGCACACACTTTACATACACACACACCACCACAGCCAGTGTTCAAGTTTCTCTGGGAAAGTTGACGAAAGATGGCGACAATAACTCAGAATTCTGGACCAACCAGAGGATAACGGCAGATTCTGGACTGACTGTAGCAACAGTGACACTGTGGAAAGTCTTTGACGTCACGTCAGCAGGTTGAGAGACGTCATCACCTCAGCAAACAAATGTTGACCATAACCGTTAATGGGACGATAAGCAAGTGCTGATAATACAGAAGACTTGTCTGGCTGAACCTCTCTCACTCACACACACACACTCTCTCTCTCTCTCACACACACACACACACACTCTCTCTCTCTCTCTCTCTCACTCACTAACTCCACAAAGCAGCGGACTGATGGGAACTTTAGGCGCTGCTCAGGGCATCAACACCAGGCAGGACCTTACCTGAGTACAAGAAGACAACGAGTCAACATCAGCTCCAGAAAACGTCATTAATAAGAATCTTTTTATTATGGACGTCCGATATTAACTTTTTGCCAATATTTGTATATTTCGGCATTGTTTGTTTATTGGCATTATTGAAATTATTGGCATATCAGTCATATGTGGACTTGGATCCGCAGAGAATCAGGTTCTAATCCACTGGCTGCCAGATTTTCACTGAGGTGCTGAGTATAGCACGGTGCTGACCCACATGAAGGCTAACAGTATGGCAGTTGTGGAGACTGCTGTCCCTGAAACCCAGTAACTGATAGGAGGAGAGAGATGTTTGACTGAATAACTTGAGCTCAATCTCTAACAACCATTTGAATTCCAGCAAATTAATTATAGCAAAATTGGGTAAATATTTTACTCTCTTTCCTAAAAACCGTTATTGGGACAGGGTCAGGAGGAGATAGATGGAGGATTTGTTTGAAATAAGATCAATGCCTAGCTATTTAGGCTAAAATGCTCAAATTCTTTTAGTCTTTTCTATGTTCTATGTATGATTAAGATGCTAAACTGGCAGATGGTAGTTTACAGGATTATCAATATTGCAGTCACACTAATATGATAATATCGGCTGATAATATTGGACTTCCTTTTTTTTTTCTTTTTTATTTATACTCACCCTCCAGCAGCTCCAGACTGGCTCCACCCCCAGTGCTCACATGACTGACCTTATCCTCTGTGTTCCACTTGGCACAGCAGGTAGCTGTGTCGCCCCCACCTGGAGATACATTTATTGTAATGTCACTACGTAAAAAAAAAAATTGAAAAAAAATGTGTGACACAGGAACTAAAAATTTCGCTCTATGGAGTTTGGTTATTTACTGTGCACATTGACCGCTGAGCCAAGTCTTCTCGTGTTTCTTACCAATGATTGTGATGCAGCCATTACTGGTCACCTCCACCACTTTGTCCATCAGGTTCTTTGTCCCTTTAGCAAAGTTCTCCCACTCAAAGACTCCGACTGGGCCGTTCCACACAATCTGCTTGGCTCTGGACACTGCCTCGGCATAATGTTTGGAGCTTTCTGGTCCACAGTCCAAACCCTAAAAGTGACCAACCATGTTATTATAAGCACTTCAACATTGGTCTGACTAAAGCTCATATGAGAAGAACCCACAACCCCCACCCATCCCTACCATCCATCCAGCAGGAATACCATCAGCGACTGTGGCGGTACCAGTGGCAGCTTTCTCATCAAACTTGTCAGCGGTGATAAAGTCGACGGGCAATGTGATCTTGACACCGTTCTTCTCAGCTTTGGCCATCAGGTCTTTGACGATACCGGCGCCCTCCTCATCGTACAGTGAATTACCAATCTGTGAAAACAAAGGTGAGTGAAAACTAGAGCCTCATCAATTTCTGAGCTCACAAATGCATCTGGCTTCAAATAATAGTTCTTTACTTATTTTATTACTTTCATTTATTATTGCTTATGATGTTTAGAGATGACATTGTGATGTAGGCAGCAGACCATTCTTGAGTGTGAGCTAAGGTGAAAGGAAAGGTTTACAGGACAGTTGTGAGATTAGCCATGATGGATTAGAGACACTAGGAATAGGTAGAAGACGGGAGACAGAGCTGGAGGTGGAGGAGTTAAAGACGCTGAGACTCTCTTTAGGAGAGACAAGGATGGACAGGATCAGGAATGATGGTGATTAGAGGGACAACACAGACAGGAAGGTTTGGAAGAATGGAACCTAGGGATGGAGCTACCAGGGAGGAGACAAAGAGGAGATTGAAGGATGCAGTGAGGGAGGACATGGAGGTAGTTGGAGTCAGAGTAGAAGAAACAGAGGACAGGGCGAGATGGAAAAAGTTGATTTACTGCAACCTCGGAAAAGGGGTAAAAGTAACAAAAAGAAGAAGAATTCTATTTTTTAGCAAAGTGAAAACCTCATCAGGTTAGAATCCACTGACTGTCAAAACCCACCTCCCGTTATTAGTCACAACAGAGATGAAGAATCACATTCACAAAGCTTCAAGTGGTTGTGCCAGAGGTCAAACCCTGGGTCTTTTAGCCCGTTACACAAGTTACATTAACGCAACCCAAGAATTTCACAACCGTGTTTGAACAACACCAACGTCCTCGGTTGTGAAAGTGATAACGTGTTCATTTCTTTCATGTTTGTTTTTATCTTTTATCTTTCAAAACGTGATTTTAAGACTGCCAAGTGATTCTTTTTATTCTACCGGATTAAATTAAAACTAAACGTGGCTTCCTGATGTCTACCAAATGTCCCAGAAGACAACTCTTACCTTGTAGTGTGCAGCAGTATCACACTTCAGTACAATACTTTTTAAGAGACTAAGAATGTCATTGAGAAAGAGAACTTTTCCGTTTTCTTTATTTAATGATAGAACATGAATCACCTTTAGTCAATCTGTCCACTAGAGGTCACCCGGGGGTTGTCCATTACATAAACAGTCCTGGGCCCTCGAGGTAGAAATAATTGAACTTGGAGCTCTCCATGACAAACAGAAATTGTGCTTCACCTCTGGGAATTTTGTTTTTGTCATCACTGGTGTGTGAAAGAGACAGTTGCTCGGGTTTCTTACAGACTGTTCCTAGCGTTTCCTCACCTCCATGTTGTTGAGGACTTTGAGGAAGGTGAAGGCCATGCCTCCTCCGATGATCATCTCGTCAACCTTGTCCAACATGTTGTTGATCAGCTGAATCTTATCTTTTACCTTTGCTCTGAAACACAGATGCAACAGAGGACGGCCGTGAGCACAGGTATTTGACAAACACACCATCTACACGACTAGTTGGTGTGAACATAGTGGTGTCTTATAGTCAGCACAGTGCTCTCCTAACACAAGTTACATAATGAGCTTACGGCCTCTATTCTCAGGTGGTTTTAACAAGAGGATGTAGGAGATGAAGACGACACCGCATTCTTTATTGGAGTTAGTTAATGTTTAAGTCTACGATACCATTTTAAGTCATACATCGTACGCATACGAACTTGACTGAGCCATGTATTCTTGGTTGATGGCAATCACTGAAGAGCTTCATGGAGAAAAAAAAATTATCTTGATATTGCAGTATCTTAGCTTAGGTCAATCAACCTTACCCGCCAAGGATGGCCAAGAAGGGCTTCTGGGGTTTCTCCAGAGCCATGGCAAAGTAGTCCAGCTCCTTCTTCATGAGGAAACCAGCAGCTTTCTGGGAAAGATTCACTCCCACCATGGAGCTGGGAGGACAGAAGAAGAACTTTTCAAAGATGAAGGGCAGGAAAAATGGATTTCTCTGTAGTACAACATCTATGAAAACATATCTAGAAATCCACAGAGGCTTAAATCCTGCTGACCTGTGGGCTCTGTGTGCCGTGCCGAAGGCGTCGTTGATGTAAACGTCACCCAGTTTGGACAGAGACGCCCTGAAGGAGTCAATCTGCTCCTGAGAGGCTTTGGTCTGAGGGACAGCAGCAACAGGAGATGAAGGGATATTAGTGAAATGACAATGTCATCTGTAGAAAAGGGTAATTACAATAAAACTGCAGCATCAACTCAAGTAAAAAAAGTAGAGAATGTTAAAAAAACTACAAAAGAAAATCATTTGTGTATAAATTTTGGAGAAATACAACTATCCCAGTTTTTGGGCATCAGATTCCTGATGCACTTTAATTCCTAGGGTTGTGAGAGTGAAGCTAGAGGTCAGTCAAAGGACAGCATAACTCTTCAGTATCATCTCACATTTCTCCACTGGTTCAGAAAAAAAAAATCAGCCTCTAGATTTCAATTATTTTTCTGCCATTTTCACAAAGGAATAGTGTTAACTTAAATTCTGAAGATTCATGGCAGAAGAGAAACTTGACAAAAATGACATCAGTTATCCAGCAGTGCAGCACAGTATAATCTGAACCACACAGGCTGCATAGCACCAAGGTCTCTCTGGACAGGAAAAGCAACACGGTTAGCCACGACAGCCCTCTGACCTTCAAGATAAATGTCAGCTGGTCCATGGAGGGACCAAGAGCAGAACTGATTCAAGATCAGTTTCCATATCAAGCACCTACAGCTCACGAGAACGTTTTTATGATGGTAATTTAGTTGAATCTTCAGATGCTGCAGCAGTTCTGACCATGACGTCACAATACAATGATGACTCAGCTGTTTGAGACAAAGACACTGCAGCTGGAGTGACCGTGCATTTTCCTCCAAGTAACAAATAAGCAGCATTTATCAAGAACAAACCCAGACACATAGTGTTGTTCAAACAACAGAATACAGTGACCATGATATTGGTAACTGAATGAGGTCAAGCATTTGTCACCTTGTTTCCAGAAGCATCCTTGCCCTTTCCTTCTTCTGCGACATGGAAGCGAAGATTCTCCAGCAGGATAACTGATCCAGAGGCTGGGTTAGCACAGGCAGCTTCAACTTCTGCACCAACACAGTCTTTGAGGAAGGTGACGTCCCTGGAGAAACCAAGAAAAAAAAATTACTTGATATAATTTTATTTTTTTCAAGGCTTTTTTGGCAAGACAAGATATTTGTATATAAACCAGTGAAGTTTTTTTATTTTAAAGCTGAATTATCAGAATGGGCTACAGGGGTTGCGGCCTTGGTTTTTAGCACACGGCCTCAGAACAGTAAGAATTATTAACTCATTCATTCATGAACCTACTTTCCCAGCAGAGTCTTGAGCTCAGCAGCCACAGGCTCCAAGGAATATTTCTCCGGCACAAAGTTTCCATCAGGACGTCCCAGGTGACTCATCAGCACCACAGATTTGGCCCCATTGTTCAGGCAGTGCTGGATGCTGGGAACAGCCGCCTTAATCCTAAAAACAAATGTTAAATTATCGCATGCACTCAAAAATTTAACAATTTAGTGATCTACTTTAATATATGTTGATTTTTACAGGTTGTGGCAGTGAAAATATTTACACCTTGACAACAACAGGCCAACAAGCCTTACCTCTGGTTGTTGGTGATGTGTTTGTCCTTCATGGGAACGTTGAAGTCAACCCTGTAATGAAATATACGAAGTTAAGGAGGGCACTTTATAATAATGTGGTAATAAAATATGATATAAGGACAAACACATCTGATGTGCTTTCAATGTGTTTAGAACAGAACAGCTCAATCAATGAGTGGGTGTAGTATACAGCGATGAAACTCGAACCCTAGTCTGATGTGTTTGTCTTAGGGCAAATTTCTTAAGTACAATAAAAATCCACATTGTTCCTTTAGGCTCTTTTTGTAGATAAGGCTATTAGATTCAGTTAAATTTACCATCTAATACTTCTCTTGGCCTTAAATACAACTTCATAAATGCAGACAGCTGGTTCCTAGTAATTTATTTACATGTGGTGAAGGGGTTCTGTCCACTATTCTTACTGCAGCATTTGTATTCACTTGTGCTGCTCGGACCACTTCAATGGTCGGAGGTGATAGGAAGAGGCTGCTTTCACTGCTGCTCCAGCCAGTTACACAACATACACACTTGATTCAGAGGACCTGACGCTCTACAACAAACCAACACACAGGAATCCTTTGTCTGGTTGTAGAACCCAGGAGTCAGCAGTTCAAGCCATGCACGCACACACACACATTGTTATCTACCAAGAGTGACATTTCAATGCTCGAGTTTATCATTGTGAGCTCAAAGATTCCAGGTAGGACATTACAACATGAATTTCATCAGAGAAAGTGGAGGTTTTGAGCAGATATCTTTACGTTCAGAGACCTTTCACAGCCTCCCCCTGCTGGCCAATTGTGTCAATGCAGCCGGGAGAGCACCAACAGTGTGAGAGTCTTTTTCTCCAAAAATAATAAGCTGATACCACTTCGCCTGGTAAATTTTTGCCAAATTCGCTGGAGTTTGATTAGAATCTTGAGACATTTTACCCAACAATTTAGTTTCTGCATGTATTGGTATCTATTGACATCAGAATCGGAAATTAAGTGTTGTGGTTGCATCGGCATAATGGGCATTCCTGATATTTTTATATCTTATACAGACAAAGCCACACAGCACTGGGCCTCACAGCACTGAACAGTCCAGGCTGGGGGCTGTCGGTGAACCTTGTCCTATGCCGATTGTTGTTGCGCCACTGCCACTAGAACCAAAATGGCCCCTGTGACATTTCCACACTGGTGTCAGTTTCAAGTGCATGTGTGTCTTGCCTGCAGCCTTTTAAATTTGGCATTGACAATACCATGCAAATAAGTGAATGGGACAACAAATCTTAAAATCAAATGGTAAATAACAATCTGACCTGTTTTTTTTTTGGAAAGTAAAATGTGCATTACTAACAATAGTAATGATATGAATCATCGTTGTGCTTTGTGATGGTTGATAATGTAAAATCTCCATATCCATATCACCACTATACATTACTTATACGGCGCTGCACCAAGATGGAGAGCATTATATCAGTCTAATACAAGGACAACTAAGAGTTTAATTCTATTCATTTTTTTACTCTTACGCTAGTTTTTAACTAGTTGAGTAAACATAAGGGTGGTAGACCTGTTGGGAAAGTGAAACAATAAAAAAACAAGGATATGTGATGATATATTTATTTATTCACTGGTGTGGTCATTTACCTTGTTGCAACTACAGAGGGGGGCCCGCCCCCCACTTTGGGAACCATCTCGTTAATACTTAACATAGCTTTATATGCGTTGTTTAGTACAGTGTGTGTTTTTAACAGTAGAAAAAAAACGCCAAAATACTAATATATTCAACATACGCCAGCATACATTGCAGATACTCCATATCCAATGGTCGAAACACAGTCCACCGTTGGACAGTCCTTACAAACTGTTAAATTACTGGTTATGTTATGTAAACTAGGCGTAAACAGCCGTTTAGCTTTTGTAGCTGAAGTGATGTTGGCCGCATCCATGCAGCATCTCCTCACAGACACGTAACACGGAGGAAAAACGTGACAACCCTGAAGTTCACTTCCTGTCCTCCCGACTCACATTAGCAGAGGCTCCAAATTAATTCGAGTATCATTCTGGTGTCTTGATATCGGGGCTAAATTCACGAAATTAACCCGTTTTTAGAGGCACTAAGGCGATGAACACGTAGTATATGTTGCCTAACTACAAATAATCCCATTATTGACTATTCCTGTCTGATTGCTCCAGAAGGCTAGCATATAAGAGGGCGTAATGGTCTCACCTCATGATGACGCGCTTCCCCTTCACGTCCACCTTGTCGAGGGTGAGTTTGTTGGACAGAGACATGTTGATGCTGCTGCTTCACCGTTGGACCTTTCCTGCAGGGTCTCCTTCGTCGCCGGCTGCTGGGTAGACACAGAGTGACAGCAATGACCTTAACGCAGCGCGTAGAGACACCGGTGAGGCGGGACTAATGCCCTTCCTATGAGTGATTGGATGCAGCCGAAGGACAGCTTGGCAATGATTGGATTGAGTTGCTAGACATCCTGTGACGTAGACGAGTTACTGAGGCTTATGAAATGCCATGACTTTTCACAACATAATTGTTTCCTACTAACTTTATATTTTCAGTAATATGAAGATTTTAGCAATAGTGTTCGTATTTCAATAATTGGCACACATATCCTTTAAGTTTGTAGCCTTCTCATATTGACAGTCTATGAATACATCAATGTATACATCTGTAATGTAGATATGCCTAACAAACAATTTTAACAATAATCACAAATAATCCACAGGGCTGCAAAAATCAGCAGATATAGTTAAATATAGTATAAATAAATAGTATTTAATCCTTGGCCTTCTGCTAGAATTTGATTCCTCTTATTGTGTTTGATTGTATTGTTGTTAATCTTTTATCTTCTGTTAGAATTTTCAAATTTTCATTCTAATTCTACTTTTGTATTTCTACTTATTCAAAATATACTTTATTTCATTTAATCTTATTTATTTCATTTTATCTGCAATGGTTCAACGTGCTGCTGTGCCAAAACAATTTCCCATGTTGATCAATAAAGTCTGTCTAAGTCTAAATATAATCAGGACTTAGGCAACCATCCTGACAAACCTGGAAATTCATTTTTTAAACATATTCATTAAACTGTTTTCTTTTTCCTTTGACTTATAAATAGACTCAAAATTTACCAGTAAAAGAGCTACACTGTGGCAGTATCGCACCTCAATTAAGTGCCTTTTTAGATCAAATCAGTTTTCCATTTATCTACTTACCAAATAATTGCAGGATCTTCATACTTGGAAGGTTGATTTGCAACAAATCAAAGATATTTTGGTGATTTAATCTAGTGGTATAATAAATCACTCATATAAATGTAAGTAAGAAACATTCGAAGGAGACAACTTAAGTTGTTTAATTTATTTGGACAAAATAACATGTTTGAATTAACACAGTCAGAGAGATCCATTGCTAATCTGTACAACCAGAAGATTAAATGGAGGGTTGTTGGTCATGATGACAATTCACGTTCACTCTTTCCAGTCTTTTGGCATGACCTTTCCAACAGGTGACATATTCCAGGTAAGGCCTGTCTGTGTCAGTACCTTCACAAAAAAAAGAGAAGAAAGATAATTAAACTAGATACTACATATTCAACAACAATTTGTTGTCTGGTTGATGTTACAGCTCTACTTACATATGACCACACAGATGTGCAGAAAAGGGCTCCACCAACCAGCAGCATGTTGCCATATTTGGAGTGGAAGTCCTGGCGGGTAGAGGATGCGTGCCTGACCTGGCGCACTGCCTGACCTGGTTGATAGCAAAGACACGGTATGCATCAAAATTCTTAAATGGTCAAATAAGCAATGACAGATATTTGTCTTTTTGTGTTAACCCTTAATGAATTGGTAAATCATCCAGGGTCTACCCTGCCTCACCTGATGACAGTTGGACATTAAGTACTGCTCCAGCTTGCTATACCTCAATTAATTATTTCATTTTACATTGCACAATGCAAATCTTTATCATACATTTTTATGTAGCATTATGATGACAAGGCAATGCTACTTTTATTGGTTATGCTAAAAGGCAGCACTTGATCCTCAACACATGTACAAAGCTTATCTTTGTGGACTGGATAATGCTGCATTATGGTCTGGTGAGTGAGTACTGACTAATCAAGACTACTAGATATATGGGATGCAGTTACCTGGCTTAACCCTGTTTTGGAATGAACTAACAGTCTGGCACACAGCGAATACATGTCACTGCCATATACAGTAATAATACTAAAATAGGGGCTTGAGTGAATAGCATATATGGCTGAACTGCAACAAAGGCCTTCGGTTTACATATTCAGTTACATTTTAAACAAATTTAAAAGACTGCTATTTTTAGTCTGCTTACAAACCTCTGAAAACATTAGCAAATGTGCCCTCTCACTGCTCCACTTTAAAACATTAAAAACAATCACCTAAATTATAGAATAACATCGATGCAGTAAAAACAGCATAATGTTTAGGTCCAAACAACAGTTAAACGTGTTTATTATGATTATTTTTCTGTCTATGACATCACGTCAAGGAAGCCTCACTTAAATGCCAGACGATAAATACAACCTTAGAAGCCAAGACTGATATTTTACTTGCTTAACTCACTAAATCAAACATTTGTGAGTAATTTGACACACACCAAAATGTATCGCTAGGCGCTTAGCATAGCATTGCTTTCTGTTAGCATGCCGCGGTCACCGTGCAAAGACGAGACACAAAATAAGTAAAGTTAACAGATTGAATCCTTATTATAGAGAGCTCAATGTAAACGTAAACGTATCGTACATCACACAATATTTAAGTCTACTTACTTGTCACGTTGACTGCAGCTTTCGTGAAGCGGTACATCGTGAGCCGACTGGTACCTTCGATTACCCTTGAAAGACGGAAACGTTATGGCCGCCGCACGTACACAGACCGGAAGTTGAAATCTCGATGTAGAGCATGCGTATAAAGCACCCGCTATGACGTCGTTTAAAAGAGTAACAGATACATTACTGACGTTATGGGGAGTTAAAGGAATCAAGAATAACTACTTCCCTTACTCACAAACTCGTGCTACATGAAAACAACCAAATTTGAGGTGGGTTTAGTAGAATGTGAACGTATAAATCACTGCAAAAATGTGGCTCCAACACCGTGTCAGGATGGCCGAGTGGTCTAAGGCGCCAGACTCAAGGATAAGCTCCTTCCGCTGAAACGGGTATTCTGGTCTCCGAATGGAGGCGTGGGTTCGAATCCCACTTCTGACACATTATTTTCGTAGACTTTTTTACTTCACGGACGTATACTGATACTCCTGATCGGATTTGAGGGTGCATCTTTAGTTTTGCCGATTAGATATTTTACAGTAAAGGTATAATAAATGATGCCTAAGCAGGTTACACATATTTTGACCCAAATAACTTTCTTGACCTCAAACGACTGCAATTTTTTTAAAGAATTAAATAAAAAGTAAATTGGATGCATATAATTCAAAATCTTAACAGACATGATGCAAATAATTGTGAGTCCCAATGATAAGGCCACATTACTAAAATATAAACACAGCACACTAAAATATTTCATTTTCGTCTTTATTGAATAAAATGTCAGTTTATAAGTGTGCACACTGAGATGTTGCACTCACTGAACCTGTTTATAAAAAAGACTAAAGGCATTATTACAGAATATCTTCGTAGAATGGAATGATCTGATGAGGAATAAGTGCTCACAGTTAATTGCACATAACTTACAGTTACAGTTTGACAGTTAAAATGACCATTGGCAAGGACCAAAGCTGCACATGCTGTCATCGAAAAATCCAAACCAGTGAATAATAATTAAGTTGATTTAAACTCTTGGAAAACGATTAGACAACTGTTCTGATCAATGAGCTGACTTTTGCATTGATGATGATGATGACGATGATTATTGTCCAGAAAGTGGTGCATAGTAGAACATTTAATCCTATATACACATGACTATTATAGGCATTAAATCAAAAGTGATATAAAACTTCAAAGAATATGGCAAGGAGTATTTGGGTAAAACATTATTGTAGAGAATATTTACTGCATTTCTCAACATGTAGTCACACATGGGTGTTTTGATTTAATATATATTATATGTGATTATTTTATTTGTTGGTTAATATTAGTTCCCTGTGTTTGAGGCCACTGTGGGCTGGAAAAAAGTTTTCCACAGCAAACATTAGTGTAGTTTAACAGATATTCCTTGAGCTTGAAATGCTGTAAGAATCTCATTATATAATTTAAAGCAACCTCTGGTGTAAGGTGGATTTCCACAACGAGTGGCATTTTTAGCAGCAACGGTGAGAACTTGTACACCTGATTTATTTAGACACTGACTGGAGTATATGCAGCAAACCTCAATGTGAATATATGTATATCTGAATAACAAAAACTGGATGCAGATGAAAAGAATTTAAAAAACACATGAATACAACTTGGATAATAACAGTTCTTTTCATTGATTCTATCTGGGGAAATCTGCATCAAATCATCTATGGGCTGTAAGGCATCTTTCTTTTCTCCTTCCTGGTCCTGTTGTCATTCCCTAGTCATCCTTTTTGTCTTTCGCTTCCTCATCATCCGTGTACTCAGTGGGTTCCTCTCCTGGTTTCAGAAGCTTGCCAACATAATCATACTTGACTGAAACAAGAGAAAGATAACAAATGTGTGAGAAATAAAGGGCACAGTGACAGCACAGGAAAATCACGCATGTAAATATAATTTTATATATATACTGTATATATATATAGACTTAGACTTATATATATATTGACATACAAATATGTAAGTATGTATATGTGTTTATACAAAGTTCTGCTGTCAGCAGAAACACAAAATTGCCTGTCTTAACTGATGGAAAAGAAACCCGACAGTGCGTTGAATAGTGGTAAGAGTGCCCTCTGCTGGGAGACAGTAATCACTTCAGACATCTTACACTTCAGTAAACTTACATTAATGGAGTTAGTGTTGCACTCAAACAGAAATATATAATATAAACGTAATGACTCTATTACTCACAGCTGAACTGGGCCTCCCACTCAGCGAGACTCTCCTGTTGCATGGAGTTCAGATCAGCAAGGTCGTCGTGCTCCTCTCTCAGGGCTTCTTTCTCCAAACAGAAAGTGGCCAGACCTCTGGATGCATCTCTGCCAGCAAACACCCCGTACGGTCCCTCTATCGTGGAGAAAAGGGAAGGAGGGGACTTTTATTTTGATGGTTGGGTCGTAACATTTTCAAGTGTAACTTCTACCTTTACACTGTTGACACCGTACTGTATAGGAAAACCATACAGCTTAGTCATGGTGCCGCTGTACAAATAGTCCGCATAGATTGATAAGTTTGTGAAAAGTTGACATGTCAATCAGTATCCATGTTGGTCGGAGGTTACACGCAACAGAGGTTATGTTCAGAGATAAGAATAAAATACAGAGGTCTGACTCGGAACCGTATTCAGGAAATGACTGCAACTAATGGAATCTCATCAGACCTAATGCCATTTTTTGCAAACCCCGAGGTAATATGATAATTACATAATAAAATAAACTAATTTGGCCATGTTTGATGCCTGGTATGTTCTGCAAGGGGTGTTTTAAGACACTTTCGGTCTGTTTGCATAATTGTAGTTTACATATTTACCTTTAGCTAACAAACTAAAGGTTATTTTACATAGTACACTGAAAGTTTAAACAAAGCCATATTATACATTTTTTCACCGAATGACAATGTGTTTTAACTTAAATTTTAAAAAGAAAATGTTATTATAATTCATTGTGTTACGAGTCATGTCCCAAGTTAACGTATGTAAGTAGCGCACTCAAATCTCGGCGCTTCTGTCAGTGCTAGGTATTACACGTGTTCAGATGTTTTAGTACATTTTGTTGGGCCTTCTTTGTTCAGGCTTGAATAACAAGCCGACGTTTTATGTCTTTTCTATCTACACAGTAGCTCATCTTATTCTAGAGAGGATCTCTGTTCTCAAGGCTACAGCAGTCGATCTGTTGTGAAATGAGATCTCCGAGGAGGCGTGGCGTCGTTCGCTTTTTGGAGCTGCATTAAATGATTAGCAACACTAAAAACGACAAAATACCCAAACGCCTTGTTTTATAAGCAGTAAAACAAGATGAGCATAAATAAGAAAATCAAATACTCCAACTGTCACATAGACATAAGTGTCATTCGGAGCAGTTGCTAACATTACCTGGTCCATAAAACTTCTTCCCCCGCGTCACGTCGAACACTTTCCCGTTTACTGCCATGAGTATCCTGGGATTCTCCAGCCCATCGTAAGGCTTTAGTTCTGCCTTGGTGAAGTCTCTCTTTTTCATTCGAGGGAGCGGCTTCTCGGATTCGTCCAGCTCCGGTTGTTTGTCCCCGCGAAAGATTTTGTAGATGAGGTACAAGCAGAGGCTAAGTAGAGTCAGATTGAGAGGGGAAGTGAAAATCTCCTGGAAAATACCAGCAGAAGTTTCTTCGCTTTCTTCAGCCATGTTGGCTCTCCGGTTGCTCCACGCACACTGGAAGCTACGGGGTGGAGACTCGGGGGTCAGGCATTTACTGGAGCCAATCGCCACCGCAGCCTGAGGGACAACAGTGACTCCGAACTGTTGAAACCAATCAGACCGTCCAAACTGTTGCAACTAACGAAATAGAAGTCGTTAGAACGGTAACAAAATCAACTTCCCGAACCAGTAAATTTGTATGTAGTGCAGTCACGTTCTCAATGAGCTCGGAGCAACACTTTAAAGTCTTAAAATGTTTGAGAAATCACGGGCAGGACGCAGGCATTTTGAGACAAAGTGCACACATGTGTTGCCTATTGTTGGGTATAATACATTTTTCACATACTAAGATAAACAACGCCGCATTGATCACAAAGAAGGCAGGGGGCTATTTACTTAAGTAATTACATATTAGTTATATTTACATATGTATCTGGTTTAACGAGTTACTAATCGATAACAAGAACGATAAAGAATTAAGTGAATATTAGAACTAACAAATTATGTTGTAATCATCAGAGTTTTAAACCAGTTTATCATATTTATTATGTATATGGAAGTGTTAACTATTTTATCTTTTAAATTTTTGCTGTCAAAGTAGTAAATCGCGCTTGTACTTTTATTAAAAAGCGCTACCTTACGTAACTTCCGGTGGTTGTGCTATGTATTTGGGACATTTCCGCCTCACCGCAACCGCCTCCTTCGCCTCTTGGTTCCACCCAAACAAACAAAGCTCAGTTGGATATTTTTCTTTCCTTTCATAGCGCCACCGACATCGTCCGGAAGGTGTAGGTACTATCGCGGCTTGGTGTTTTAAAATAATGAAATTCTTCTAAAACCACCAACAATGTTCTTAGACACACGACTCAGCTGAACAACTTGTGTACGATTTGACAGCCGTGTTGCACAACAGTGTGGCTGGAGCTGCCTGTGCACGGGCTGTATCCAGAGCCGGCTAAGCGTAGCCTGGCATAGATAACCATGAGCGCTGTAAACCGGGTGTGGTAGCGACGGTTAACGATCCGGATCGGTCGTTCAGAACGAGAGTGAACAGCCGAGACCTGAGGAATACAATAAAAACAAAAGGTGAGATGGACAGCAATGTTAGCTCTCATTCCGAGATCTCAGTCATGCTGTTCCTTGTCGAATCTTTAGGCCATGTCGACAATAGCTTCTCAGAACATGAACCAGTGTTTTAATTTTACACAGATTCTACTCGTCTAGTCACAACTGACCCTTATTTGAGACGCTATAATTTTACTTTCAAGCAGACAACTTCATTTAGATCAGGGGTCTCAAACTCAAATTACGTTGGGGCCACCAACCACACTATGATTTCTGAAGACCCCTAATTTAGAGGCACTACACACTATTACATTAAACACCCCTAGTGTAAGACTTACTGCCCGAAGATCATATATTACAGATAGACTAGATAGATAAACAACAACTAAAATATTGAGTCTATGAACAACTTAAATTATATTGTACGTCTAAATTCCATATACTAATTTTTCTCCCGTATCCGTCCTGTCATTCATTTTCAGCACATCCATCTACCAGGCTGTCCCAGGGAAGTCAGTGATTTTATTTTCTACTGCTTCCAAACCCATTTAACATGACTGCGATGCGTGTGGATGCAAAAGTGGTGATGCTGGGTAAGGAGAGTGTGGGGAAGACCAGTCTGGTGGAGAGATATGTTCACCACCGCTTTTTAGTCGGCCCGTACCAGAACGTGAGTATTTATACAGCACAGGGAAGCCCTGGGGTGATTGTGGTATTAATATTTGACTGTGATGACGGAGAAAACTGCTTTCCAGAGTCTGGAGATCCGTTGTTACTGCTAATTATGTGTCTAATGTTGTCCTTTGCTACTGTCACTCTCTTCCTACAGACTATTGGTGCAGCATTTGTAGCCAAACCCATTCATGTTGGAGAAAAAGTGGTTACACTGGGAATATGGGTAAGTGTGAGCCTTCGCGAAGTTAGTTTTTAGCCTTGCCCTTCCACCTTTACCATTGAACACTTAAGAAGGAACTTAAAATGTAATTAAAATGAATTGAATAACAACTGGACAAATAAAAGAAGTTAACCACCAAATAAATAAGTCAAATTATGATGTGATTTAAACAGTGGTGGGCCAGCAAAGCCTTCTTTGTTGGCCTAATCATACTCACGAAAACACATTTATTCATCAATATTTTTAAATCTGCGTGACCTGAGTGATAGTAAACCTGAGTGTTTAATATCGGCCTAAGCTATTTCTCTATTTTAACATGCACCACTGATCTTTTCGTTCGACTCTTCTCTCACAGGACACTGCTGGATCAGAGAGGTATGAGGCAATGAGCAGGATCTATTACAGAGGAGCTCGTGCTGCAGTTGTGTGCTACGGTAAATTGTCACAGCCCATCATTCAACAGTGCTGCAGTTTTTTTGTTTGTAATGATATAAGAGATTTTCCTCCTAAATTTCACTCGTCAGTAATATTTATTGGGCATCAGAGAAATGTGAACAAAGTTGATGTTTGGTCAACATTGGAAAAACACCTGTTTTTTCATAAACGTCTCCTCTGTTCCAATGTGGGGAAGTTTACAGTTATAAAAATAGCTGCTGGTATTTCCCACTGTATTATTCACGTTCCTTTTTTTAACCGTTCTTTTGTCCAACTCCCATTCAGCCCCACTCATCTCTACACATGTATCAACTGGTTAAAAATCTCATTCAAATCATACATTTCTCCTCCTTAATTTGCATCTGGTTGTGTTGTTTTCAACTCCACACCTACAGTCTGTCTGTCTGCTGCTGCTGCTGATGATGAATATTGATCCAACCTCTTCACTTTCAGATATGACAGAGAGCAGCAGCTTCCAGAGAGCTCGGTTCTGGGTGAAAGAGCTGCAAAACTGTGAGGAGGTGAGAATTTTCTTTTTTCTTTCGGACGTTATATTATGTAATTGGTTTTGTATTGTGATCATACTTCTGTCTTGAAGTGCCCCGTTTTTTTTCCTAAGTGATGTATAAAAGGCTATTTTTAAGAACAGTTATGTTCTGATTTAAAAGAGTAACTAAACTGTGACTTTGTCTTCTCCAGCATTGTAAGATTTACTTGTGTGGCACGAAGAGTGATCTGATTGAAGGAGATCGAAGTTTGCGTCAAATCGACTACCATGATGCTCAGGACTTCGCTGACGGTAACTAAAGCTCAAATAACTTCTCCGAGTTATTAGTAACTGCACAATTAACAAATGGTTTTGTTCCTCTTCACTCAGATGGAAAGGTCCGTGTAAACAAAACTAAACATTTCCCTTGCAATTGCTTTACACTCCCACCCACTGATTTCAGATTTAAAGTACTAATTGAAATTTAGTAACTTAGTTACTTGGTTAGTAATTAAGTAACTGATTTTTTGTTTTTCAACACAGAGATCGGTGCTCAGCATTTTGAGACCTCTAGTAAAACGGGAAAGAATGTGGGTGAGTCAGGTCCAAATTCATCTACAGACTCAACTGCACTGACACTGTTGTTTGTCACCTCATCTCTACATCTGTCTCTGAGTTGTTCTTATAAGCGGCTCTGATGTATGGCTCAACTTTTTGTTCTTGTACTTGTCAGATGAGTTATTCCAGAAAGTTGCCGAGGATTACAACAACACAGCCTTTCAGTACATGACAGGTAAGAGTTAATGCGTTTGTTGCTACAATAACTGATTTGACCAGGTTTGGACATGGCAATAGGACTAGACATAAAACAGTTTTCAATGAGTCTTAGTCATTCAGTATCTCATGTCAGAAATGGAATCGCATGTCATATAAGTCCATTTCCCCCTGTCCTCTGTATCCTCAACTTTAACTCCATCTACCTCCATGTCCTCCCTCACTGCATCCATCAATCTCCTCTTTGTCTCCTACCTGTCAGCTCTCTAGGATTATACTTCTACCTATGTATCCACTGTCCCTCCTTTGAACATGTCCAAACCATCTCAATCTGTCTTCTCTAGCTTTTTCCCCAAACCTTCTTGTCTGTGTTGTCCTTCTAATCACCTCATTCCTGATCCTGTCCATCCTTGTCTCTCAGCATCTTAAACGCCTCCACCTCCAGCTCTGCCTCCTGTGTTCTGTCTATTCCTAGTGTCTCTTATCCATCAATCATGGCTGGTATCACAACTGTCCTGCATACTTGGAAAACTGATTCAACCTCTCCACTGTGTTTGTTTAGAAGAGACTGGAGTGGACCTGGGCCAGAAGAAAGACTCTTATTTCTACAGCTGCTGTCACAACAACTGATTCTGGGGCAACACAGCAGTTTGATCCAAGTGTTGGACGTTATTCACGCTTTGGATGAGTTTTTCAGAAAAAGGCAACTGAATGTTCTCTTTAAACTGGAACTTGTGAGATATGATTATTTATTTCGTGCCATAATGAACAAACTGCTTCAAGACGACGGGGGAATAATTCGCGTTGGCTTCAACTGTTCCACTCGCCCTGCACCAGATGTGTCACACATGTGATCCCTCCTAAGAGAAGCAATGTTGACTGATAAGGCGAAAAAATAATCAGTTTTACTACGTTTTGCACAGAAAACCCAAATAATGCTGTTTTTCGTGTTGGTGAATGTTCATTTGTTTGGTTTAGGCCTGCACATCTTGAATGGAGTCAAGACCAAGATGTATGAACTCCACATCTACTGATAAAGTGAACACTAATGAAGTGATAACATATCAGATATAGGACAAAGTTAACTTTCTATTGGTCTTTTACCAAAAATGAAATGGCAGGACCATGCATGTGTCCAAAATTTACTTTCCAGTATTTATGGTTGACATGACAGCAACGGAGGTTTAGAGGTGGGGAGCAAATTGAACCATAGTTTCCTTTGTGGGAATACAATGCACTGCACAGTTCGTACCGATGACTTGGCAGAGAAAGTGGAAAATTGGGGTTTGTTGTGCTGGTTTTAGAAGTGACACTTTGTGAGAGGATGCCAATGGGAAAATGCTGTTACTTCTTAATTGATAAACAAAATAAATAGACTGAACCCTTTACTGTTGTGGACTCCAGACTCTATCACTGATGTCAGGGTGTGTTTTGGATATAGTAAATTTTGTGCATCATGTGCTATGACTGGACGGATCTTCATATTCCCAAATGAAACAACAGCAATTGTAAATCTTTTTCCTATGTATGGTATATGCCTCTACAAAAAAAAATATCAAGGAAGACTAATAATGATGTTATAAAGCTGTAAAACTAGTTCACTTCAGTTGGACAAATTGTACAAAATACCTCAAGTGATAAAAACTCAGCTTATTGTATGTAAACGAAGCCCTACTGCTGCAAATCTAAGTGCTATGAAACATTTTAATCGACACCTGTGAGTTCAGCAATATATAATACGTGGTGTATAAGATACAGGTATAAACGTAACTTAGAATGATGGTTTGCACTAGAGAGAAGAGGAATAAAGGTAAATTATAACAAGACACAGTATATATGTGTAAATGAAATGGTGAGATTACAAAGAGCAGAGGTGGCGGGATCTAGTAAGTTAGGATCAACTGTTCAGAACAGTGGAGACTAGAAGAGAGGAGAGGATTAGACTACAGCAGGATGGAACAACTGGAGAAAAGAGTCAGGAGGGATTTGAGATGGAAGAGAGTCAGCTAAGGTGAAGGGAAAGGTTTATAGGACAGTTCAAGATTAAAAAAAAACTTTATCCCCAAGGGGCAATTCAAGGGACGCAGTTTTGAGACCAGCCATGATGGATGGATTAGAGACTAGGAAACGGTAGAGAACAGGAGGCAACGCTGGAGGTGGAGGAGTTACAGATGCTGCCATTCTCTTTAGGAGAAACAACATGTTCAGAGGAGGGACAGTGGATACATTGGTAGAAGAATGAGCCCAGAGATGGAGCTACCAGGTAGGAGACAAGGAGGAGATTTATGGATGCAGTGAGGGAGGATGTGGAGGTAGCTGGAGTCAGAGCTGAGGATGCAGAAGACAGGGTAAGATGTAAATTGTTGAAATTGTTCACTGTATCAACCCCTGAATAAAGGGACAAGCCGAAAGGGGAACACAAGTGTTGACAATATAAGCCCTTCTACAGTCACATACCTATTTTCTTGTCCTCTCAGAGTGTAAACACACTTTCACATTGTCTTCAGTTCCTCGCTGCGTCCTGATCATAGCTGCAACAGCATCCTGATCTCCATGAATCTGACGTGACTCTGGGCTCTGGAGTGTCTATCAGCTCAAAAAAATACTTTTAAACTAGTAACAAGTGTTTGATTTAGATCATTATTAACAAACAGATTGTTGTTTCATTCAGTGGGTGACATCAACTTGTAGTCATCGGTCTAGAACTGTCCTACGGCACTTGACATGACTAAGTCAAGGGCTTCGCTTGTCACATTAGAGTTTTGGTACAAACAGTAAAATCAGTGAATCTGAGTCTGTATTTTTTTGTTTCCTACTCACAGTAACAGATGGAAAACAAACTCCCTGACCTCTCCTCTCTCCTGTAAAAAAGGAGTAAAAGAAAATGAATAAGGACAGTAGAGGGCTCACTTCATAACATCTTATATATATTTATATAGTAGTTGACAGGTCGATGGTTGAAATCTAGCAATAATTACACTGGAATGAAACATTGCTTGTTGGTGACCATAAAAAGGCTTCAGAAGGGAAACTCATGTCTCACAGGCTTCACACCGTTCCTTAAAAATAGCTCAACGAAATACACTCTAAGGCATTGGCAGATAAACACACACACACACACGCACCCCCACACAAATAGTAAAAGCTTGAAGGATAAACACATGTGGTGAAAGAACATACAGAAGTGCAAACATCATGGCTGCAGTCCATCTTGATGAAGACTTGTTTCCTCTCTGGTGTAGAGTTAAGAGCGAGAAGATGTCGACCCACCTTCTCACTCCACCTCATTTGTGCGTAACAGAAACCATGTCTTTTCAGAACATCAGCAACCACAGGACAGGACTGTGTGTCCTTATTTTCCCAGCTAGCTTAGGTAGCACCATGTCTCTTACATTACAGCTTTTCTATTCCATGATGTCATAACTACAGTCTTTTTTTTTTTCTTTTGGCATGAAATGGTGAGGAGCGCGTTTCCTTCTCATACTGTCTACTGATGAGGAGATACTGTTCCAGAACAGGATGTTTTCAAAAGAGGAGCGTCCATTAGTGTATCTTTAGAATGTGTTTCTCAGCTGCAGAAGACATAAGTTCTGCCGTGACAGCTTCTGATGAAGTAATAAACACTTGACAGAAGTGTTGATCCAAAACACTGTCATTTGATAAGAGAGATTTTGAAGCACCATATGATGATCCGGACTTCAGCAGGAGTAGGGAGGGACATTAATCGAAAGGGACGGCCAGTGTACTAAATAAATATAGTTGCTGGAATAAAAACATTTCACTCAATCTGTAGTCTAACCTCAGGGATTCCACTGCGACTAGAAAATGACAATATGTTTAACTTTAGAAGTTTTTTTTCCAAGTCTTAAAATTGATCTGTTAGTAATTTAGGTCTGAAAACGATCTGGTCTGCTGCAGCAGTATTCCCCAACCTTTTTTGTGCCACGGAGCGGTTAAATGTCTCATGCTATTTTCACAGACAGGTCGTTAAGTTGTGGCAAATAAATACCTCTTAATAAAATTTAATTTCCAGTGTTCTGAAATACTTCCGACCTTTAAAATCTTCCTACCCAAATTAACTGTGCATGGGCACAACAAAGGTTTCTCAAGTTGCACATGGCCTATAACTTTCTCCTACCAGACCAGTATATAAAGTTAGAATCTTCTATCAATGACTCATTATATCATTCTATCATTAAGTTAATTTGTTGATAAGGATATGGATCAAGTGTAAGTAATAGCCAGATGGGGCTAAAAATAAACATGATTTCTCTATGGCCCGGCACCAATTAGCCCACGGACCGGTACCAGTCCCCGGCCCAGTGGTTGGGAACCACTGTGCTACAGTATTGTTAAACTGAGTATGACTACAGCAGTGGGTTGGTAGTTATACAATAGGGTTAAATGGATGATCTAATTGGATTGGAGTGCATTCTCAGAGGAGAACTGAGCAGTGTGGCCTGGTTGACGAGTGGTCTCACTGAGTGCTTGACGTAACATTATGTTTACATAAAAAAAAGACATTTTAACCCCCTGTAAGTGCACATCGTTCAAGTACGTTTGTCAATCACAGAGACATTTTAGGTGAAGGACAGGCAGAAACACAGAGGTCCTGGAAACAGAACATTAAAATTAAAATAGTTTTCAATCGGATGGCCATTACTGATCACGTTTTCTCGTTAACTAATCCACCAGGGGGCGTTCTGGCCTGTGACTCAGATGTCGTTGCTGAAGGAGGTGAGTCAGACACTAACAGGATGCTACAGTGAAGATACAGTACTTGGAGGTACAACAAAGCCTTTGCTGATATACAGAATATAAAACCTGAACTAGAACCAAGACGAACCAGAGGGAGAAACTGGTGAAAAGGTGAGTAAACAGGTTACATCAGAGTGGAATATGTTCACTAAACATATTGTTCCAGAATATTTTTCAACTTTTAGGAGTTTGTGCAAAAGTCAATGCGTCAAGCGAGTAATAAAGGTCAGGAGACACAGATTATCAATAATAGAAAACCCAATGTATCCTCTCCTTCATTTCTGTTCTGCCCTCATCAATATATACTGTATATGTTATAATCCGCTGATTGTTACTCTTCTTCCTCTTCGTCGTCATTTCCTTCCTCATCATCTTCATCTTCCTCATCATCTTCCTCCTCATCATCATCATCATCGTCGTCTTCATCCTCATCATCTTCCTTGATTTCCAGATACTCCAACCCGACCTCGTCCATCACGACCTCCCCCTCCTCTTTCTGCAGGTTTGGTTTCTGGCTCACCACCTCTCCTTCCTCTACAACCTCCTCCTCCTCCTCCTCATCTGCTAAAAACTCATCTTCCTCTAAGACATCCCTCTCCTCCTCATATGAGGAAATGGGTGAGTAGTGTGGGAGGTCAAACACCTGTGGGCTGCTGGGGGCTTCAGCTCTGCTTGGTGAAGGTGCAGGAGCAGAGACAGGGATGGTGATGGGGACAGGGATGGAGAAAGCAGGGATTGAATCAGAAGAACCGGAGCTGGCGTTGATCTGCCGGACTCTCCTGGAGGAAGGGTTCAGACTGGAGGTGTTATTAGAAGCAGCAGAAGGGATGACGGCCATTCCTAGTCCTGAGGTCAGAGCCCTGGGATCTGGTGCCGTGTACTCTCGGATTTCTCCTGGTTCTAGAGGATCAGGTCCACAGGGGTCGTGTTCACTGCATGAGAGCTTGCCATCCAGCTTGGAGATGAAGAGCAAGCCTTCCCGATGCTGATTGCAGAAGGAACTTGGACACATCTCACAGAAAGATGCTGCTTCCTTACCGCACACATCACACTGGTGCCACGGACATTCCCATCGACCTGCAATTTAGAGAAATACAAGTGAGAAGAACAGGATACTTTGGGATAAATCTGCAAAAACTGGTCCAAAAAACTTGGACAAAAACTGACCAGCAGGTCGTTTGGTGAGATTGAGACAGTCAGCATGGTAAACTTTAGGACACCCTGGTTTCTTGCAGGAAACCATCTGTCCTCCGTCTCCACAGCTGAAACACTCATCTTCCCGTTCTTTGGTCACCACAGCCTTGCTCTTCCTCTTTCCTCTCCTCTTCAGTTTCCGACCTTTATCTTCAGATGGAGGATTGTTCTGATTTTGAAGGAAAAAACGTTTTTGAAAGTGCAATGTTTTTACTGCAGATTTATAAAACCAATCCTAGCATAATGTCCTTTACCTTTGGCCTAACTCCCAGGAAGCCGCTGCAGTTTGGTGCACCACATTTACAAACTGTCTTCCCATTTCCCAAACACTCAAGGTTGTAGTTAAAGGTGAGCTCAGTGCCTGAGAAAGGGTAAACAAGACCAGATAAAGCTGAGGAATGTCCGATTGGCAAACATTTTTTCCATTCCCAGGGTGTTTCCCAGTGTTAAAATACCTGCAGCGATGTCAACCAGAGAGAACAGTCCCACCCTGGTGTCTCCACTCACTGTCCACTTTTGTGTTTCACAGTTAGGCTGACAGCAGTGGTTCATGAATCGAGCCTCGTTCCCCTTTGGCCCTGCGTCAATAATCCGGTCCTAAAATAGACAGATGTTTGAATCTCAGGTCTAATGACTAAGTGACCAATTTTATTGTAAACATATCCAGACAAATGATAAAAAAAGTCTTGATATTTGTAAACCTTTTCCATTGTACTTTATTTATCCAGCTTTATTCTATAGAATCAGTCTAATTTTCATGGCGTCCTACCTTATCCAGCGTTAACATGTAGAAGTTACAGATGTCGTTCTCCTGTGCATGTCTGATCCTGGCTCGGCATTCCTCTTCATCAATAACCTCCCCAACATATTCACTGACAAACTGACCCTGCAAACAACAACAGGTATTTGCATCAGTGACAAAAGTATGTCACCATGGACGGTGCTGAATACAGTGTGGTAACCACTGATCCACAAAAGGGATTTTTTTTTTCATGACAGCATTTTGAACAATCCACCTTCTTGATGTCATGCACACAGCGAAGCCCCCATCCTCGGGACAGTGTCCTGAAGATCTCCACCTGACTATACTGACGCTTGCTGAAAGCCTGATTGAGACAACGTTCTCCAGCTGGGCAGACCTACATGTCAGAATAAAGTAAACATCAGTTAAGAAAATAAATAAATACAGAAAAGGTTAGCTTTCATATTAAATATGAGTAAAATACTATTTTATTTCAGATGTTCCTCTACCTGTGGATGACATTCATACAGCAGCATGCGATTTATGCACTCAGAGTCTGGACCACAAGGACTCTCATCTGAAGCCTTACAGTTGCAGCGGGGGATCTCTGAGAGGTCAGCAGTCAGAATCTGAACCTTTCCTATTGGTCGATTCACCTGGATAGGAAATAGAAAACACATGTTAAAAGGACAGAATGAATCTAAACTCTCCATATGTTTAAAGTAAATGTAACACAGGACAGAGATGAAAATAGACTGATGTCACAAAGCAATTTTCCTCCCTGACCTTGATGTGTTTGTATGGAGGAGGTTTCCTATCGTTCTTCCTGTCTTCTTGAAGCTGCCTCATCTCCTTCTCTGTCTGCAGCTCTCTAAACCTGGCAGCTGCCTCTTCCAATGCTAACAAGGATCAGGTGGAAAATAATCAGAAGGTAATAAACAGTCCATAAATCAACTCTAATTTTTTCCAAATTTGACTAAATACATCATTTTGGGTTGACATCACGTACAAAGGACTACCTTTTTTGTATGTGGCATCAACACCTTTCCCCATTTTCTCTTTGCTGTTGGCATCGACATCCATGTAAGGAAAGACCCGGGCCTGGTATGTCCACAGGTAGTCGTTGGAGCCAAAGAAGTGGACAGGAAACTCACCCACATCATGCCTCATCCTCTGGATGTTCTGTGGGATTGCCTTGGGATGGCTGACCTCTGCTGGCCACCACCTGCAAATAATTTACCAGATCGATCCAACAGTCATCCACATCTTTGTGGGTACATTAAAAAAACATAATAAATTATCACTAACCTGTAACGTCCCACTTTTACCCATAAAATGTCCTTAATGTGTGGCCTCTTTCCAGCTTTACAGTCATTGCAGTACCAGCTGCCTTTGGGCATCTCAATGTTCAGACACTCCCGGTGAAAAGCTGCAGGACAGGACTCGCAGCACAAAAGACTGCCCCCTAGAGCACAGGATAAAAACATGCATTGTGAAACTGCAGGACATAGAAGTCCAGTTACTGCAGATGTGAAGGTTGTAGCAGCAATCCTTGAATCCTCACCCTCAGTGCAGACAAAACACCAGCTGACGTTGACATGTTCATGGTTCTTGACACCACGGCGTGGTGTGAAGTGGTTTGGACAGATGATGCTGTTGTTGGAAAGGACAACACAGCCAGCTGCCATACAGAGATCTGTGGCGTGATAGGCAACAGGGCAACGCACACATCGCACCAGACGACCTGCAGATGGAGACGACACAGTAAATGGCTGTTTAAAATGTTGAGGAGAGCGTTGATGACCTAAATACGGAAGTCCTTAGTTTACCTTTGGCTACGGACAAGCTGTTGGGATTGGCGATGAAGCAGGTGAGACAGACATGGATGGAGCAGCGGAAGCCTCGGTTCACCGGTGCAGTTGCGGCATAATTGGCAATGCAGGAACCGTGGTAAAACTTTCCACACACAGGGATCATGCAGCGACGCACATCTTCACTGCGCTTTTTACACACAAAGCAAGTGTGGATGCCTGGAAAATAAACAATCACATGATTAAATGTTGCCTTTAAGTAAACAGCATAATATAAAAAAACTTAATGATTGGTCAGCCCTGAATGAAGCTACCGGACAATGATTTGAATTCATTTGCATTTTAACATTATAGGACATACCTGATTTGCATTCAGGGCATACAAACTTCCCCTTTGGTGCCACAGCCAGCGAAATACAGGCCAAGTGGAAGGCTCCACAACACTGACCCTCACATAGAAGAAGCTCCCCGGTCTTTTCACACACCTAATGTATATGTAAATAAACATACAAAGATGATCCGGATGAAATAGCCCTGAAATTATATTTAGTGTTTTTTTTCTAATTTCCTTCCCTAATTACTCTGAGGCTGAAGCAGGGGGAATTGTTCTCACCTGACATACGTTCTCTTTCATGGAAGCAGGGCCTCCTCGATCTCCAATGATCTTTCTCAATGGTAAATGTGGATCATTACATAAAGAGTAGAGATCCTTCAAGGAGGAGAAACTGTGATCCAAGTTTGATGAGTCTCCCTGGTCAACAAAATGCAAAAAAAAATCACTGTCATGAAAACAAAGCACATTAAGGTATTAAACCTTGCTATGTCACTTTGTTCCAAGTACTAAACACTCCCTTTTGCAGGGGTCTCAAACCTGTGGCCCGTGGAACAATATTTTGCGGCCCCCACCTTGATGTTAAAGTTAAATTAACAATATTTTATAGATTTGTTCTCCACATTTTATGGTAAATCTTACAGTTCTCAAACCCCTGATCCACAGTCTCCTTCTGGTTCAGTGCTGTATTACACAGAATCATTGGGAAACAATAATTGGGATTTTTATGATTTTTTTTTCTTTTGTATTGAACACTGAAAGCTGACGCAGCTATTCGGTAAAGTGATAGTGTGGGTGGTGGCCCTCAACTTATTTGAGTTTGAGACCCCTGGCCTACAGTCTACAATGTCCCTTATATAAATGGAAAAAATAAAGAATGCTGCCAACAAAACCTCTGTGTTTTTACCTCTGAATCAGCTGCATCCTTTTTCAGCTCCTCAGAATTAGTCTCCTCTAGCTGAGACACATCAAAGTCTGCTGAGGAAGTCTCTTCTAGACAGGGTTTCTGTATAGCTGGCACAGACAGTGCCGGACTGGTACTGATGACAGAAGCCTCAGCAGAGGGCAATGGTGTTGTGATGAAAACTTCTGGAACCGTTGGTTCAAAGGTGGATGCCACAAGCTGCTTGTTCCTGATTTTCAAAGGCGGGAGCTTTGGATCTGCGAAAATAATTCATATTTACATTAAAACGTAAAAGAATATGGAGATAGAGCTAGTTCAGTTATAGTAGAATATTTTAAATAATATATACAGTATATGTATGTTTACAGGCTGACCTGACTGAGGAACAGGACTTGAACTGTTCTTCACTCGCACCTGTAACAACATCAAATTAATCACATTGTAGATTGCTGATCTCTGGTTAACAGTCATAGATACAATGTATATATACATATATATGTATATACCTTCTTCCTAGGGACTGTTGAAGCTTCTGCTTCCAGACTGTACTCCAGAATCTTCAGGGTTGGCTTCCTCTTCCGCTTCCTCCCCAGCACAGGAGGGTTAACTGTCAATCAAATTTTATGTCTAGGTTATCATTTTCATGTAAGCATTTTCTTTAACTAAACAATGTATGAATGAAGGTCTTGTTTAGTCTCATCTGTGTTGCAATTCGTACTGATTGTGATGTAATAAATGTAATAAATTATTTGACTTAAATCTGTCTTCACAAACACTAAAGTCTTACCGTTATCTTTAACAACACCCTCTGAGAGTGAGGGCTCAGTTTCAGGAGGAGGTGTTAGTGTGTCAATGGACAGCACAGGTGTGTCTTGGGGACACGGGTCATCAGTGTTAGGAATTTGCAGTTCAGGTGTCGCTGCTGCATTAGTTTCCTCAGGTGGTGGTGTCTGTATTTCCGGGACTAAGTTGATGGTTGAGAACTCTTGGTGAGTCTGAGGTGTTTCCATTGGTACATTGGTTCCATTGGTTTCAACAGGAACAGAGGAACAAGCTTCAGACTCCTGAAAAAGAATTCTAGATACAGTGGAACTGAAAATATATAGTTCTGAAATTATACCTCTTTTTTTTCTTACAGGGGATGGGAGAGGCTTTTTGGTTTTCTTCCTTGGGGAGAAGATCTGGTTGTAGTCCTCTGTCCATTCGATCAGCCTCTTACTCGGTTTTCTTAAACGCTTATGAGCTAAAAAAGGATATGGAAAAAAGGCTTCAAGGGGTTACTTTCTTTTAAATGTTTCTAATAAAAATGTTAGTTCATTTTAGGCAATATGCATATAAGTAAATGAAACCATCTCAGATAGTGCAATAAGAAAATTTTGAGACAAGTAAAGATTTTTTAAATTTCTGCTCAATTGTTTTGTGAGAACTTTGTGAGTTCTTTTCAAGCAATAATAGTAAATGAACTGTTTTTATTTTATTGCAACTCTACTTCTGGTCCAGGACTTTCAAACTAGTTTAGAGCTCCCTCTGTAGGGTTGAAGAGGAAAGAAAAAAAAAATTGTGCTGATTCGCTCTTCCACAGATAATTGTAATGGGTAAATAATTGAATGTTTGCGTAAACTCTGAACAACGAAGTGTTTGTTCGCCTTAAAAATCAGTTTGAACTGCATTGAGATGCTATGGCTTCTACTACTAGTATTAGACGTTTGGCACAAGATGACATACAAACAGAAATAACCCTACCTGAAGATTCCTTGTTGCATATTGCAGCGATGTCTGTTAATTCTTTGTTAGTCTTTGTGTGGTCTTCTTCAACCCCATTTTGATTTTCCTGAAGTAACACAGTGTTGAATCCATGCTGTTCCAGAGGTACTATGTTCTGCAGATGTTCCTTAACTCTACTCCATCTATCCTCCTTCGTCTCCCTCTCAACGACTTCTTTACCATCTCTTGACTTGTTCTCCCGGCTGACCTGCACGTCCTTCAAGGACAAGACCTGTGATGAGTAATCCCCTCCAAGCAAACAGTCAGGTGCTGATAAAGACGCAGCTCCAGGGGATTCCAAACCTGGAAAACCAGGTCCAGACCGGACCAGATCACAAGGCACTTTGTGTTTGGCTTTCTTTTTCCATCCAATGCAGCCACTCCTCCGATGGTGGAGCTTTTTCAATGCCTGGCATTTACTGTTGTCGCGTTGTGTTTTAGTAATATCCAAACTTGAAGTTGAATTGCTGTTAAGGAGATTACAATTTTGTTCCTTTTGTTCAGGTATCACCTGACCAGGTACCACAAGAGGTTCCTCCTTAACATGGGCACTAGGTGGACCAATGTTGAGTTCTAATGGAGCACCTTCTCGCTCTCTGGTGTCATGCAAGTCTTTCAACATCATGAGAAAAGTGCTGAACTCATAATTTGGATGTGGTTTAAAAGAGACGGGTTGACCATTTCTTTCATTTGTCACAGACTGAAGCGTGATCTCCTTAACATTTTTGAAGTCATTCATGAAAAAGAACGGTGACGAAGGAGCGGAAGAAGAGTATTTGTCAACTGATGGATCATCCTTTTTTGTCTTTACCGTAGAAGTGAGGGGTATGAAGTCCATGGGTGGTGTCGAGGAAACCGAATGGTCTTCCTCTTCCCTTTTAACATCAGCCTCGAAGTCAGCAGAACTCAAAGACATTTCAGTGAGTCTGCTAGAGTTGGGATGTGTGTCCTGATTCATCTCACTGTTACCACCAAGTTTAGACTTTAAATGTTTTAATTTAGTACCGGAGATCTGTTTGGTCTTCAAGCTCCGAGCGAAGTTGTGTGAGTGGAATACATAGTCCTCAGCTTTCCTGAATACATCCAACTCCTCTTTCTGCTTAGTCTTCTTCTGGGCTTTCTCCTTTTTCTCCTGCTCGGCCTTGAGTGCCCTCGTCAACAAACGACTGCTGGCTGGGAGGTGAGTGGGCTGCTCCTGTACTTGATATACTTCACTTGGAACCCGTTTTGATTTTTTTTGGACAGCAGTCTCAGATTTCTCTGGAATCTGGACCTTAGAAATATCATTATTTCTAGATTCTGAACCACTTTTCTTTCCACTGTTAGTCTGTTCTTGTGGAACTACATCTATTGCCCCTTCAACTGTTTCATTGTTTTTTTCTTCATTCATTTCTTTTGCCTTTTCTTTTACTTCTTCTAGACATCTTTGATTTTGCAAAGCATGTGAAGGTGAAGAATTATTGGATGTATTTGTTTCAACAGAAAGTCTTCCGGTCAAGACGTTTGAGTTCTCAGAATAGACATCCTTACTGTCTGACTGGTTTGGCTGATTCACAGATTGGCACGTCACTATTTTAGGACAATTTTCTGCTTCTGATTGCACTACCTTTGCTGGTGACACAAATGCAACTTTGGAGGCACAGTTGTGTCCCCCTGGTGGCAACGGTGACGGGGGATGAACAGTACAGTTTTCCACAGTGGTTTTTAACTTCACTACCTGTGGGTTTTCTGAAACGAGGATCTTCTCCAGGGACACATTTGTCTTGGCATTTAACTTTTCAGACTGTTGAGATTTTTCATTTGTTTTACAGTCAGAGGGCTTTTCATTGTTTTTCCCTTCAGATTGGTCAATAGAATTTTCCCTGGAGTTTAGAATCTTTGTATCTGTCAAATCTCGGCGTATTAATTTGACAAAGGGCTGCCTACACTTGGACAGAAGACTGGCTTGCTTCTCTTGAATTGCTAATGACTGGCGACCACTGCCGATGGAATTTATAGTGGACTCTTGATTTTTCAGATTTTGCATTTTCTCTTTACGACTCGAAGATTTGGCAGCTGCGCTGACTTGATTATTGGTTTTCTTGTCGGGAGGTTGACTGACACTTTTTATACTTTTTGAGCATCTGTTGTTATCAATTGTGGCAGGACTTAAACTGGAAACTTTTGTGCCCAGTTTAAGGCTTTTGTTACTTTCTATTTTCCTAGTTTGGGGAGAACTTTTGTCAAAACGATTTATTTTATTTTCAGGCATCATGTCAGGAGTTTCGGACGAACTGACTCTTTTTATACTGGCGGCAGCATTAGAGCTAGGCACTGAAGTTTTGTTGTTTTCTTTTTCTTCTGTTTTTTTACTTATTTTTTCATTTGCATTTACTGTTTTAGTGGTTATCACATCCGGAGTTTTGGTTACATTAGCACTCTTTTTTACATGGATATTATTGACAGAATTTAACCTGGATACAGAGGTTTTGTTATTTTCCATTTTCTGTGGTTGCTTAGAAATTTTACAAACTACACTGACTTCATTATTGATTTCTTTGATGGGAGATTCAGTTGAATTTTTTGTACTTTCTGAAACACTGGCAAGATCACTATCACAGAGTTCTCCATCGGATTCTTGGATATTTTTAACATGTAAGCCCCCAAATTGGTCAGAGAGCTTACCAACGGGACTGTCGTCTGTATTATTGGGTGTCTGTTGGGTGTAATTTGAAGAAAACACATCCATCTCCTCAGTGACCAGGCTCTTGTGCTTCTCTGAAAGGCTTGTCTGGATCTCCACACCACCAGTTGTACTATTCGAAGGACAGGAATCTGAGTTTTTATTCTTCCAATGTTCAGGCTGCTCAGGCAGCCAAGTTGCATCAGGATTTATCAATGGCTTAGTTCTGTCTGACAACCCTGGCTTCTCGCTAACTACAATTGGGACCAATTTTTTAGGACCAATTGTTTGGTTCTTTTTCTTACATGAGGCTTTACTAAATAAGGTGCGATCTGGCACTGAAGTTGATGTTTTTTGTCTCCTTTCTTTACCTGATTTACTAAACCAAAGACCACTTTGGTTTTCGGGCTGTTTTCTCACCTCTTTGAGAGTTGAAGCAGATGTCTGATTTGAGACACCCTTTGCTTGACGTTCAAGTGCTTTTGAACACAAAATAGGAACCGAGTCAAGATCTGAGTACGGGCACTCCTCATTGTCCCTATCTGATCTGTCGGGGCTACACGTAAAGATCTTTTTAGACTCCTTACTATTCAAGTCTTTTGTCAATTTGCTTTGTTTCTTCTTTTCATCAGGTTTGTGTAAAGTGCTCTGCTTTTCTAATGTTGGTAATGACGATAAAAGAGTTCCATTTAGAGTTTGAGATGCTTCCGGCTCAACAGCAGCTTCTGAAGTGGGAGAGAAAGATGACCTCGACTTGTTATCTCCCTCCTGAGTGAAACCATACTGGAAGTCATCGTATGTAGACGGAGATACACCTGAAGCCATTTTGGGTCTTTCTGAGAGAAGAGATTCAGCCTCTGTGACACCTGATTTCCATGAGTCCTGCAAACGCTTTGGAATCTAGTAACAATGACAACAACAAAAAAAATCTCAGAATCTTTATTTTAAAATCTTAAGGTTTTCTTATATATGTTTTATTTAATTGTATTAGTATTTAATCACTAATAGGTAGATTATTACCATATATTTATTGTTCTTCTCTTTTCCCTTCCCTCTACGTCGGACAAGTTGATCAAATTCGTAACCTCCGTAAAAAGTGCGTGTTGATTTATCCTCGACCCAGACCGACTCCAAAGGATGACCAAGGGTCCTAACATGGTACAGCCGACAAGGCCAATCACTTGGCTCTGGAAAAATAACCAAACGAATGATATAGCAATTCCAAAATAAAAACACTTTGTTCTCAATTTCAATACAACCAAATGATCACAAGAACAAAATGACTGGTAAAATATCTAAACTTCAGTTCAATTTCAAGAATAATGCAGAATTTCAACTGAAATATTAATTCAATTAAGACAACAATTGTCAACAAAGCAAAAAGGTTCTGGGCAACTTTCTAGTTCCAAACACTGTTCTGAACCACAGCAAAATCTCTTTCTGTAATTTACAACAATAGGCAAAAGGGGATTCCAACTCACCTTTCACTTTGTGATAGATTCCCTGCACAGGATCAACGATCACCTCACAGGGCCACCACGGTCTTCGTCCGTACTTTGCCCAAATAACCTCACCCTCTAGAAACTTCAACGGTGGCAACGAATTCTTCTTCATGATGTCCTGCTAAACACAAAAATACTAAATTGAACATTAAATGGATTATACAAGGAATTGAAACTTTGAATGTTTACTGCAAATTGACTTTGCTGTGATACTGTATGACAAAAGTATATTGTATAAATTTGTTCCTTTGGTAATGTATCAACAACCTGGTTTTGTAAACAACAGAGTACTGGACATTCTTCATTCCTTAAATATTAAATGTTGATTGTGTCACAAAAAAGATGAACACAATACACATTTGTGCCAGAAAATTTCAGGTACAGACTAAATAGCCCCACTTCTGGAAAGCTGGGGACCAGTACCGGTCCGTGGGTTAATTGGTGCTGGGCCACAGAGAAGTAATGTTTCCTTTTGGCCCATTAAAAGTGCCAGACATTTAACCGATCCATGGTGTAAAAAGGTTGGGGGAACACTGCTGTAACACACAAACACACTGACCTGTAAATAATGACCATCCAATATACTGTATCTATTCCTTATCCTAGGATGAGTTGTGACTTTTTGAAAAACGATGTTCCCATTGAAAATGATTACGCATGGAACTTGAAGTATAATGTCGTGAGTAATCGTAACATTTACTGAATAACTATATCTTTAATAGGCATGGATATTAGCATTATTGTCATAATTTTGGCCTGCAGCTGGACAGAGAAAAGGTCCTAACTAGAATTTATATTCAGTTGTAGGGCATCCAACATTTTGCTTTCTGGCCACTACTCTTCTCAATGACTTCTTTTGTGAAATATTTAAATTGACTTCAAACCAGTAAGTTGTACTGTACTGTCTGTCACAACACACAAAGCCACTGCCTGTGAAGTGTAACTATAGACAAAAAGGCCTCCGCTGTGTCACGCAAGACTGCTCAAAGTATAATATTAAAAACCCTTTTTAAAAAAAACCAAAGAATTAAATATTCTTGTTCTATAAATAAAACTAAATTAACAGTTCAATTTCATAATATTTCAACAAACTTGGAATTAAATAGGTTATTCCCAAAGTTCTAACTACATTGGCCTGCATACATGTAAATTAGCCATTGCATTCTTACCCAAAACAAATTCCCTTTGTGACACTTTAAGTAAACTTCAGTTGTCAACACAGCCATAGCTGTGGAACAAGAAACTTTTTCTGACCTTCACTCTTGGACAGTAGAATTATCACTCTGCATATAACTGGTAAATTCACCTGACATGGGCTAAGCAATCCGAGTAGGGAATGTAAGGTCTCCAAGTGCACAATAACCAACAACAACAACAAACCTCTGTAACAGTTACAATATTTTCAATGTAAAAAAAAGTAAAAGTAAAACTTGCCCATGATTGCCTTGAGGGACTATCCACAAACATGAAAAGGTCAGTGTCGCTGTCCCACTCATCCTCTGAGCCATCCCAGTACCTCCGACGTTGACCTGAGGACTGTGACCGTGTCACTACCTTTGCTGATGACAGGGAAACATCCTTGGAATTCAAATTTAAGTCTCCAGACGTTGTTTGAGAAACACTCCCTTTGTTCTCCTGAGTGTCCCGTAAGCCTTCAATAGGTGACACTGTCTCTCGAACTTGATCAGCATCATCATCCTCAAATAAAGCGGATTCAAAATGAAGAAGGCCATTAGCAAAAGGACTGTTGCTATCGAGAGAGAAGGCGGGGCTTGGTGGGCTGGAGGAGTTACCTTCTGTGTTTTTCTTTGAAGGAACATGATTACTCTGCTTGGCCGTGGGTGGATCAGTACTTTGTGATGGGACTTCAGGTTCCTTCTGCCCAGCAAGAACTTTACCAGGGCTCTCCTCTTTGTTTGTATAAAGGGTATCACAATATTTCCTGCTCGTAAAATCAGCCCAAGAGTCTTTATATATTTCCTGCCCCTTCTGGCTCTTAGGCGCCTCCCAGTCCCAGGTTTTTTTGTGCTCCCTCACTGGTAGGACCAAGTCAGGCTGACTGACCATGGTGGTGAGATGCTGTAACCTCCTCAGAGGACTGTAGTTGGTAGAAGAGGAGGACGTCGGGTTCCTTTGTGAAAACCCAAAGACGGATGCATGCTTGAGGGATGATGTGGCTCCAGACATGACTGCACTGGTCCTGTTGCCCTGGTGTCTGGAGGACAAGGAGGGGGTGGAGATGTCACAGCCAGGGTTGAAAGGACAGGTGGACTGATGACTGTCCCTTTTAGGGCCTACATGACGCCCACTCATGTTGACATGGTGCCTTCCTGAAAGAAGAACAAACTTTCATCAGTTGCACAAATCATATCTGAAGAAAGATGCACTTCACTTTGCAGTATACTAAATCCATATTTTAATAGTAAACTAATATTCCTAAAACTTCTGAATAGTTTTCCCTCTAACGTATCTACAGCTGATTGTTTAAACAAATGATTAGTTAGTCTTTACACCAGATGACTTATCTGATGAGTACTAAGCAGTGAGTAACTCATACCCTAAGGGAGAATTACTCCATTTAACTCAACTATAAAACACTCCAGTAATTATCACAGGGCATACAGATGCATTGGGCTGTACTTTTATTCAACTTAGCTGGAATATTTCACTGCTTGCTCAGTGCATCACAGTCACCTGCCAGGCCATCTTCTGATTACATGCCCGATCCGTTAACAGTTTGGAGCTACAGGTTGGCCCTTTATTATATATATTAACTTTCATTAGACATTGTCTAATGAGGAGATACTAGACAATGAAAACAATCTAAAATAGTATTGATTTTTGAAAACATTACAATTTAAAAAAATATGTAGCTTTTTTGATTATTATAAAATACAAGAAATGGCCAAAACATTTACATTGATTGAACACACTTGTTATACAGAACCCAACCTGACAGTGTCTACCTTTTATACTACCTACAAGGAGTGAGCTTACAGTAGCATTCATAGAAATAATAATAATAATAAAAAGAAACCACTGTGGCATGGTTTCTACAAAAGAGCATATCCTGAAATCTTTGCAGGGTATTCAATAATCGGCAGTGTAACAGTGTATGTGCATAAATAAATACACCCATACATACATGCATACACATTAACGTAACACGCCAATACACATAGACAAGCTGACCAACGGACTAGCATCCTCATCTCAATAACTACATTCCAAAAAAAGACTGCGATAGAATGAATATGACATCCCCTGGTGTGAGGTCAGTCACTGAACTTCTACACATACCTATGTTCAACCAAAGGCTGTCGGCTTAAAATGGCGCGTTGTGTGTTTGTATTTAAAGTCCGCCCAACGTCAAAACCTTCAACGCTTCATCCGAGGCATGGAATAAAAATGGACCCATCCGTGCGCGTACACGTGACTGCAGCGCGTGCACACGGGCGCGTGTGTGTTGATGTCGGTGTGTGTTTCTATGGCTCCACGACTGTAGTCAGCGCTCCACAACATGCGAGCGAACACGACACACAAGCTCACACACAAACGCACCAACACACTAACGTACTGGTACAGTCATCCCTCCCTGTAGATGCAGTGTGTATGTGTGTATCTGCCTATAGCTGTGTGTGTGCATCAAACAACAAAATCACGGAGATAAAACCAAAATGACGCGGGATCTGACGCGACAATCTTACCATTCCGAGGTGGTAGGAAGCAAACCTCACCTTCATCTTCCTCACTTTGCCGTTTATATGGCCTAAATTCTAAATTTGTGAGAGCGGATGAGGAGAGTCCCGGAGGCAGCACTACTAGGCCTGGATCCTGTGAAACGTAGTCACCCACTCACCCCTCCTCCTCCCCTCAACTCCTCTCTCTACATGCGCGAAAGCCTGGTCCAGCGGCCCCTGGAAGATTCACAGGCTCGTCGCACTCCTCCAGCCACAGCCCTACGTTGTTGCTGTGAGATGGAGTGACTACAACTTTAAAATATTACCGACGGTGGGGTTTTGCCGTTTCCTGTCTCGCAGACTCTGCCTGTCCCTTGAAAGTCAAGTCTTTTTTCCCTCTGCCTGTGCGCACCAGCCAGGCGTCACCACCACCTCCCTCCCTCCACACAAGTTCAACGGCAATGAGCTACTAAGGGGTTCCCTATCATCTCAACTACTAGAATTTGTGTTAATTAATAAATTGCTGACAATCCTAAAATTCTAGAACTTGCAAACCACCACTGGCGTCCCATTAGAGGTCTAGTTACTAGTAATGAATGACATCTACTGGTAAGACAAGAGAGTACAACAGATACCGCCAGGTCTCCTCACCACCTCCTTTCCCACGACCGTTAGACGATTACAATGATCGGTTCACAGAGCAAATAATGGAAAAATCATTCTTCTACAACCATCACCGCCCTACCATTTTCTTTCCATTTGTCAGTCAACATTAACTACAAAAATAGCACCAAAGCATAGCAAAACACGCTAGGCAAACCAAGGCTCGGGGCCCAAGCGTGGCCCACTGGCCATTTTAATCAGGCCTGTCAAACTTGTCCAAATTAAACTATTAAAATGAATCAATAAATGTATGTTATTATTATACTTCTGGGGTGGCAGTGGTGGCCTAACAGTTAAGGTAGTGGACTTGGTCAGCAAGGCTTTAGGTTTGAATCCACCTCTACCCACATAACTTCCAGTGTAATTTGGGTAGCAGTAGCAGAAACTGCTCCCCCTGCGACCCGGTCATGGATAAGCGGATGAAGATGAATGAAAGAATTGTCCTTCTGCTTTCACCATATAAAGCTGGCATTTTCCCCATTCATACTGTAAAAAAGGATAAAAGCATTTTAGCCTTTATCCATGGTATTTACACATCATATATCTTAGTTCACACAAATATTCAATCTTCATTCACAGCCATGTGTGGAATTTTAGTACCAACTTTGGGTATTAAATCAAAACATTAGCCCACAACTGACCTACACCAATTGTAAAAATAAGCGCAACCAGCCAGTATGTATAAGACAGCACAAGCTATGCAAAAATCACCTAAAGAAAACCACATTGCAAACCAGCCACCAGGGTCTGCTCTAAGTGTCTTAGGGCTCCAGGCAATATATTACTGGGATCCCACACCATGTCAGTGCATGCAGAAAAAAAAAATGTCCCAGGCCCCCTAGTGGCTGGTGCTCCAGGCAACTGCCTGGCTTGCCTGTCCTCTAGCACTGCCCCTGCCAAGTACAACAACTGACCAACTCCATTCCACCAATGACTGCCAGCCTTTATTGTGAAATCCGCTGTTAGAATTAAAAATATTTTACACAAATTTACTTTTAATTTGCTGCTCAAGCTAACTGAAATTCAAATTCTTAAATTAAGCATGTAATGTTATATGTTGACTAGGCATTTTTACAATTTACATTAGCATTTTTTAACGACTATGTGGTTTTACCTAGCATCTGCTGGTAGGTAATGGCACTGCTACAATAGATAGTTGTATCTGCCCTATTGATTGTGTATGTACACAATCAATTTAGGTCTTTATGAAACAATAAATTTAAATATTAGCCCAACATGGCAACCTCTTACATGAAATTCAATAGCTGTTCTATTAAAGACAAACTGTTTTCTTTTAAAAAGACATATCAACAAACTGTTAATCTGAATACAGCTAATATTTTCTAAATATGCCAATAAACTAATCTAAACATAAAGCATTGACTCTTTTATCACCACCGTCAATAATAAAGCTACACCTGGCTGCCATTACCACTGACACTCCATACTCCAAACTTGTGCCAACAGCTGGCATCCTCCTCCTCCTCTTCATCACCACCACCACCGTCAAGACGACACAACACACACCTGGACATGACATAAACGTAAAAATAAATACATCAACTGTTGTGAGAAAGAGCTAAAATAATGGTGCAGTATACCAAAAACAGTCGACTTCCTTCGTGCTTTCCTCCTCAGAGACGAGTTGCTGTTCAATCTGTGGCAGCTCACCCTGGTCCCTTCAAAATGGAGTCCTCCAGCCTGAGAGGAGGGAGCAGAAGCACCACAGGCCACACACTCTTCATGTATGATCCATGATAAAGTTGAGCCGCGCTGCCACGGAGGGAAGGGAAGTCCACAGAGACCGTCAGAGCTCCACTGCTGGACTCTGGACGTGTGTCCACTCTGGTTCTCAACTCAGCCGCCCTGACACGAGGGGCACATTTTCTTTAACATGCAAAATGTCTCTGCCAAAGTCAGTCTCATGAGCGCTGCTGCTGACAGAAACCGCCACAAATATCTCTGTTGAGTATGTGTGTCTACGCGTGTATGTCAAACGCACGGCTGACAACGCCAACCATGACACCTGATGACACTTTGAACATTTACGATGGTGATTGTGTATCTTTACAAATACATTTAAATCCCGTTTTCCTTTTTTTCCCTCCCAAGAAGGAAGGAGCATTAAACTAGAAAACAACTGCAGCCCTGCTCGGCCGCTGAAGCGAGCCGAGCCGAGTCATTCTCTGCTGTGGTTGTGTGCGTTAGGTTTTGACGACAGAGGCAGACATTAGAACACATTTGAAGATTTAGACACGGTACACGAGCGGGACAACCCGCGGGGGGGACGGGGGCATGTTCCAGGTGTTGCAAACGAACACACACGCTGGCGCTTTTACTGGGTCAGTCAATTCTGTGTCGATACTAATGAAGGACGACGTTTCTGGAATCTTCTCTACTGTATGTAGTGCGTAATTGCGACAGTGAGACGGTGCACATCGACTGCACCCTCTAACTTTAACTGGTTTAAACCAACCCTGGCGAAATACCCGCCTCTTTCTAACATATTTGTCTGGTTTTAACTGTGTTTTCACAGGACGGGTGGAAAAAGAGAGGAAGTGTAGTAGAAACAGGCGAACGGCGTCAGGCAGCCTGGATACAACCACACAGGGCCTTGCCTTTTGCGGTTATAGCGCAGCGCAAAACAGCGCCACTGATCGGCCAAAGTGTGCACAGCCCTGTGGGCCGCTGTAATAATTACCGAGAAGCAGTGGCGTTTCCAAGGGTGGCACATCAGCTACTGCGAACCTATCACGTAACTTCCGTTTCGAAGCTATATGAGGTATAGTTGGGATAATTTTATATATCCAAACGTGGTAAATGTCAATTAAGTGACGTAATTTACCTTCATTTTATTGTCATTGGGCACATGTTCTAAGTAATGGATAAAACATAGTAAGTTGTTAAAAATTTACAGGTTTTGTAATAAACTAATCAATTAATTACATTTCCTTAAAACAACAACATATTTGTGCCAATAGGAAATACAACAATACAAGTGCATTTTGTTTAATTGATATCAGCAAAAACTATTTTTATATGTTTGCTACTTATCCTTGGTGTATTTTGTGATGGCTCTGACGTTCTCTTCCCAGTTACGGAGTTATGTGATGCTGTAAGATACAAACACACCCAAGCTTCTAAGAAGTGTGTTCAGGTGAAGCCTGGCAATGTTAAGTGGATGCGTGTTCTAGCATTAACAATTAATAACATAAAAACTAAAATAGTTTTTATGTTATTAATTGTTAATGCAATAGTTTTAGCAAACATTTACATTTGTAATACTTTTCTTAATCAATAAATCTTAACGCCTTCAGTCCCCTTTAAGTCACTTTTCATTTACACAATGTGTAAGCAAAAGAATTATACACTAGAGGGCAGCAAATCACCTCATATGAAGGAACGAGATTCTGCTGTCAAAAAAGGGCAATTTGACAGAGACTTAATCTTAAATTCTTGAGTTTAAAGTAAAAGTTTTTGACCAAAAATTAGGAAACTAGCTTGTTGGGTGTTGTTGATCTTATTTAGTTGTTTTTTATCTAAAAAACTGCAATCATCTCAATGTAAAATCTTCAGCAATAAGTGCCAATTTAGTTTGACTGTTTTCTGAACAGTCAACAGTCAAACATTCTGTGTGGGTTGCTACTAAAACAAGAAATTTGACAAAAATAAACAATTCTATTTCATGTAAACAGTGACCATTCTTTTACGAAACACGACACTGAAACCTCTTGAGTGAAAGAGGGGTGTTCAGCCCGACATTGATGAAATTTTGCTCAATTTTCACATAAGTGCAAGCATTTTCATGAGGCCGGGACTCATCTCCAGTCCTAAAAAGTCTACGTGTGTGTTAGTGTGTCTTCCTGTTGTTTTAGATTCCACTTCACTCCCCCACTGCTGCCAATCTGTGACTTCTGACCCACACTGAACCCAGCTGTCAGCTGTCCCGGCCTCATGGGACAACTCTCTCACTCTGTCTCTGAGGCCCACTCTCTCCACTCACTTTTCTCCATCTCAGTTTCACTCCTCTCCTCTCAGGACTGTTGCTCATGTCCGGAACAGGAGTGGAAATCGTGAATCTCTGCAGATTGACTCTGTGTTGAGGTCCATAGAGTCATAGTCATAGGGATTATGTCATGTGATTTAATGTGCAATCAGATTTAGAGGTCAGAATAAGGACAATTCTGGAAGTAGGAGTGGTGAAAACCAACCAGAGAGGTTCTAGTACTGTAAATGATCGTACAGTATTGCTGGACAACAGCTGGTTGACACTGAAGTTAACAACTCATATCACCACGTGAGCTGGACACACGTCTGAACATCCTGAGATTGTCTTTAATTAAGCAGTATTTATTTCACAAGAGAGTCCTGACATAGTCAAAAAGTTGGGTTGATATCAAAAACTGCTGTTAAAAAAAATCCACGTCTGTCAGAGAAGTACCCTTGAACAGCACCCTCTGCTGAAGAATGAGGAAATATTTGTTTGAAATAATAATAAAAAAAAACAGCAGTGTTCTTATTATAATTAGACACAGTCAGTGAAAAATACCCAAAATAATCAAACTTTCTAAGGGCTACAGTATTAAGTTATTAAATAATTGGGTCACAGGTCTGATCACCTGATCCAGTGCCTTACTTGGTTTTCAGGTTATAACACAGTGAAAGACAGACAGGCAGACGTACAGATAGATACATCCAAATTTTTTAATATAAAAATATATAAATATATAAAAAGCTATAAAAACTGATGTATTATTATTATTATAGAAATCAGCAGGAAAATCACTTGATGTTCAACACTAGGTAGAAACACAATGAGGGAAAATTAGAAGAGATCAGAAGGATGTGGACAGAGCACAGCGTGGTTTTGCATCTGTCTTTGTTGTTTAACACTGACTCATCTCACAGGGATGAATCGACTGTGGGCTCTGAGATCACCGCTGCTAATCCATCATCTGATCACTGTCCCTGAGTGAGAGAAACACATGTAGCTGCTCTCCTGCTGGACACGTCAACAGAGGCCAACATTTCTTCTGAGGCCTGTCAACATGCTTGCCAGCATGGGGACAGTTGATAGATGAGCTGCTGTGATCAGAGCATTTCAAGGGACATGTGAAGACCATACGTTGACCCCTAGAAGCTTTCTGGCCACAATTTATCGGACATTATACTGGAAGGCTTAAAAGTACTGTAATAAAACAAGGTTGCTAGAAAAAAAAGATTTTGGGGCCAAACCATGGCAGGACTATTGATCTTCAGGCAAAAACTATAGATTGTTCAAAAATGGTCAAAGAAAGCCAAAAAGAAATGCAGAAATAGCTAAACGTAATGGTGACACTTACTTAAATTACATATTTATAAAAAGGAAATAGATTTAAGCCTTTTTTTTCCCCATCAACTGAAACGGAAAAAGTCAGAAGCTGTTCCTCCTTCTCATCGTTCTTCACTCATTGTGATGTTTTGAAATCTCACACTAAACATCCTCTCTAGTCTCATCAAAAGTCATTATGTCTTCTCATATGCATAATCCTCATTAATCCTACTTGTCCTCATGAAAAATGTGTGAAATAAAAAAAAAAACCTCCTGGAAACAAAAGTTTGCTTCATTGCGCTGGCGCTCGGGAGAAAAATATCTCAGGAGACCATTAAAAAATGTCAAATTCAATTATGCCGTTTTTCTCTCTTTGGCTTCCTTAAAAAACATCACACTCACACACAGTCACGCTCACACATGTGCTGATGTAAAAAGTGAATGAAAGGAAGAGGAAGTCCTGAGGGCTTTGAAAGCATGATTGGGAGAAAGCTCTTGTGCTTCTGAGAAAGGAAAAGGTGAATAACAGACCCTGGTTGCCTGCAGCCAGCACAAAGTGGAGTAGAGAGCTCCATTCTCCATGCCAGAGAAGGAGACCCCTCATGGGGGGTGGGTGAGGGCCCAGAGGGCCCTCGGCAGCCCGGGACCTGTGCTTAATGAGAAATTCCTGGGGATTTAGAGGGGTGCAGAGGTCTTCATTTTCTCACTGCAACCACGGGCCCCCAGTAGTCGGGTGGTAAGGGTTCTCTTTCAGCCCTGAAATGTCCCCAGAGGAAGAGAGTGTCTCCTATTCAACCAGAGCGGGGGCCCGCCTGCCTGCTGGATTATGTATATGAGATGTGGGTTGTAGGATCACAACCTGCCACCTCATGCACGTTGCAAAAAATGTCAACAAGTCATTTAAAGCTGCACCTGCCCTGGCAGAGTGGGTCTTCAGAAGGGAGCAGCATCCCATTCCTGATGAGTGTCCTCGGTAAAATGTCCCCAAACCTAAAGCAGCCAGAAACGTCCAGACCTAAAATCTATATATGTATTATGTTCTATCTGTATCTTATACTCTGACTCCTCCATGTCGTCCCTCACTGCATCCATCAATCTCCTCTTTGTCTCCTACCTGGTAGCTCCATCTCTAGGATCATTCTTCTACCAATGTATCCACTGTCCCTCCTCTGAACATGTCCAAACTATCTCAATTTGTCTTCTCTAGCTTTTTCTCCAAACCTTCCTGTCTGTGTTGTCCCTCTAAGACACCGGAATTGGGTCTGCAGCGTTCCAGGTGCAAATCCATCAGCTGCCAGGTTACCACTGAGCTGGACTGAACATGGCACCCTTGCACCTCACTGCTCCCAAAGGGGCTCAAAGCTGCCGACTGTTCACTTGGGTTAAATGCAGAAGTCACATTTCATTGTGTTCAGTGGTGTGGATCACAATGACAAGGCATTTTCTTCCCTTTCTTTCCTTATGGCCTCATTCCTGATCCTGTCCATCCCTGTCACCCCTAAAGAGAATCTTATCAAAAATGTATATATAATGAAACATAATAATGATTTAGTTTAAATGACCTCATACTTCACTAAAATATTTGCTTGTTGATACGTTGGCAGCAGTTCCAGACACAAAGATTTTCTTTGACAGATTTAAGCCCTTCTTAGTTTTTCATACCCATCTGCTGACACCTAGCAGAAGAGTACGTACTTCTCTTTGGCTTGGAAAGAAAATTTACATAAATAAATAAGCCTTGTCAAGTGAAATTAGATTTTTTTTCCTTCTGTTTCACTTGATAACATCATATGATGCACCACTGTGCCAAACACAATAGTTGTGAAAAAGACTTGTTTTTGTGCAAACTGGAAAATTGCATTGTGTTGATCATTGTTGCTATGGTTGTATTACTGTTTGTGTCTCTGTGCAAAAACAGTGCATGCATAGTGCAGTATTGTAAATTACATTCTGATGAAAATATGAGTAAAACCTGGATGTAAACACCAACGAGTTCAGTACATCTACATTTGTACAATTTACAGGTTTCTCCTCAAATATGAACCAATTAAGTTTTTCTTGTTTGTGCCGCAGTTTTACTGACAGAACTATAGTCTACTTTTCAGAATGTTTAATGAGCGATGGTGTTAAGAGGCTGCTGGGATGCAGCTGCCCCAGTCAAAGTCTCTCAGCACCAGGCATTTGGACCTGTTCTTGTCCTGGACCCCCGGCTGGGTCTCTCTTATGAGCCAGCCGCTTTGGCTAAGCTTTATAGCCGGAGGGCTGAGTGGTCAGACATTGTGCTGTGTGGTCTCTTGCTGAGGATCAACTTGGCTTCCAACGCAAACATACCCCAGTAGGCTTTTTGACTGCTTCACAGGTACACAGGGCGCAGCGTCCTCACTCTGGGGCGCAACTCCTCAGGAAGCCGTTAAGCCTCATACATGGAGTTTTAAAAAAGCAATGCAACTCCTCAAAAAGAAAAAGTCTTTTTGTTGTCTTAAAGATCCAATCACAATCATTTACATAACTTTTTATGGTGGTGCTAGCTAATGACGGTGGATTATTGGACGGTGGTTTGTTCGGTGGTTAGATGCAGTCCATCATAGGACAAACTTGATGTTGGAATCATTTTTATTATAAAATTGTTAAATTTGCCTCAATAAAATCACAAAATAAACTTAAGGTTTTTCAAAAGGCAACCAAACACAGGCATTTCCAATAATGTCCAATTCATGAAAGTCCATGTTTATTCCTGTCCTGTGGTCAGTGGCCTCAGGGTGTTGGCATCAAACCTGCATTAATGGTATTAAAAACTCCCAAAGTCCCAAGTCCCTTCCTTAAAAACAATAGAAAATGCCGGATACGTTGTGGTTTTGGCCCACGGCTGAAAAATAAAACATCCGAATGCCAGTTGTTCTCTATTAAAACAAGTGTAAAGCAGTGGTCTTAGCAGGAGGAATGTCTGGCTAATTGGTTTGTTAAACTGAGAGAGGGTGTGAGGTTGAGAGACAGGGAGAGAAATTTTCCTTTTCTTTGGGTCCAGACAGGTTAAATGTGCAGTTAGCCTCGGACAATGAAGCCGTCCTTTCACATGCAAAGATGAGGTATATGGAGTGAGCTGCGTTTTTGTGGCTGGTGTTCAGACCTCAATTGAGAAGCACTAAAGCGTGACGGTATCCACTCCCCTTTATGCCTCCCACTTTCTCTCTTATCCTCATCTTCTCCCCTCTTAACTCCATCGTCGATGTTTATTTGCCTGCATTTACATTTCTGTCCATTTCCTTTTATTACGGGCTTCAACAACATCCCTGGAGTTTATGTACCCTAGGATTCGTTCGATACTATAACGTGATAGAAAATTAGATATACCTTGGTTGGGTATTCCTCACAACTCAATTAGTGGACAATGACATGTTCATCAGAGAGTTAGGACTTCAGCAGACAGGATCGTAAAGGCTGTTCTTGTGAAATCCATCCACCAAACACTAAGTTTTTGCAAATTATGATAAACTCTGGCAAAACCTTGGATTCAATGCTGCCTTTCACATCAACATAAAACAACACATAATTGTGAATGGGGAAAGACAGGCAAAACAGCTACAAATGCCCCAAAACATAACTGCAAAAACACATATATAAAAAATAGCTAACAAAGAAAGAGATACATGAACATATTAACACTTAGCAACAATGAAATATTAACAATAACAACTGTTATCCCACAAACAGCTAAATAGCACATAACACAGTACCGGTGCCCAACCACTGGGCCGGGGACCCAGTCCACCACAATTAGTGCCGGGCTGCGGAGAAATAATGTTTCCTTTTGGCCCCATCTGGCTATTACTTCCACTTGATCCATACTCATATCAACAAAAGAACTGACCAATAGAATGTCTAGAATTCCATCATCAATAATGCAACTATATTTGATTAGGAAATATTTTCTCAGTGAAGACAACAACAATAAACTCAAAATGACGCAGAGTCTTTGAAACAAGATTCTAACTTTTTATGCTGGTCTGGTAGGAGAAAATTATAGGCTGTGTGCACTAGGGGAAACCCTTGCTGTGTGCATGCACTGTTAATTTAGGTAGGAAGATTTTATAGGTGGGAAGATATTTCAGAACACTGGAAAGTTACTTTTAATAAAGGGTATGTGGCACAAAAAACACTTTCATTGACCATGGTTGGTCCCCGGGCCACATTTTGATCATGCCTTTCTCAGGTTGTTTTGTTCCCTTTTTGGTAGCTCTGTCACTTATAATTACTGCAGCTTCATCCCATTTTAAACCATCACAACAGGATCAGTCCAGGAGATACACAGGGAGGAGCTGTGGAGTGAAAGAAAAGAGAGAAACGGACAGAGTTTAGGGGGTGGCAGCAGAGGGGGCACGGAGGGATGCAGGGGGTTTGTCATACAAAGACCGAAGCCGTGAAATGGTGCTGGTAAAAGGGCGACGCTGGTCGTCTCATTGAGTTGTCAATCTGCCCGGCAGGTCCTCTGTATGATGAGTCCTGTCAGAGGAGAAGCAGGAGGGGTGAGGATGACCTAATGCTACATCAGCTCCTTCTATTTTCTTCCTCCACAGACTTGAATGACACCCTCATAATACAACGTCCCTGCCGTGGCGCCTTCGCAGCAGATGGCCCAGACCAATCAGGGGGCTGGACGCTTGTTGACTGGTCAGTGAGAAGTGAGAAGTGAGAAACAGCAGTTACGGCCTCAAAGATAATGGTCCACTCAGCAAAATTACAATTGTTGGCTTAGCTTTACTAACGCTGTGTGTCACGTAGAGATGACAGTTCACTGGAAAACTCTTGGGTTAAAAAAGAGTTTGTTGATTTCCTCAAATATATTAAAAAATGTTTCAGCTTGTCGTTCTTTTCAGGGGTTACCCTTGGCAATCAACATTTTCCATCTCCCCCTGTTCTATATTTTCTACTGTGGCTCCAACTACTTCTCTAGCTGTCCAAAAAATTCCTGTCTATGTTGTCCTTCCAATCACCTCATTCCTGATCCTGTCCATCCTTGTCTCTCCCAAAGAGAATCTCAGCATCTTTAACTCCTCCCACCTCCAGCTCTGCTTCCTGCCTATTCCTAGTGTCTCTAAAGATATTAAAATAAAATAAAGTAATAAAATTATTACATTGTTGGCTATCTCACCAGAATTTATGAATCCAGGTGGAATCAAAATTTCTCCAGTAAACATTGTCTGGAGATATGATGAGTTTGAGTTTGAGTCAAACTTAGGTCCGGGGGCCAAATCTGGGCCACACAGTTATTTTATGTGACCCCTACATAGTGGCAGGATTTAGAATTTTATTATTTTAGAGTATATAAATGTATCAATTTTGGTGATGGGCAGTTAAAGAAACATTAAAAGGAATAGTAAAATCAATAGTTGTAGCAGGAAACTGTATTTTACGTCATATTTACACTTTGTTTTTTTCACAAACAGTCTTCACAGATAAAGGAACTTTTTAGTTTTTAGTTTTGTCCAACAGCAAATTTGAGTTTGACGTCCCTGGTTTAAACACTTGATGTTGGTCGGGCATCAAGGGTCTAGTTATCATCACCAACAGCTTTGCCCTCTGACCGTTCATTTTCCATTACCTCCTTCCACCCATCACACCATGTCTTTGTGTCTCCATCGTCTAAGGTTCAGCTCAGGAACAGACTCATTGTTCTCTTTTCAAGATGTGACATCTCTGTCTGTCACGTAGACACACACACACACACACACACACACACCACACACACCAACACCCACACAGACATTGGGAGTGCTGCCTGTGGTCAGAGTCTGGCATCTTGACAGATTCTTTCACTAAAAGGTTATATGTCAATCTGATGTGACAACCGTGATAAAGATTTATTTTGGGGTAACTGTTCAGTTACTTCAGTTCTTCAGACATTTGTCCATGAGTGAGAGAAATGCAAAAACATTAGTTAACAAACAATAGGATATTGAGTAGGAATGTCAAATAATATCAGTCAGCTGATATTATATAAGCACAACTATGTTACATCAATAAGATTGATATTGATTTTTTCTCAGAAAAGGAACATTTGATAAAGAATGCTTGGATTTTTCCAAAAAAACTGGGATCCAACATAGATTTCTGAGCTGTGACATACTTTTTGGAGGCAAAGAGCAGCATGTGTCCATATTTGTCAATATTGGTATGAGTAAATTAAGTGTTTGGACAATATTGGCAAAATCAGATATCTGCATAAGTTAATGTTGGACATCCCTGTTGAATAGCAAAGCTAGCAATCACTAAAATAAGGATTATGCTTAATAGTTTGTATACATCAGGGGTTTCAAACTCGCGGCCCGTGGGCCATTTGCTGATCCACAGTCTCCCTCTGGTTCAGTGTTGTATTACACAGAATCTATGGGAAACAGGTTTTTTAATACATTTTTTTCTTTTGAATTGAACATTGAAAGGGTGGTGGCCTCCAACCTATTTGAGTTTGAGACCCCTGGTATACACTCATCCAACCTCATTCGCTGGTGGCCTTAGGGATGAGGAACCAGACAGGGGTGTGGAGGCTTTCAGGTTCAAATCCATCAGCTGCCAGGTTACCAATGAGCACAGCACTGTCCCAGCTCTCTGCTCCCTGGGTGCTCAAAACTGCCCACTGTTCACTGTGGTGATGGGTTAAATACAGAGGTGTGAATCGCAATGTCACCATGACAAGGAGTTTCCTTTCCTTGGTTATCCATTATTGACTTTTGGGGGCAGCAGTCTCCACACCTGCCACCCAAATCACATTTAATCATACTATGAGCCTTCCTGTGACTGGTGAGCCCGCTAGGAGGGTTTGGGTGGGGATGGCATTCAGGTGGTGGTATTCAATGAGGTAATGATAAGGTAATATGTAACTATAATGTTTGCAGTGGTGATGTAGCTAAAAATAGGCTTAAACTTCATTTCAACTCTTTATTCTTTTGTTATATAATCATGGTATTGTTATATCTGTCTCTCTCTTTCTTTTTATTGTCACCTTGTGTCATGTAAATGCTATCATTTGTTTAAAATGTAAAATTACATTTGAGATTCAAAGTCAGACAGGGAGGAATTTGCATGGCCGCCTACTGTGGTATGAACACTGTACGACTTTAATAGTAGACATGAATGAGGGCTGATCTGACTGACTCCTCAGGTGACGTTCAAAAAGAGCACGTCCACCAGCAGACACCACAGAGAGCGGGCCGTACGAGAAAATATTATCTATGCTCCTTCGGCCAAAATAACATTGACTTTATCCCCAGATTTCTGCTGAGATCAGAACGTGTGACGCGGGAGTCCGTTTGATACCGGGGGATTCCACAAACCTCCGGTTTATGGTGTTTTCCTTCTCCTTCCTTTCCTTTCCCTCAGAGTTTTCTTAATTTTATCGGCCGTGATTTGTGAGGAGATAGAGAACGCCAGGCTGTAATATCTCTTCACATGTGTGAGCTGAAGTTTGATAGTCTTGCATATTCAAAACGTAAAATTAATTAATACATACATAGTTTTTCATCTTTAGTTCCTTCTTTGATAGTTAAAGTAGGCCACTACAACCACAGTTTGATCAAACTGTGGGTGTCCACAGTCCAGAAATACATGTGAAAAAAACAAAGTTCTCGTAAAGTTTTATTTTGAATCAAAATCTTGCGGCCTGCATCTTTTCTTGTCTGTTTTACAAGCTTCCTCAAACACTCACACACACACCCTCACGAACACCAACACACTCGTCCTTCACTGGCCCACTATATCCCACATGTAAATGCTAAAAAAAAAAATCACAAATACCTGAATACAAACCTGGATGTAAAAGCACAAGCTGCTCATAGAGATATTTTGGATCCAAATCATGTTTGCACAAAGCATAATCTCCCTTAATCCAGGACTGGTAAAAAAAAAAACATGCACTTACTAAAGAAACGTTGAGAGACTTAAAAAACAATCAAATCTAAGTTGTTGTCATACTGCCTTCAAATCATCTCTTCGTCTGAACAAAGACCAATCAAACCATTTACTTTGCCAAACAATCACCTCCATTTTAAACTGTCATCTTTGGATCAGATTCTGAGTGTTCTATAAGGATGCAGGGCAGCTGTAAAATAAATACATTTGACTTTTCAACATTTAATCCTTAACCAGCCATTACTGGGTCACAGCAATCTCCATGACTGCCACCCAAATCACACTGCACCACACTGTGAGCCTTCCTGTGGGTGGTGAAGCCACTGGAAGTAATGTGGTGCTCTGTGGTGAAGCTTGGTGGCAACTTGGCAGCCTATGGATTCGAACCTGAAGCTATGAGGATGCAAGTCCGCTTCCTTCTCCACTAGGTCACTACTGCTGCCCCTCAGTGGTGGCACTAATGCTCCAGGATCAGTCGTATAATTTTGCAGATGTCCTGTTTTGGTCTAAGGTTATAAGTAAGGATTCTATTTAATATTATTCCTATAAAAGGATTGAAGTACCGACAGTTTAATGTCTGATTCACAGGTTAATGATGTCACAGCATCACAGACGACAACAACTTCAGCCACAGCTTGTGGAACAAGAGTGTGAAGAAGCCTCTTGTTCCTTAGAATGAAAATGAAGAGTCTATATTTTTGGTTTGTCAGGGGCGGGTGGTTTGTCCCGGCTTAGCTTGGCTGGGCACGGCCCAGAAAGTCCGTTCTGTGGTCGGCCTTGTTTGTTTGGACAGCAGCAGTGGTGTGGCGAGCTGCAGCCCAGGAGACTGACCAGGAATGTGAGTGAAGGTCTCATTTGGCCTCATCAAAAGACCAGCATCAACCTCTCTGCTGTCTCTGTGCTGAGAAAAAAACCCCAACACTTCAACACTGACGTTAGTACAGGACCAACTCCAGACCTCACTGCATCGGAGGTCTGTGCTGAAGTCCAGTGACTGACGTATTTACCTTCACCAAAAAATTACCTCATCAAGGTTAAATGTGTTAAAATACATATTTTTATTTAAATAATACAGCGTTCCAATATGTACTAAAATATTTCTGGGACCATCAAGAGTGGGCAGACACTAAATGGGACACATTCAATAAGACCCGTCCTCTAGTCAACATCTTTTCTGGGGTTCCAATACCCCTGGTATTGGTGGAAGGCAAGGGCAGTAATCACTGTAGCACCACGTCCCACAACTTTACATGTGAATCAGGTAAAATTGGACAAAACCCAGCCATAGTGTCATCAAATTATCATTATCGGACGAAAAAGTGCTATTGATCTTACTGATATCAGGTAAGTATGCTAACATTGACATTATGCCGGACTCACTAATACAATGCTTTGTAACTTGGCGGGCCACATTTGGCCCCCGCACCTTCAGTTTGTCATACTGTTAAGTACGTGGTTCACCCTGCACATATTAAAATACTGTCGAAAACCAAATAACATGTGTATTTTTTATTTGTACAAACAACTATATAATTTGCTGCCACCTAGTGGCTGGTGTTACACTTTGAGAATTACAACTGTGGGACACATGTCTTGTATCCCATATTTCATTTAAAGCCTTAAATGAAATATGGGACACCCCCACTCATGGCACTTCGATGCTTTTCGCAGTCCCCCAGTACTGCTGTAAGGCAAAAGCAGTATAATATTTTTCTGAATTAAAGTTTTGTTTGCAATTCAATGCTGCATAAATTACTTTTTGTGTACAACTGACATGACTGAAGCTAATTAGAAACACAATGGCCGTTTCAAGTCTGGACTCAATTCGTGTAAAACTTTTCTCACCACCGCTGGCATATAAAAGAAAAAAAAAAGTTTTTTTTTGTTTTCCCCAGTGCAGCAATTTAAATATGTGGTTGACAGGAAGGGACCCACAACAGCTTCACTTGCATCACAGAAAAGTTCTTGTTCTGTATTTTTCCAAACATCCCTTGAGTCTAGACAAAACACCAGGTCAACTATCAAACATACACTGGATATAAAAAGACTGGATGATGAGGAAAGACTGGAAAAAAAACTATACTGAACTGAAAGAAGTGAGGATAAAGAGAACAATACCAGAAAAAAAAATCATAACTCATTCTCATATTCCCATAGTCTGTGATTAAAGTGTTATGCAGCTTAAATGTGAGAATGCCAGATTTAAACCATGAGCAAAACATGTTTTTATCCATTTAGGATATTTAAAGAATTCAATTTGGGTTTCTTCCATTTTTCCCCCTGAAGTGGAAAACAGCAGGTTTACAGGCTTATAAATAAGTAATGACACATTCCTGACAAACATGACTTTTGGGCACTGCTGTCGTCAGGATCAGGACAAGCTTCTACATTTTCTGATTTCTGTTTTTTATTTTATTTTCCACTTCAGATTCATTTCATCAGCCAGTTTGTTTTAACTGCACCAGAATATGTCTTTTTTATACATTATGAAACCCATAAAAGCCATCGCTGAACAACTGAGGACAATAAAAACAATTAAACGATAAGCTTTAGAAAGAGAACCGATTGTTTGCGGTGATGTTCATTCACACGGAAAACTTTTGGAAGAAACAACAGAGGCACAGTTTGTTTTTTTTTCTGGTTTCTCTGCTCTGTTTCTTTGTCTCTGGATCATTAATGTCTCATGGACCAGACCTCAGCCCGTCGTCTCCCAGTCTGTCTCTGCTGCAGACTGACCCGTAGCTGTGTGGGCAGTCGGCGGTCACAGTTTGAGCCTCCCGGTCACAGGGCTCTAGCCACACTGTCTCAGTCCCAGAGATCTGGGCCCGGGCTGGGAGACAGACAGGTGCCTGCAGCTCTTGGCTGCTTTCAGAAACTCATGTTTAGACACACTCTGATGGATCACATTCACAGATAAGAGCGTTGCTTTTCCACAGCCTTGACGTGCATCAGTGCTCAAGGAGGAAAAAGCGTCATGAAGTCAGGCTCCTGCAGCAGACCGGAGCTGTAGAGAGTCCTACTAATGAAGTTAAAGGCTATGAGATTAGATTTTGGTTTCTAGTTTTTTTAAGAATCTATTCTCAAACCTGCGACTGACCTCTGAGCTCTGTGTGAGAGCAGCGGGTCACTTTCCCTGCCCTACAGCTGCTCTTCGTCCTGCCACGGAGGTTAGTGGGTGAAAGCAAAACAAAGGCAGACAAACAGAGGGAGAAACACTGATTTGTCTTCACTGCTGCAAACACAATGATCCCTGACAAACCACAGAGCTCCCAGTCACAAGCATCTGTCAGATCTTATCTCAATTTCTTTAAACCTCCAATAATATTGACCATTTCAATGTCACACCAATCTCTCTAGTTTACACTGGTTTATTTAGGGAATGTAGATCATGTTTACAATACAACACCTCTCTACATGGAGATGTGTTTTGTGTCCATCTAAGACTAAGACTATTGGCTCAATTATATCTTTTTTTGTTATTTACAACCAAACCAAAATTTACAAAAAATGAACAAATATTAACTATAACCTACATCTAACCCATTAGACAAAGCCAGGGGAAAAACAAGACCCCCATTAATTTGGACAAATCTTCTCTACAGACAATGTTTTTTTTTAGCATTTTTGATGCAACCCACCAACTTTCATTTTTTCTGCCAATTTATGATGGCCTAAATGTTACTATTTTTTTTATTACATTGCAGGTAGCAACATTCTTGGACTTAATATAACAACCAGATACTTAACTTTAGCTGATATTGTCCAAACAAGTCATTTTCAGATATCGTTATCGATCGATTACTGATACATGTTGCCATTTGCCTCCAAAACTGGAGCAAACATTTTAAAACCCCATGTGTGATTCCGGTAAATTTGTCAAACATGGAATTGCACCATGAGATTTCCATAATTGGAGGAAATGACAATATCAATCTCACCGATGTCACATAATTATGCTAACATTTCTAAAAGGACCATGTGGTGTTCGGGAACCAAAGATCTGGTTTGTAACTATATGTTTGTACAACAACAAATTGTGTTTTGTGTCGTTTTCATCCTGCAAATCCAATATACTGTTCAGAACCAGAAAATGTGTATTTTTTTTATGTACGAAAAACTATTTAAGTTGCTGCCACCTAGTGGCTGGGGTTATCTTTTAAGCATTAGAACTGTGACACGATTTGTGTGATATATTTCATTGCCACCACTCCTGGCTCCTCACTTGAATTTAGTAACGTTATTTCTGGCCCAGATTTTAGAGTAGATGACGCAGAGAACAGGGTGAAATGGAAAAAGTTGATTTGCCTTGTCAACTCCTAAAAAAGGGACAAATGCATGTAATGTCCTACATTGTTGTACATGGAAACCTGTTTTCAACCAAGCTTTTTTTTCGAGTGACACAGGTTTGTTTTAATTAACCTCCTACTGAGAGTTGAGCTCTGACTTGATTGACCTGATGCTGCTCCCTTTCACACACAGGACACTAACTCTACTGTTGGTGCAACTTCAGATCCAAGAAGTGAAAAGGTGGAATTGAATCCCCAATTACCTTATCATACTTTTTTCAGATTACACTGTCCCAACCTTGAATCCAGAGAGCCACAGGGACTTTTCAGATAGTTCTGCTTCTCAGATCATCTCAGTCCGTTTCCTCCACTCTGTTGTTTCCCAGCAGGAGTCAGGACACCCGGGGAAGTTTCTGTTTGCAGCGTCCTGGAACAACACCAGTTTAATCTACACCATGTTTGATTTACTGAGGGCAGGTAAACACAATGTTGCATCTAACAATGGGAACTGTTAACATGTTTGCTCGACAAAAAGGCAAACAGACGCAGTGTTTCCCGTCAGGCTGCAGCTGCAACGGTCAGGAATCTGGGACATTTGCTGTTGTTGTTGTTGTTGTAGGATATTGACACAGATCTGGCTTTTCTGATATTCATCTTGTTGACTAATCAAGAACTAGCGAAAAGTATTGATGTTTTTTCCTGATTTTTGCGTACATCTGAAGGCTTGACTACTCTGGCACCACACATAGGCCGTGATGGGTACTGCAGCCAATCTGGGAGGAAACATAAAAATTCTGCAAATTTCACTGCCCCTTGCATTTTCTGTTTTGTCAGATTTTTTCAAAGCAGTTTATTTCCCACAGTCTCAGGAAATCAAATGTTTCCACAGGTACAACAGGTCTGTTGTATAAATAACATGAGGGAGCGGATCTGATCAGAGGTTCACGTGAGATTTTCAGACATTTTCTGTTTCTTTATTTTGCAAATAATAAACAACAAATAAATCTTAGGAGTGGATCAGTTTTTTTTAATGGCTGAGAAAACAAACTCACTCTCATTCACCGAGCAGAGATGAGAACATAAACACGAGGAGGAGGAGAGGATTCTCATGGATTTATAATGACATAATTCACGGTCGAAGATGCAGCGATGACAGACTTTTCTTCTTTCTAATGTTTTTTTTCTTTTCTTAACATTCTTTTGTATTTCACATAGACTTCCTCCCTGCTCAGGGGGATCATTTTCACTTTGTAAAATATCCAAAGTGTCTCTCAGTGCTGCTAATAAGAAACACCTAATTCTTAATGGTTTCATTGTTGTGTTTTGATTTTGTTTTTTTTTTCTGTGCTCTCATCCGGTTGTTTTATGAGTTGCTATTATAATTTTAAGCTTTGTTTTGTGACAGGGATTGAATGGAAGGCATCACTGCGTAATAACACGTTTGTCATTAAAGGGGAAAAACAATGTTTGATTCATAGTATTGATGTTTTTGGGATGTTTAGAAGCCTCTGGAAAATTCTGTTTTTGAGCATTCAAACTTGACTAATGGAGAACAGATTTTTTTAGTTTTGGACCTAGTGGACTACAAACAAAACTACAGCCGAATCAAGTGGAGCATAGAAAAAATATTGTTGAGAAATCTTAATAGCTGTGTGCTTGCAGGATGGTTAGGTTACATAAAAAAGTTAATGACATTTAGCTGGTTAATTATTGAAAGAAGGAAAACAAACTGCTTGTCATTGTGACATTGTGATCCACTTCACTGCACACAATGAAATGTCACCTCTGCATTTAATCCATCACCAAAGTGAACAGTGGGCAGCGTCGTGCACCAGGGGAGCAGTGAGTGGGGACGGTGCCATGCTCAGAGGACCTCAGTAGAGGTAGAGGTAGAGGACCTGGTGGTTGGTGGATTCGCACCTGGAATCTTCTAACCCCAAGTCCTGTTCCTTAACCAAGAACCTCCATTTGACTACAAACATGACTCCCTTTTATGTTTTAATAAAAAAATTCACATTGGCAATGCATTAATAATTGTATTATTAAATGTATTTGCCATTGATTGATATTATATTGAATTATAATAAATGAAAAAAAAAAACACAATACTGTGGGCAGTGGTGGCTTGGTGGTTAAGGAAGCGGACTTGGGTCCACAAGGCTTCAGGTTCTAATCCACCAACTGCCACTGAAGTGTTCTGAGCATATGCACAGTCCTGAGCCACATAACTTCCAGTGTGGAGCAGTGTGATTTGGGTGGCAGTCATGGAGACTGCTGTCCCTATAGTAAAAGGCATGTGCTTTTTAAGCTCCAGGGGGCCTCGAGTTTGCAAAGTAACTTCATATTAAAAACACTAGCTAAAGCCAACGCTATGGCAACACATGTCAGGTTCTACACAACAATAAGTTAAGGTTTGTGTCAGTGGTGGACTAGTGTTTAAGGAAGCGGTCTGCGAGGCTCCAGGTTTGAATCTACCAGCTGCCAGGTTGCCACTGAGGTGCTCTGAGCATAACATCTTCCCTACCCACCCTCTCCACCCACAGGGAGGCTGACAGTATGGTGCAGCATGATTTGGATGGCAGTAGTGGAGACTTATGGCCCTGCGACCCAGTAACGTAGAAGAGGATCAAGATGAATGAATAAAGTTGTGGAGCTGAGAGGTAATACAAGGTAATACCAAGTTCTCCCTCGTGCCTCGGTCAGTTTTCTGCATGTGTTACTCAAGTTATCTTCATAAATTTGCTTAAATGAGCCGAAAGGCGAGGAGGAGAATGTGAATTAAACTGCAGTTTTATCTTTAGCCTCATGCACAATCCCACTCACAGACACAAAGGGATTAACTGTAGTGGGTTCCTTCATATACAGTAATACCCAGAGTGCTTTGTTGTGTTCTTCATCCTGCTGTAAACTCTGTGCCATAAACCCGTCTGATGGAATTGCAGTGTTATAAAAGCGCTTTGAACATGTTTTTGATTCCCCACTAACACGGAAGATAACCCACAAACATGACCGCGCCCGCAAATCACAAAGCGAAAAACACACAGAGCGACACCTCCCAGAGCCGACTCTTTTACACTGGATTTTTTTTTTTTAACAGCAAACGACACAAGCCAGGAGCAGAAAATAGTCTAGGAGAAAGAATTCCCGTATTGCATTTTTTAAGTCATGGGAACAAGTTCCAAAACCTAAATCAGACTTTTTGGTTGCCAAACGTGACAAACAATATGTTTTCAACACAGTTAATCTCGATGGCAAAAGATTCCAATTATGTTGTGTAAATCAGAACTGTCTGGATCATTTGTGTTTGGTGCCGTTGCAGGTTTCATGGTCTACAGGAGGCAGTTTTGGACAAAATAAAAGCCATGGGAAAAAAAAAAAATGACAGAAAATCTGCTGCGTCAACAGACTGAAAATAATGAAACTATTCTCTAAAAGTCGCTGATGCAAACTGCTGCTGTGGGATTTTCTTCTGGCGTTTACGCCCGTGCACCTCAGGCCACATGGAGCTGCACCAGTGCAGGGTATTGTAGAAAATTACAGTGTAGTTCCCAGCAATGTCTGAGGAAAAAATAAATGATATGGTGGCTGCAATCACTGCTGCTGATTGGAGGAGTAGATGAATGGTCATTCAGAGATTTGATTTCTAGGATTAAACTCAACTCGAACTCAAACATCTAGTCCTTTTCATTTTCTTTTAATTTCAACACTTCATCCATCGTAACAAAGCGAAGGAGATCACAGAGATCTAGGACTGAGTAACATCTGGAACTGGGTTTAAATGCTTCTGCGGCCGAGTGTGTTGATTACATCTTAGGTTTTCTCTCTTGTTTTTTACACCGTGATGCTTAAAAAACCTGGAGTTCCTGGGCCAATGTCCGCCCTATAAGGAGAAAGCACAGGGTTGAGAGGGAGGAAGTTTGGGAATAACACGCTACAGGTTCACTGACGCACGTTTGACTTAATGACGTCCAATCAGTCACATCCCGGGGCTTCGTACAGAAACCATTACAGACCTTCCTGTAATCCTTCACATCAGCTGATTAATGAGTCTTTAAATTGACAAACAAGCAGTTGTTGCAAAACGACACTAATGTTTATCCTCAAAGGTCAGAGCTCTGGGTGAACTGTGGTCACGGAGTCGAAGGGAGAACAGCAGGAAATTTTCTTTTGCAATTCAAGACGATGCAGACAGTCAATCTTTTTCATGGTCCAAAAACATAGCCTTAGTTTCCTTACCATGCTGCGAGTCTTCCTGTGGGTGGTGGGCCCATTGGATGTCATTTGGGTCGGTTGGAGCAGAGCACCTCAGGGGCAACATGGCACTCCTGCTTCCTTAACCGCTAAGCCACCACTGCCGCCATGAATTCTATTGCTCATTATTTAATATAAAATATAATATTTCCTCTCCAAAAAACATCAGCAGTCAATCAGCATTCAACAAAGACAGATTTGTCCCAAACAGGAAACAAACTAAGGACCGTCTCACAGTAAGGCAACAGTTCTAAACCAGCAACAGCCAGTTCATGGTTAAACTGCCGTCATTCAGATTCAGAGTAGATACAAAGTCAAGTCATACTCTAAAGTGTCTCCTCCTTTCGACTTGTCGCTTATTCAGAAGTTGCCATAGCAAGTTAACATTTTCCATCTCCCGCTGTCCTCTATATCTTCTACTTCAACTGCAGCTACCTCCATGTCCTCCCTCACTGCATCCATCAATCTCCTCTTTGTCTCCTACCTGGTAGCTCCATCTCTAGGATCATTCTTCTACCAATGTATCCACTGTCCCTCCTCTGATCATGTCCAAACCATCTCAATCTGTCTTCTTTAGATTTTTTTCCAACCCTTTCTGTCTGTGTTGTCCCTCTAATCACCTCATTTCTGATCCTGTCCATTCTTCTCTCCTAAAGAGAATCTCAGCATCTTTAACTCCTCCACCTCCAGCTCTGTCCCCTGTCTTCTACCTATTCCTAGTGTCTCTAATCCATCCATCACGTCTGGTCTCACCACTGTCCTGTAAACCTTTCCCTTCACCTTAGCTGACTCTCTTCTATCTCAGATCACTCCTGACTCTTTTCTCCAGTTGTTCCATCCTGACTCCACTCTATTCTTCTCCTTCTCTTCCACAGTCTCCACTGCTCTGAACAGTTGATCCGCAGTATCCAAACTCCTCCACCTTCTCCACCTCTGCTCCTTGTAACCTCACCATTCCACTGTTCCCCTTTTCATTCACTCACATGTACATGTGTCTTCCTACGACTAACCTTCGTTCTTCTCCTCTCTACTCCAAACCTCCACCTCTCTAGGTTCTCTTCTAGTTGTTGCCTACTCTCGCTACAGATCACAGTGTCCTCTGCAAACATCCTTGTCCATGGAGACTCCTGTTCCGTCCAAATTTACTTTAAACAATGCAATAATAAACCCCCTCAGCTGACATCCTCAACTCATCACTTGTGCTCTATCAAACCTTTGAACCTGCCGTTTTGGTGCTGCTGGCTCAGCTCCTTGTGGAGGATGAGCAGACAAGAGGAACATCCGGTTCCTCTGTTAAAGTGTTAAATCCTCCCCAGCTCGTTACTGGCTGTGGCTGGTTTCCTTGGTGGAAGTGGATGTCACTGTGGTTGGCAGTGGGTGTGAGCAGGACATTTTTAAAAAGTGATTTACGAGACCTCTGACTTCCTCTTTTGTCTTTACGGCTCCACTGTCCTCACGAATGTGTGTGACTCTCAGACGCTGCGCTCTTAAACGGCGGCGTCCTTTTGTCTTTCTGTCTTCGAATGTCAAGGACTTGAACCCGCTGAGGCCTGGAGATAGTGAAGGCATCTGCTGTTGACATACAGTCCCAGGTTTTTTACAATGTTGTCAATTTTAAACACCAAACATTATACACAGTTAGTTAATTTGTCTGCAGTGAAAATAGTTTTTGCTGATGTTGTTGGGCTGCATTCTATTTTTACACCATTCCACTGTTCCCCTTTTCATTCACTCACATGTACATGTGTCTTCCTACGACTAACCTTCGTTCTTCTCCTCTCTAGGTTCTCTTCTAGTTGTTGCCTACTCTCGCTACAGATCACAGTGTCCTCTGCAAACATCCTTGTCCATGGAGACTCCTGTTCCGTCCGAATTGACTTTAAACAATGCAATAATAAACCCCCTCAGCTGACATCCTCAACTCATCACTTGTGCTCTATCAAACCTTTGAACCTGCCGTTTTGGTGCTGCTGGCTCAGCTCCTTGTGGAGGATGAGCAGACAAGAGGAACATCCGGTTCCTCTGTTAAAGTGTTAAATCCTCCCCAGCTCGTTACTGGCTGTGGCTGGTTTCCTCGGTGGAAGTGGATGTCGCTGTGGTTGGCAGTGGGTGTGAGCAGGACATTTTTAAAAAGTGATTTACGAGACCTCTGACTTCCTCTTTTGTCTTTACGACTCCACTGTCCTCACGGATGTGTGTGACTCTCAGACGCTGCGCTCTTAAACGGCAGCGTCCTTTTGTCTTTCTGTCTTCGAATGTCAAGGACCTGAACCCGCTGAGGCCTGGAGATAGTGAAGGCATCTGCTGTTGACATACAGTCCCACGTTTTTTACAATGTTGTCAATTTTAAACACCAAACATTATACACAGTTAGTTAATTTGTCTGCAGTGAAAATAGTTTTTGCTGATGTAGTTGGGCTGCATTCTATTTTTATGCGTTTTTGGTTTAATTTATTTCAGTATCATTTTCTTTCATACTTCTGTGTTTTTAAAGCATTAACATTTATCAATCCTCACTCTAATTTCTGTCTAACTTTCTAAAAGAAATCTATCTATCTATCTATCTATCTATCTATCTGTCTATCTGTCTATCTGTCTGTCTGTCTGTCTGTCTGTCTGTCTGTCTGTCTGTCTGTCTATCTATCTATCTATCTATCTATCTATATGTCTGTCTGTCTGTCTGTCTGTCTGTCTGTCTGTCTGTCTATCTATCTATATATCTGTCTGTCTGTCTGTCTTTCTCTCTATGTTTTTTGTATGTCTGTCTGTCTATCTTTTTATCTGTTTTTCGAAAGTCTGTCCTCATCCATCCATCCATCTATCTATAATCTATCGGTCATGTCAGTGAACTAACTTCCTCGTCTGTTGTCACTCTGCATCATGGACAGGACGTCACACCAACTCCACACATAGTTTGATCTTTTCAGTAGCTGCAGAGACTGTAAGTCGGGGGGTTAACAGAGATTGTCCAGAGAGCAGTTTACACCACATTCAGAGAGAAGCAGCTCAACACAGTGAGTGGGGTTTTAATTGCTGCCCCCTGTAGGGAACTCAGTGTGTCTGAAATGAGCTATCAACAGATCCCGGCCGCATAAATCTACTGTGACAGCAGCACTCTGCCCAGCCAGGAAACAAGCCAGTCAGTGAGTCCAGTAAGTGAGCCGAGCTGACAGCAGAGCAGACAGTGTGGCCAGCAGCTACAGCCAGACCAGCTGGACCACGCCGTCTGCTCACTTAGTGCTGCTGTCAGTCAAATATTAAAACAACAGGCCTGTTTATACTGACGGAGCATGTAATAAGGCTCATGTTAATGTGCTGGCATCTCCAGCTCCTGTGGAACCCAGTTGAAAACCATTCTGAAGTATTTTCTGGCTCCGCCGTCCAGTTAAATTGACCTTCTAATCTCATTTTGCTGCGTTCCAAGTTGGTAGTAAGTAAATCTGATTAAGTTTCACAAATTAAAACACGTTGGACAGGGAAAGAACAAATTTAATTTCCTTGTCCCTTATCTTATTAGTAATAGTGACTCTAGTTCTGTTCCATAACCACAATTTTATTTTTATATTTCTTGTTATTTAATTTCCATATGTATTATTATGTTTAAGAAGAAGAAGAATGGTTTATTTTTTTACAGTAGCTCGAGAACAATAACATATAATAGGAATAATAGTTGAAAAAATAGAAGAGAAAAATATATATATATATACATATATAGACCAAAAACAAGATATGTTAAATAGATAAAGATAAGGAAAATGGTGATTATATGATAAGGAAATGTTATTTGATACTTAAAATAAACACTGTTAACAGAACAACTTTTTTTGTCTCAAAACATTTTCTATTTTTCTGTTCCCAAAAACAAAGTTTACAGTTCGTGAAGAATGTTCAAGATTAAATAAATGTTTTATACATTAATATACTTTTGATATACTTTATAAGGTAGAAATGAGACGTATTTTGAACTGGGTGGGGCAATGGTGGCCTAGTGGTAAAAGGAGCCGGACTGGGGTCCGTAGGGTTCCAGGTTCTAATCCACCAACTGCCAGGTTTCCACTGAGGTCCACTGAGTATGGCACCGTCCCTAATCACTGCTCTCCTGGGCGCTCAAAGCTGCCCACTGTTCACTTTGGTGATGGGTTAAATATATAGGTCACAATTTAGTGAGTGGATCACAGCGACAAGGAGTTTGCTTTTCTTCCTTTTTCCTTAAATTTGGTCAAAAACTGGTAAAAAAATAAAATAAAAAAACACTGTTAAAAAGTGTCAACTGAGCAGAAATACTTTCCCAACAAATAAAATATTAAACCAGAGATTATGTTTCTCAGTCCAGAGACAAGAATTCTCAAGTGTTCCTCAAACAAGAAGCTCTAATATAGCAGCAAACAATGAAGACAGGGAAATATTTTTAGTTTCATTCCGTCGGGAGGAAAAGAGAGGAGAGGAAAGGCCAAGGACAAATGTACGTGTGTGTGTGAGAGAGAGTGAAGCCTCTGTAAGTCATCCATTTAGTGAGGCAGACACACCACTGAGTGAATAACCAAAGTGTCTGGCTGATGGGGCGCTCAGGTGATTACAAGGACGCCGTTTGGTTTTACAGCAGAATAATATGGCCACTGTTCGCCCTCTTTCCTTTCTCTCTGGCCCCGAGAGGATATGGAGGGGGCCCGGCTGGGGAGTGATTAAGATTTTAGGGAGCCTCCTGACTGGCTCAGAGGTTGGAGGGTAAAGAGCGGGGATTTATTAGCGCCATAAATTAGACCCAGACAAGGTTCCCTCCTCAACCCTCCCACCTCTAAACACCCATTATTTTAAATCACTCCTCCTTATATCCCATCCCTACGGTCATAAAACCCACTCTGAGTGATAAAGAGGGATAAATGGACGGATAGAGGGACACAGAGATGGACAGATTGGCGGATACATGGACAGACAGAAGCATTGATTTACTAAAAGATAGATGGTTGTCAGATAGATTGACTGATGGACAGACCGTCTGGGAGGGACTGAAGGATGGATTCATAGACAGGTGGACAGACAGAAAGACAAACAGACATAGTGGAGGACATACAGAAGACAGTGGTAAAGATGGACTCTCTGAGAGAGACATAAGGATGACCAGATAAATGGACAGAGAGAAAGACAGATAGATGGGCAGAGAGACAGACAGATAGATTGACATAAAGACAGTCAGAAAGATAGACAGACTGTCAGAGAGGGACAGAAGGTTAGATAGATGGATGTACACACAAGATTCAGACAGGAGGACAGACAGAGATAGACAGACAGATAGACAGACAGATAGATAGACAGAAAGACCAATACACAGAGAGGCAGACATATAAATGGACAGGAGGACAGATGGACAGAAGAACAGATAGACTGCTGGACACACTGTCTCAGAGGGACAGAAGGATGTATTCATATAGAGGCAGAAATACAAACAGACAGGAAGACCGTCGGCAGTCAGATAGATTGACGGCTGGACAGACTCAGTCAGGGAGGGACAGGAGGATAAATGGATAGACAGAAAACAGTCCAACAGAAAGACAGACTGAAAGATGGACAGCCGAGCAATGAGCAGACAGAAAGATTGATCCATGCACAGACAGTTGGAGAGATGGACAGACAGATAGACTTAAGGCCGGACAGTCTGAAGGGGGGCAGAAGATTGGAAAGAAAGAAAGACAGAGACAGACAGAAGGTCAGATGGATAAAATGTCTTACCCATTAGTCCATCTATGGATTCATTGAGAAGGACAGACAGAAGGACTGACCTTAAAGGAGCTACATTGATAGCTGAATAAAAAGCTGATGGACAGACTGACATGAGGACTTAAAGACTGACCCCACAATGGATCAAACATATAGTTCAACAGTCAGCCAGGCAGACTGACTTACAGACAGAAACATAACGTCTTTTACTCCGGGACTAAAGTTTGTCTGTCCAAACCAACTACATTCTCCTTTTTCTTCTAACACAGACTTGAATTCTCAAAGATTCCAACATCAAACCTATAGATTTTAAGCAAAGCAAACATTTTTCCTGGTTAGACAGTTTAACCAGTGAAGATAGAAAAAAATGTAACTTTAGAGCAGAGCTTTGACCAGATTTCTCCTCCGCTCTGTGTTTAGAGGCTATTTTGATCATTAAAGGCCCCGGCCCAGAGCAGCGTGGGTGTGTGTTGGTCCTCCGATTAAAGGGCAGCCATTGAGCAGTGTGTGTTTTGTGGTTTTAAGGCGACAGCAGGCTGGATGCCAAACACAGGCTGGAGCTGATGCTGGTCTGGCAGGAGCAGCAGCAGCAGCAGCAGCAGTGGCGGCGGCGGCGGCGGCTCACTGACATCTGACTGCGTGTGGTTGGTGGCATCAGGGGTGAGGAATGGACAAGAGACAAATGAAGAGAGTCAGTTAAAATGTCACCGTCCCTGTGGATTGTTTAGTCTGTACGTTCTTCAAAGGGATACTTGGGCCGTCCTGGTGCATGATGGGATTTAGTGAAGTGTGAAGGAAACACACAGTCATCATTGTTCCGTCTATGAGAAAATAGTCCAGAGAAATCTTGACGAGAGGTTTCTTATGTAACACATGTAAAAACTACTGGTTTACTTTTTCTTTTTACAGTTGGCCCCTAGATACAAGCTCTTCTACATACAAGTTTTTTTAAGTTACAAGTATTTATATATTTTTTTCATCACGTCTCATTTACTGTCCCTCGTTCATTTTATCTGTCTCTATAATTCTTTTTCACCAAGTGGTTACTTGGGTCCTCAAGGATTTCGGTTCAATTCCAACAGTGAACCATGGGCAGCAGGGTGATAACCTCACCTCAGTGGTAACCTGGCAGTGGGTGGATTCGAACCTGGAACCCTTTAGATCCAATTCTGAGTCCCTTGACCACAAGGTCACTACTGCCCCATTTGACTACAAAATCAATTCCCTTTGATATAAAATACAATTGATTTTTATTTATCAATTAATATGTAACAAAAATAACCGTGCACCGTGCAGACCCACATAACCCCCCAGTGGGCTCACCACCCACGGTAAGGCACAGTGTGATTTGAGTGGCAGTGATGGAGACTATTGCCCCTGAGCCCTGGTAAAGGATAGATGGATGAGGATGAATAAGGAATTAATGACTTGGTTATTTTACCCATTTTTATATTACTTATAATACTTATTTATATATGTATATCTGTGCCCTTGATGTTTATATGTAGGATTTTAATTTAATTAGTTATTAGTATATTTATATAATTGAGTCTGGACTGAATAATTGTTTTTTAGTTATTTAAATGGGAAAATACGATCTAGATACAAGTGAATCAACCCACATGTGCTGGATTACACTGGTCTCCACTATAGTATTTTTTACTTTTTTTCCTAGTTTTACTATAGAAAGTCTCTATGTCCATGTCCTCTTCTCGTGCACAGTGGATGGTCCTGAAAATGATGAAATGTTTCTTTGGTCCAATCAGTCTCTCCACTTGAGACACACCGTCTGCACACTCCAGAGTGCATCCTCCTTCCTTTCCTCCCCCAACCCTCCTCCCCTCTCTCAGTGAGCGCCCCATTGATAAAACCAAGGGCTTCTTTCAGCGTCTCTTCAGGTCTCTGGCTCTCTTTAAGCTGCCTGACTCCAGGGTGAGCGTGGCCTGACAGAGGAGGTTTTCAAACTTCTCCTGACATTGATGAAAAGCCTCCGGTACAGTCCAGGAGCTGCAGTTAAACACACAGAGGTGAGAGTGTTGACTGAGACCACGAGTCCATGTGTGTGTCTCTGTGTTCACGCTGAAGTCGTTTTTCTACCAGTCAGACAACGAACAGAGGCCTCTTTAAGGGACAGGGATCTACGCAAACCCCTGGGAGAGAAAACTGTTGGGGGTTTGTTGTTTTTAATGTAACAACTTAGATACTGTTTATAATGTTCACAAGAAAATGTTTTTCCTCCCCAACGTAGTTCTGACATTCTTCACACAGGGAGCAAATAGTATTTGCCTCATATACAGTAGTTGGCGGTGTTGTAGTCAAGTTCTTGGTGGCTCAGTTATGGATTTAAGGATCTAGACCCAAAAAATAGGTGTCAATCCTTCGAGGATCCATAAATTCTGGGACCTAAGGACTTAGGTCTAGGCTACATCATAAGTTCTATGATCAGTGGGTTTCCCATTGACAATGGGTAACCATCAGAGTCAGCCCTGGTCTCCATGGTAACAAGTCTTTGCAGACTTTTCAATTGATTATAATGTGCTTGAGTTTGGTTTAAGTCTAGTTCAAGTCTATGTTGCCAGACATTTTAAAAAGAAAACTTGAATACGAACTTTGTATATGTAAAATATTTCAGGAATGAGGAGAATAGAGGGACAATACAGATAGGAAGGTTTGGAGAAAAAGCTAGAGAAGACAGATTGAGATGGTTTGGACATGTTCAGAGGAACAGAGGGACATTGGTAGAAGAATGATCCTACAGATGGAGCTACCAGGTAAGGGACAAAGAGGAGATTGATGGATGCAGTGAGTAGTTGGAGTTAGAGTTGAGGATGGGAACACCTGAAAAAATGGACGAGCCGAAGGAAAAAGAAGACGATATAAATGTAAAATATTAATATATATTAATATTTAAAATACAGTCATAAGCTCATAAGCTAGTGCAGACCTGGGCAAACTAAAGGCCCAGGGGTCGGATGTGGCCTTTTCATCTTAATTATCAGCCCCATCAACATTGTCCAAATTATATTATTAATTTCTACTGTCATTATACCACTGCCTTTTCTCAGTAATGCATTCATTTCTCCAAGAAATGGTGCAGAAACAGCTAAAAGCAAAGCTAAAAGCTCGAAATTTTGGCTTTATGCTTGGCTTTTACACATCATTTATCTCAATTTACACAAATCCTCCATCGCCGGGTAAATTTAGAGAACCACTTGTTGTCGAGGAGTCAAAATATTTGCCCTTAGCTGGTCTAGAGGCTACATGATATGTGTTTGTGAGTGGAAGGTTGCCAGTCTGAATCCCATAACCATCAGGATTGGACGTATTGACGATGACTCTCCTGTTCTAAGACGCTGTTTCAAGGACAGGTCACTGGTGTAGTAATATTTTAATAGAACAATAGAAATATTGCCTTTTGTTTGTCCACTACATGTTATTATTATTTCATTGCTAACTTTCTGGGACGCAAATAATAGTAACATTCAGATTTGTGTCCATTTTTTAATCGCTACTTTGTTTCCCACGCATTGAACACCTGTCGCTCTGTGCTGTTAGCTTCAGGTTCATCAGCTTCTTTTATCAGCGTCTTTTGTGCCGAGCAGGTCGAGCAGAGAGGCTCCGCTCTGATCTTAAAGTGGGAGTGAAACTAAGCTGTAAAGTTACACATTGTGAATACAGGACTGGAAACATTGTAACTGAGGAGACGGGACAAAAAGGACGGAGCAGATGAAGGTTGGACGATGGAGGGATGGATGGATGAAAGCGAGGAGGTGGAGGTTTACAGTAACACATCTCATTAAAGAGACGCAAGCAGGAAGTCTGAGGATCTGTGTCCTGCTCTGCCCTGCTTCATGCCTTTACTACACTGTTATGGTCTGCTCTGTCTCAGTGTGTGTGTCTGAGGGTTGAAGACCGGGGGACAACAGGCATTGGCAGTGAGAAAGGTGTGTGTGTGTGTGCACAGAAAATGACAGAGTCTATTTGCCAGGAGGAGAGAGTGGAGAGAATATGGGGCGAAGCACATACACACTCGCGTGTGCATGGTGAGTCCAGAGGAGCAACTTCCTGGTTGTGGAAGTGAATGTGACTATTACCGAGGTATTAATGTCTCCAGATTGCAGGCCTGTTCCTGCCCCCGCATCCGCCCGCACTCCTCAGTCCACAACTGTGAAATTGGGACCATGTGTTTCTGCTTCTGCCGCTCCTGCACCTCCTTCACCTCCTCCATCCCCTTCAAATGACCAAAAACCCTCTCTCTTCCTCTTGTGCGAACCTTTTTCCCTCCTCTTCCTCCGTCACGTCATCTACCCGCTCCACGTTCGTGACTCTCTGAAGAGTTTTTCTCAAACTAGCGTGCGTGAAAACAGTCCGGTCTTATATAGGGACACCGGTGTTTATAATTGGCTCTGATGAAGCACATGCTCCAGTGTAGGACAAAGTCGCCGCAGTCATAACAAATCATACATATTTTTACACAGGAAGGAACTGGCACCGATTGTTTGGAATCAAGTCCCTTTAGGAGACCGACGGTTTCAAGGACGCAGACTGATTGGTGTTCTCCAGAGAAAACTGGGCCGAGCCGGACTATTAATAAATTGTCTGTTACATGTTTTATTGTGATAAATATGTGACACATTGGCACAGAACCTACGTCTCCGTGATTGGTGTGGAAACTCCTGGGTTCAGCTGCCGGACAAGATCAAACCCAGTTTGAGGAAATGGTGCCTTCAACAGGGCTCACCACCTGAAGGATCATGGGTGGTGCCTGGGTCTTTTAGGGACTACAAGCAAGATATCGCTGGGGTCCCCACAGAATCAGTGAATGCAGCGGAAAACTACTTTTGGCCAGGGCCCAAGCCTGACTTGCCTCGAGCGCCGCGTGTGAGTGTGATTTGGGTAGTGGTTGTGGAAACCGCCTTCCTCTGTGACCTGGTAAGAGATAAGCAGATGAAGACGACTGGAAGGATAGTGATCCCGAAGGCGGCGGAAGTGGGGATACGGGGATGCAGTTGTATCCTCGCATCCATGCATCCTTTTTTGATGCAGAACCACTCCTTGCCCAGTTCTACAGTTTTCAAAACACCGTTGGTATGACCCAGGCACAAATCCTTTTCTTTCCTTCCAAAACTCTACAGAATCTACAGACGTACACTCTTTTGCCAAATTATTGCTCTTGATCACTTGCTATAAAATCCATTGGACACCAGGAAGCAGCTGCAATTATACAGGAACATCTGGAATATCCACCAAACTATTCTTTCCACTCGCCTTTGACACTTTGACCTTCAACTCTAGTTGAAGCAGGGATGCATTTGTAGTCACACATCCGTGCATCCCTTTTTGATGCACAAACGCATCCACATTTCAAACATCGGTATGACCAGGGGACATTATCTTTTCTTTTTTTTACAAAGCTCTCCATCTACAGATGCACTCACTATAAAGTCCATTTGTGGACACCAGGAAGCAGCTGCAATTATGCAGGATCATCTGGAATATCCACAAAAATATCCTTTCCGGTCGCCTTTGACACTTTCACTTTGACTCTACCTTCAACTCCAGTCGTTCCAAATGAGTAACTTGGTGAAGGTTACTGACTCAAGTCTGGTTTTGTGTGGACTGATTCATCTGCTTCGGTCCAGTCTGTTCCCAATCATGACTCAGGGTCTGTCACGGGGAACTGAAGTGAGGTGTTAAAATCATTTATGGGAGAGGTTTTTTCACACCAAATAACTTGGAAACACATTAAAGCCTGCTGTTACTTAGCAAAGATCCGGGATGATATGGTTTAATGAAGTGCTTTGTGACAACTGATGACTAATTTGCAAACTGGATTTAAATGAAGCTGTTAGCATGTGTCTTCCTCATGTGAGAGGTGATTGAATGTAAATTTACTAAAACCTCAGTAAACCTTGACGGAGATTAGATTAGGAGAAAAATTTAGACTAAGGGGAAATGAGAGTGTGAGTTATGAGGAGTGTTTGTGCGTGTGTGTGTGTGTGTGTGTTTTCAGGGGTTATTGAGGTCCAGGGGCCACATTTGCGAGAATGCAGGGGTCAAGTTTATTTTTCCTGCCAGGGGAGGTGCTGACAGCAAAGGAGGAGAAGATGGAGGAACGCATATGAGAGGAAGAAGAAAGAGCTTTTCCAAACCAAGTGTTGTTTGGTTGACGCTTTGAAGACATGGATTGAAGTGGGATAATCTACGACCCCATATGCACCGTAATAATGAGTCACACTCTATCGTGGTTTGTGGTTACAATGATTTGACTGGTATGGCTCGCAGTCGATGGTTTGAGAACTGGTTCTGCCAACATGACTTAACAAACATGATGTTTCTGTAAAGTATTAAAATACAAGACAAGAGGATCATTGATGTTGTATGTAGGTTCTGGCCAACAGATGGACAAATGTCCACCAACAACGAAAACTACTTCTCCTTTTCCTTTGGCTTGTCCCTTCTTCAGGTCAATACCACTACGATCCAATCTCTTCCATCTACCCAACTACATTTATGTTTAATGCCATGGTTTTTTTAGATTTGCATTTGCAATCTTGATCTCCTATCTCTCCAAATCTCTTCTATCTTACCTTATCCACCATGATTTAAAATAGAACTATGTTCTAAGACATATAGGATAATGACAGTCAGTTGAATTAATTTTCAATTAACTAATTTCTTGGCTTGAGGTCAGTAAGCACAACCAGAACTAAAACACTGTATTGTTAACTTATCCAAAATTAAATGATTTTAAGAGTGTTTTCTAGAGAATATGTTCCAATAATTTATCATAATTCACATTTGCTTTTCCTGGAGAAAACAAGTGTTAAATGTCAAAGTTTCACTTGTTTATTTTCGGCTGCGCTGCCTTTAAGTAGTATTTATCAAGATGCTTGAGCACTGCACACACACACACACACACAACACACACACGCACACACACACACACACACACACACAGCATCAGAATGTGTTGAAGAGCCTTCACAATCACCCCAGGTTCATCCTCTAAGGTCAACACATAACATCCTACAGGAAGTAAACAAGCACTAACACACACACACACACACACACACACACTTTTTTCTATTTCATACTCAGATTTCACAGCACAACATCCTGTAGGAAGCTGTGGGTTAGTGAATGTGTGTGTGTGTGTGTGTGTGTGTGTTTGTCCAACTGCTAGTTAAATTTATGGAGTAGTTACTCATTCCATTCAAGTGCTGAAATATGGCACATACTCAAGGTTGTAACTGGACTTAAGAGGCATTATGAGGCCTATACATATATAGATATAGATATATACCATATGTAAATATATATATATATATATATACTGTATATATATACCATACATAACATGCAAAAAAAAACTACTCTGAGCAGTATTACTACAGGGGAATGGCACCAACAACAATCCAAGCAGGGAACCTATGACCCAGGGCCCAAATGCAGCCTGTCAAGCTTTTTTAATCCAACACATCAAACTGCTATTGATTTGCAAAAAGTATATATTATCATTTATCTTCTGCCTTTTCACTGCAATGCCAATATTTTCTCTATAAATTCATTCATTCACATGAACTCTCCATCTATCTGCTCCAGACCCGGCCCCTGGGTTAGAATCTTAGGACCCATTGTGGCCCACGAGTCCAAAACCAAGGCCTAAATGATCAAGACTAGTCCATAAATGAACAGAAACAGCTCAAATCCAAAGATTCAAGTCACCCGTACACCCAAAAAACACCCAAAAAGTTAAAGTAGATGTTTAAATCAGGGCTTTGAACTTGTTCAAGGAACTAAAATGAGAACAGGAAACATTATATTTTTTTTGGTTCCAGAACAGGAGCATTTATTTAAGAATAAGTCACTTCAGAACTGCTGCCCTCCAAGTAACTACATGGGGATTAAATAACCTGGATGACTGAGAATCTACACAGAGATTTAAAATTCACCTGGCAACAAACAAGTCTAATTGCAAAGTTGTCATCCAACAGGCACTAACTTTCAAGAAGACACAAATTCCGACTGTAAAGGAAAAGCCAGTGGCTAGTAAACATCGTCAATAATTTAAAATTTGTTTAAAGAAGCAACTTTATGAGTCACTATTTACACCTGAAAGGAAGGAAGACGGAGGTGGACTGATAAGGCCTAGACTTGTGTGTGTGTTTGTGTGTGAAGGGTCTGTAACGCAACACAAAACAACATCCCTGCAGCCGTTCCTGCAATCTCCCTTTCTCGATAACACTTTTCTCTTTTTCTTCTCAATCTTTTTTCCCTGAAGGAGTCACATCAAAGAGTCTTAACTGTTATCAGCTCTGTGTGTGTGTGTGTGTGATACCACACTTTATCACTGTGAGTCCTGGACCCTGCCTCCTCCTGCTCCTCCTCCTCCTCCTCCTGGTTTATCTCCTACTTTTCTTGCTGAGTTTTATCAATGGGAAACGGCAGTGGAAAAAAACTCATCTAATCCCACTGAGTTCAATAAAGGCTTTAAGTCAGTGATTATACTCAAGTAGAAACACAACAATCTGCCACTGTTCTGCTCTCTTCTGTTGACTTAGGTTCATGCCTAGTATGTTCAAGTGGTGGCCTACGGGCCACATATGGGACAGACACAACCCCAGTGTGGTTGTGTCTGCAAGTCACTGGAGAAAAAGAATGAAATCTTTTTTAAAAAAAAATCCAAGAAAAATACGATGATCCCTTTCCTATTATTGTAGTTGTGTGTTGAGATTGAACGCAAAGAGGATTGGGAAAAGTCAATGTAAATTATCAATGAGATAAGTTCAGTATTGACCATTGATGAGGACAATGAGCTTTGACTCCTGTTCACTTTTGAGAAAATGTCTCTAAACACTATATTCAAAATCTTTCTTTGAAAAGTTAAGTGAACAAAAGGTGCTATGGTTTCTAAAAATGAAAAGAAACTAGAATGAAAAAAAAAGGGGTGGTGGG
>JAFBJS010004180.1:31271-42383 GCA_016785265.1 Paraplagusia blochii | reverse complement strand
GATGTGTATAAGAGACAGAAGTGATAGTGTGGGTGGTGGTCCTTAACGTATTTGAGTTTGAGACCCCTGTTTTAATGCATTATAATCATTGTCAATGAAGTTGAGCTCAGACCACAGTATCATCAGTTCTGGTTGAATGGCCACAACAATGTCTGAGCAGACGACAGACAAACAAGGAACAGCGTAAAAACCACTGAAGTGCTTTCGGCTTCATTAGGTCCTGTTTGCTGAAGGTAAGAGACGCATGAAGAACACCAACGTCAGTGAAGCTCTGATCTCAAGCCTCATTTGGTTTGATGAGCCCAGTGTTGGAACAGCTGATGGGAATGGCTGATAATAATCTTCGTCTCCTTTCGGTTTGTCACTTTTTTATGGGTTGCAACAGCGGATCATCGTTTTCCATCTCCCCCTGTCCACTGTGTCTTCTACTCTGACTCCAGCTACCTCCGTGTCCTCCCTCACTGCATCCATCAATCTCCTCTTTGTCTCCTACCTGGTAGCTCCATCTCTAGGATCATTCTTCTACCAATGTATCCACTGTCCCTCCTCTGAACAAACCGTAACCATAAACGACGGACAAGTGATAGTAAATACATGTTGGCAAATATGTTGCGTCCTCAGTGTTTATCACTATTTTTTGATTCCAACAAGTTAGTCTCAATAACCAGGTTAACTAGTAGCTGCTAGGCACAATAAAGTGAGAACATATTTAGGGAGACAAGGATGGACAGGATCAGGAACAAGGTAATCATGGGGACAACACAGACAGGAAGGTTGGAGAAAAAAGCTAGAGAAGCCAGATTAAAGAGAAGACAGATTGAGATGGTTTGGACATGTTCAGAGGAGGGACAGTGGATACATTGGTAGAAGAATGATCCTAGAGACGGAGCTACCAGGTAGGTGACAAAGAGATTGATGGATGCAGTGAGGGAGGACATGGAGGTAGTTGGAGTTGGAGAGTAGACAATACAGAGGACAGGGGGAGATGGAAATTGTTGACTTGTTGTGGCAACTCCTGAAAAAAGGGACCAACTGAAAGGAATAAAAGATAAAGATTGTGAAACACTGTGAATAGCATGTGAGAAAGTTCCACAAAAAAATAATTTCCCTGTTTAAAAACAAACTCAAACACATAATTACAAATAATAAAACCCTACACCGGCTGTGTTACAACAGGATTTTCTCTCTCACGTCGACAAAATAAATATTTGTGGTTAACTGCTCCAAGCCCAACAAAAATGCAAACATGTATCTGATTTTTTTTTTTTTTTTGTCCGGTGGCTTGATGCCAACCCTAAAATTGCCTGCTGGCAGCCTGACTGCTGCAGCCCCGCCTCTGTCTGAAAGCCATTTCACAGGTAATTAATGGACATAATGATGGTAATTTAAGGAATAGAAAAAAAAATGTAGGTTTGTCTTATAAATGAACGAGCACTGCCATCCACGCACTCACGTCTGGGACTCGACTTGTTTTCATTTCTCCTCCAATGAACAGTTATCGCTGCAATCTTGACCGAAACGTCTTGTTTACAGCTGTTCAATAGAAATAAATTAAAGAAACTTCCCCGTTTAATTACCATTAAGTAAACACAGAGAGGTTTATTAACCCGACACACAAACACAGCCTGTCTGAACGGCTGTTTTCTGGCTGAACGTGCGTCACAGCACTTCCACACACACGCCTGGAATCATTTACGTCGCCACACGTCCATAAACCGATACAGGAAGGACGCATGGCACCACCAAACTACATGGTTCACCAGTCAGTGAAGGAACTCGAAGTCCTTCATCCTGAACTCTGTCTGTCCAAGGTCTGATTAAGTCGCTTGTGGTTTTGCGTCACCTGTCGTTTATGTGCACGCCATTTTCATCCCTAGCAGTTTGACTTTTGCGCAGACCTTTTATCCCTCATCTAGGAGGCACCTTAGTTATTTTATGTGCAGCGTGAAGAAGGTAGGTTTTAGGTTTGACACCAATGGTTTGGGAAGGAAAGGAAAGCATGAAGAAATGCTATCAATTTCTCAACAAATTTTGAATTTTGTCCTTCTGTGAAATCGATATGAGGATTAATCTGCTGGTCTGAATCCTAAATGAACCAGAGAAGGATTGTCTTATCTTATTACGCCATTCCAAACAAGTACATATTTACTAGTTGACTTTTTCTTTTTTCACTATTTCTACTCAAAGAAACCAAAATGTCAACAGGTGTTAGTGTCAGATGTGTGTAGTCAAAGTGGAAGAGTGATGTGTTTGCTTGGAGGGGATTTTGTCCTAAAAGGAACCTCGAGAAGACAGGTGTGAGGGAGGAGTGTCTCCTGGGGGAGGCAGATCATGAGAACAGGGCTCAGGAGGGTCAGGCCCGGGCCTAAGGTAAGGTCAGTCAGGATAAGGCCAGTAAAAGAAGGTTTTTAGGTTTTATTTTTTCGGTTTAATAGAATTTTTAAAAAGGTTAGCAGGTTAGTAAGACAAAGTTGAGGTATCATTCCGTTGTTGTTGTTTTTTTTGGGGAACTTTTTGCCCTGCACTATGTCTCCCAGGTGTAAATCAGTCCTTCTGATGTTTTCCTAGACTGTGATGTAACCGCTGTGTTACCATAGGTGAGTGACGCAGGTCCTCATGTACAGCATGTGAGTTCCGACCTGTACAGTTTACATGAAGAATAGGTTTGGCACCCTCCCCCCCCGTGACACATGAGAGAGACGCAGCGGAGTGAGTAACTCTGTGGAAGTCCTTCGAGGTCAGCTGCGCGATTTCATCTCCATTACACAAAGACCATTACATGCAACGGCACGTGTAATTACACAACATTCCTGCCTCCGAGGCCTTAGCTGCACAACTACACCTGCAATTTTGAGCATAAAAGTGGAGGCTGGTGCTTTCACTGACCCCACTCTGTCTTGGAAATATTTTTCATTAAGGTTACTGACACTGATGGGTGGAAATATCAGAAATGAGACATCTGGGAGATGGAAAAGTAATTCTTTTTGGGCATCTGTAAATGATACACTCACAAAAACCATTAAATGCAGACTTTACATCCTAATCAAACTTGACTTGATCAATTCCAGTCTAATCTCGGAGCTCAGTGTGAAGCCTGCTGGGTTTCCTCTGCCTCCGTCCCCCCGTCCCCACGTCTGCTGATCTGAGCAGCTCACTAGCCTCTCGCCATAAACCAGCGACAAAATCGCAGCTCCTAATTGTTAAGTTTAACGCCTGGTGATTACAGGGGCTCATAAAACTCCCCTCTGACAGAGGAGCCCACCTCCCATCCACCCTTCTCTCCTTCAAGGCCACACAGGGCGCCAGTGCCAATCAGCAAGTCCCTTTTTCTAGCACCATTTATTTAGGTTTACAGCCCAAAGAGGGAGGAGAAGTCTCCGCTCATTTAGCTAACGGAGACCAATAAACACTGAGAGATTTTGATTAATTGGCCATTTACAAGCAGAGGGTGGAGAAGGTGGAGGGGGTGGAGGCAGGCGGTGTAAACTCTGCTCGCTGCATCAGCCTGACTTTGAGCTTGTCTTTGTATACGCCCACAAACTGGGTTTATGTTCAAATACTGTCAAATCAACAGACAGAGGGAGGATTCATTGCAACTGAGGCAGAGACACCTGAGCCACGACGGCCAAACCAGAAAAATGGACGGAGACTGAAAAACTGATGGAGACGGTACTTTTATCCACCCTGTAAATGTAATGAATACAAGGAACTGATTGTATATACATGTAAATAGACAGAGAGACGGTTAGATAGACAGACAGACAGACAAAGATAGACAGACAGACAGACAAAGACAGACAAATGGAGCGGCAGACAGACAGATAAAACAGACAAAAAGAGAGACAGATAGAGACACAGACAGACTGACTGACTGACTGACTGACTGATAGATAAATAAATAGATAGATAGATAGATCGATAGAAAGAATATACAGTACATATATACATATGTACATATGTACTGTATATAGATATAAAGATATTAGCATATATTTATGTATATACACACACATATACGTGTGTATATACATAAATATATGCTAATATCTATATATATATCTATATACTGTATAAATACAGTATATATATTGGAAAAAAATATATTTTGTCGAAAATATATATATATAGTCGAAAATAGAAGAACATATGCTTATATATATTTTATAGATATATCACATTAATATAATTATTATTATTATTATTGCAGGGAAAAGGCAGCTGTATAAACACAATAGAAACCAATTATACAACTTGGACAAGTTTGCCGGTCCGCGTTGCAAAGCTGAAAGGGACACATCCGGGCCCCGGACCTTGGATTGCTTATGGTCACATCAAAGAAATACATAAAGGTCAGCCGTAGCTCAGCAAACCCATGGCTCTGAGTAGAGAGTCTCCGTCTGTGTATTTGTGGCTCTGAGAACATCTTGTGTGTAATTTCATTCTGCATTTAAACAAAAGGCTTCTCAGACACTCAGGGAGGCGACCCTAACAACAGGCTCCACAGATGGGAAAGTTTTTTGGTAATTTGACTTAAGAAAAACACAGCGTCACAAACTGCCGTTTAAATGAAACGATCAATGCTGCAGATTGTGCAGCCAGGTTTCCCCTCTAATTTTGGCGGTGGGTGATGTTTTCATTTTCTTTTCGGTTCCACGTCCTCCCGCGCTTTATTTTCCAGTTGACATTCTTGCACAGGTCGAAGCACAAAGACCCATTTTCTGGATGAGAATCACCACTTGTTTCATAGTTTTTGGGGAGTTTTTGTTGTGTTTTGCCAGGGTGGCAGGTTTCTGCCTAATGGATCTGGAGAAAAATACTTGTGTAGAGGTTGTATAGCTTCTTTGTCAGTGGGGTCCTTGAGCCCGGGCTGAAGATGCCTTCTCATTAAGCCGGGACTGCTGGGCCTTATTGTTGTGCTAATCAGGCACAGATGTGGACACCCCGACTCCGGAAAATCATCCAAGCAGTTTTGACAGCAGACGCCTCTCAGGGGGGAGAGGGGGCATGGAATCCTGTAGGGACCATTTTAATTGTTTTTGACAGGGATCCAATCCAAATATGTACATGCGTGAAAATGAATCAAACTTAAAGTGTCACCCTCTGAACTGAGATATTTATGACTGTGGTGTAGAGGGAAGAGACGGCTTTCTTTTGTCAGGAATGTGAAAGTGAAGTGGGAAAAGTTTGGATGAGTTGGAAAGAGAAAGGTTTGAGTCTCTCTGAACAGCTAACACCCAAGTGACTCTTGAACAGATTCATTTTTTTTTTTTAATTTCAATTTATTATAAATTACAGTGGTGTAAAATTTTAGGAAACATAGTTTCATGGGGTTTGGATGTGTTAAATGGTACAAACAAATTAAAATGATGTAATGATCAGGTAAATAACGATATTCATATATATATATATTTATATGTATTTATTGTTATATATATATATTTACTGTTTACAAGATAATTTAACAAAACTAAAATCTTGACAGTTCAACATTGCAGTTTCCAACCACTGTATTTATCTTAAAGAAAATGCATTTAATACAAAAATAGACTTTTTAACAGGTAAACAACATAATAACTGATACTGTTTTGCTCCCATACAAACAGACAGGGAACATTTTTCTGAGCCATTAATATCACCTTAGACCAGAGCTGGGAAAACTAAGGCCCGGGGGCCGGATGTGGACCATTTGGCCCAACTTGTCCAATTACACTTTTGATTTATATTATTGTTATTCTTCTGCCTATTCCCTGCAAAGCCAGTATTTCCAGTCTCAAAGAGGCATTGCCTTCATTCAATACTTTACTCATCATTTATCTTAGTTCATGCAAAAACTCAATCTTTCTGATCCTGACCTTGAGCCTGTGACTCTAATTTTAGTCCCACATACTGTATGGCCCACGAGACGAGGATTGCATTAGACCAACATCAACTCAGATTTAAGGAATAATCCTAAATTATAATCCTTGTTCTGTTTTCACAAGTTCATGTTTAGGACGTTATTGCAGTATGAAGCGTTGAGTGTTTCCTGATTTTCCTGCCATTTCATGCTATATGTTAACAATTAACTTTCAAAGATTTATAATACAGTTGTAAGAGGTGAAAAGCTCCAATGGATGAACTGCACTGCAGAACCTTGGCCTGCCATCTGGTCACATGACTAATAGGGAACCTCAGATATCACTGGCCTCATATCATCTTCATGCAAAACAATATTTTATCTCCATGGGTTCAGTTCCTGGTCTCTCCATCACTTCCCTCTTCTCTCGCATGACATTAACAACAAAACTCAACAGCTCTTAAACGCCAACCTTCATCCAACCAAACCTGGTTGCATTCCAGACTTGGCAGCTTTAATTAACCCTTTGTGTACGTAGCGATGGTGCAGCAGCTCTGGGTTCATGTCAGAGAATGAAAGCCCTGATGCTTCAGAGAGAGCGGGATTAGGAACATGAAGGGACGGCAGTCACTGTTGAGATTAACACCTCCGTTTGCTTTTCCCACATGCTCTCTCCGTCCCTGTGGAATGCCGCATCACTGTCCCGGCAAACCAATGTCTCTCGCTCTACAATCAGGGCTCATTAGAATATGAACCTGGGCTGAAGAAAGAAAGATCACTGAATGACTTGTTTCCATGTCGAGATAATCCCTTATTCAGAGACGTGTAAACCCCAGAGAGAGCTTGTTAAGTGCAGGGTATCGACACAGATCTCCAAGCTTCATCCAGGGTTTAATTATTGAGATAAATCAAGGAGGCAAAATTAAAAATAAATCATCACATCACAGCAAAAATAGCAAAATTCAAAATAATCCAGGGTTTATTCTGGTCAAAAAGGCTTTCAGATGAGAATAAAGTGGGACCAAAAACTAAAAAGTTAGAAATAAGTTCAGTTAAAAGTTAGTCTGACAAACAGCTAGCATAGAAATGTTCTGTTTTTACATCTTCCTCTGAGGTGACCATCAACTGTGATAAGAAGCAGTTATTGCTTCATATGGAAGTGCTGTGGACCCGTTATTGAGATGTTCCCTTCAGATTCATAGACCCGCTCATCGTCCCAAGATGGACTGAGGACAGCTCCAAGACGAGCACAATTGGACGGCCACCGGCCTTAGAGGTACGAGCTTAACATTTAAATCCCTCATCATCTAACATCCCATTGTCTCTCAAATCCAACCTGCCTTCAAAAGAATCCTGCAACAATGTGGCCAAAGAGACCCCCCAGACAAAAAAGACAGAAAGATCTTCTCTCTTGTCCAACCCAACTCCCTCTCCTTCACCCTGAGTGAAGACCTGATCCTTCAGTGTGAGAAGCTCTTAATCAGGGGCCAAACAAAGAGGCCCCAGATCCCTGCTTTTTGACAGAGGGCCTGATCTAATAAACCAAGGAGGGTTCAGATGAGGGGGGAGTTGGTGGCTTGATCCCTGGGATTACTGCAAGAGATCTATCCTGTAGGGAGGGGACGGGGGGCGGGGGACGGGTTCTGATAGCAGTAGGATGTGGGTCACTTCAAGGAAACGTGCAACTCAACCATGGGTGGTTCCTGGTCCAAGGAAACTAGATGTGACCCAAGAGATGGGTTTGGATTATTGTCTGTTGATAAGTCAATCTATCAATACAATGACAGATCAATAGAACATTAGGTGGACAGCACCTAATGGGATAGACAGATGGATGGATGGTAGACACACAGACAGACAGACAGCCAGACAGACAGACAGACAGGCAGGCAGGCAGACAGACAGACTGATTAAAAGACAGACAAAGATATCGATTGACGAACCGACGAACGAACCAACCAATGAACAAACCAACGAACGAACGAACGAACGAACGAACGAACGAACGAACGAATGAACCAACGAACGAACGAACGAACGAACGAACGAACGAACGAACGAACGAACGAACGAACGAACGAACGAACGAACGAACGAACGAACGAACGAACGAACGAACGAACGAACGGACGGACAGACGGACAGACGGACAGACAGAAAGACAGTTAGTGATGGAGGGAGGGAAGGAAGGAGACAGGCAGGCAGGCAGACAGATAGACTAAGGCCAGACAGACAGACTGATTCGAAGACAGACAGAGATATCGATTGACAGACGGACAGACAGCCAGACAGACAGACAGACAGACAGACAGATAGACAGATAGACAGATAGTCAAATAGATAGATAGATAGATAGATAGATAGATAGATAGATAGATAGATAGATAGATAGATAGATAGATTAAATGAATTATTTCAATTGGAATCAAACAAACATGCTCAAGAACACGAGCGGAAGACTTGAAGTTCTGTGAGGGGCCGGGAGGAAGAGTCAAGTCCACGGATCTGTTTCCATCCTCTTTGTGTGTTTATTGAACTGTAATCATGAATAATACCCTCCCATATGCAACACGTTACTGGATTTCCTCCCGAGCGCTGCAGCCGGTAGTCTGCGTTCACTCAAGGCCCAGTGGTGTGGTTAACCAAACATGTCTCTGCTCGTACATCCTGCCTCCATCACACTGACTGTTTGGACGGCAATAATCTCCTTTGTTGCCGGCCAGCCGACTGTATCTGCTACAACACACGGCACACAAATATACCTCCACACAAACAGACACACACTGAACACACGGACACCTGTTTGCTGGAATCTCTTTGTTCCCGTGATGTTATTTGGATTTGGTTCCTGATGGTTTTATTTGTGGGTATCAGTTTTGCAATATGATGTATTATTTTTTATCTGTAAAGGTAGATCACAGATCTATGTCAGTTTTCATTTTAATCTATGCAAATAACACGTGGAGGGTGTAAATGAAGTTGTTGCAGGCTTTGCATTCATCATAGCAACGATTTTTATCAGGAAACCAAAATAAATCTGCTGATAGAAATGTGTCAGTGTTTCAGAGTCGATCTAAGAACATCACATTTGACGAAGATAAAATCCCCAATATAACTTGAGACGGAAAATATTACCATTGGTGGTGATTATAATCTGAAACAGTGGTGCGGGATCAGACATGCAGTTCCATGAAGGGACAGTTGTAACAGAAATAAATGAAACAATACTTCAGCAATTTCATTTATTTTTAACTTCCTTTGGGTCACAGGAAATGACTTGACGGGCCACATTTGGCCCAGGAGCCTTCAATGTCGTCTACAGCAGTGTTCGCCAACTTTTTTCGAGCCACGGACCGTCTAAATGTCTTATAATATTTTCACAGACTGCTCCTTAAGTTGTGGGAGATAAATACCCTTTAAAAAAATTACATTTCCGGTGTTCTGAAATATTTTCCTACCTAAAAATCTTCCTACCCGAATTAACTGTGCATGGTCACAACAAGGACTTCTGAAGTGCTCACAGCCTATAATTTTCTACTACCACACTGGTATAAAAAATTAGAATCTTGTATCAATGACTCTGCGTCATTTTGTCTTCACTGAGAAAATATTTCCTCATCTAATATAGTTGCATTATTGATTATGGAATCCTAGCCATTCTATTGGTCAGTTCTTTTGTTGATATGGGTATGGATCAAGTGGAAGTAATAGACAGATGGGGACAAAAGGAAACATTATTTCTCTGCGGCCCGGGATTGATTCACCCATGGACCAGTACTGGTCCCCGGCCCAGTGGTTGGGGATCACTGGTCTAAAGCTTTTGCCAAAATTATTAAAAGAACATCTTAATATAAGATAAAAGAATCTATGATCTGGTGATAGTGACGAGTTATTCAGAATCGGTGACAATTTTTTTTTATGGGTCAAACATTTTAATTACAGACACTCACACTGTCACCAACGCCTCACACTCCTTTTTCCCACAAGCAACACGACCACATGCTCAGAGCGCACTTTGCCTTCAGTCCATTCACATGCTCTCAATCACCGTCTCCTCCTTTTTTTTTGATTCCTTTGTGTTTCTGCCTCACCCTGGCCCATAATTCAGAGCCACAAAGAACGCCCGGACACCTAAAACACCCAAAACCACTGGAGGAGAGATTCCTCTGTGCAGATAAATACGAGAACAAGTGACATCACAGCAGAGAAAATTACAGAGGGAATCCTCTTCCACCACCTTCTCCTCCTTCTCTGCTTGAGGTTATCAGCGCTGGGCCAGTGAGGTTGGTTCAGCCGTGGCATACGTCCCAAATACTTCAAAGAGGGATGCGTTCACACACACAGAGAAGTATGCACACACACGCACACACACACACACGCAGGCAAAGGGCCAGCCAAACAAATAATTAACAAAGTCAGCGAGATTAATTAAAGCAGCAGGGTTCAGAGAGGGTTCAGCCCTGTGTGTGAGAGAGGGGGAACAGGAGTCCCCTGCTGCAGGGAAAACAGTGGCTCTCATTGATATCCATCTTCATGTAAACAGCTGTGTGTGCCTGTGATAGTCCAACTGAAGTCCTGGTCCTGGTCCTGGCCTGTTAGTAGCTGAGGCTACTGCTCTGTGGACCAGGAGTTACAAAAGCAGCAGCACAGCACAACAGAGGAGCCACATTGTTAAATAACCAATCTTAGATAGATAGATAGATAGATAGATAGATAGATAGATAGATAGATAGATAGATAGATAGATAGATAGATAGATAGACCATTCATTCTCACAATAAAGCAAAGAAGTTTATTGATTTTGCACACATGCGTGACACACACCATCATCACATGCTCGTCTGCCACTCCTGGCATGCTGATATGAAATGTATGGATAGGTTGGTGGGTAGATAGATAGACAGACCAATAGAGACAGGTAGACAGGTAGTCAGACAAGCAGACAGATAGAGAGAAGTCTAAGTACAAAAAAAACAAAACAATACAATAGATACAAGAAAGGGGAAAGTTGAAGTATGTAAAAAAAAAAATCCTAAGGCCCAGGGGCCAGATATGGCCCATTTGGTTTCTTAATCTGGTCCGCCAATGTTGGTCTTATGCTATTTAAAACAATTTCCAGGAATGAACTCATTTTACAGATATTTGCATTGCATGGTATTTTAGCTTTAATCTGTGACATTTACCACATGTGGATGTTGTTTATCTGTATGCCTGTTATAGATGTTATATCTGACAACAGACAATGTGGAAAATTACTCTAAAACAACAGAAAAATA
>JAFBJS010004180.1:2887-31065 GCA_016785265.1 Paraplagusia blochii | reverse complement strand
AAATTAGTGATGTATTGTGTATTCTAATTGTTCTGTAAGTAATGTTGTAGTACATAAGCTTAGTCTCTCTCTTGGTAAAAGTTCTCGTTCTGGTGCTGGGAGCAAACATTACTCTAACAGCATGCTCTTGTTGTGTCAGGACCACGACTACATCAGGTGACATGTTTCAATAGCAGCTGTCTTGCTGGGGGACTCTCTTCCCTGCCTGCTGTCTCCCTTTCTCCCACTGTCTGCCTCCTCCTCCCTCTTTCTCCCCCTTCTCCTCTCTTTCAGCCCAGTGTTTTGGCAGCAGCGCTCCCCTGCATCACAAAGCCCGTACTCTCTGCTTGTCCCATTGTGTTGCGAACATCGCAGGTAATGATTAACACAAACACACAACAATGGGGGCAGCAGCAGCCAACCAGCGTGGCCCGTGACGGCCTTGAGGTCAGGACCAGAAGACAGTCAGAACCACTGACCTGAAATCAGATTCATTAGAGAAGTATTTCGCAAAAATCCTGAAGAAAAGTATTTCTGATGGTAAAATAGCAGTTTTAAAGGATCCTGTCCCAAAAACTTAAGGTTAAAATAATCCTTTGAAATTAGAAAATGTAATCGTGCAGGTTTTTGGATTATAATCACATTGGCAGAAATAACATTGAATTGTCACTTGTGCATTTATGTAATTTAGTTCAATCTTGTTGAACCAAATAAAAAATAATGGTGTGTTTCAGGTAATCTGACCAACCAGGACAATCTGCGTTGAAATTCCTGGCCGTAAAGTTTTTATCATGAAGTTTCCTCTTTAAGTGTAAGCGGCGACAGTTTGTTGTTGTACCTCATTTCAACTCATTGAAGTTGTAAATGGAATTATTACACTTTATCAGTTCACTTGCACAGAACAAATCTCACACTCTTGTGTTATTCAAGTTGATCTCGTAAGTGGGTTTTTTTTTGGACAAAATTAAAGAAATTAGAATTCCTTCAGTGATATTTTGGGATTAATTTTATTCCACATAACCTGTAACACACTATTATTTGGGCTGAAATATTTTCGACACTTGCTGATCAGGCAGGTTGGTCTGGTTTGTAATTTCCGGAGCTTTTATAGAGTGAAAGTTAAATGTCAAACACACATTTTTATTTGGCAAACAGACATTTCTGGCCAACAAAGCTGACCAGAAAGTGGAGCATGTGTGGATCTTTTTGCCACGTTTGATACTCATTTACTAAAGAGATCATTTGTCTGATCGGATACACAATCTATCTGGTCGGATACAAAAGGTGGAGAGGGTTCAGGCAGAGTTGAAAGGAGAAGATCTTCTTTGGAGTGGAGTTGCACTCTGGTTGACATGGTCAGTCTGAAGAGAAACATTAGCTCCAGCCCGAATTTAAATGTAAACAGGGCCTGATGTTTCCATAATGTCTCCCTGCTGAGAAGAAGACTAATGAGCGACCTGCCACGCCTCACACATTCCTGCTGACCTTTAATCTAGCTCACTTTCCCTCCACACACACCCACACACACACAGAAATGCTTAACCTCTCCTCACTCACCCCAGTGATTATCATTTGCCCCGATATCAACCCTTCTCCTGCCCCAATCTGTTATCTGCTGTCAGGCACCAGCCAGCCCTGGCCTTCTCCTGCATTAGCATTAACATCAGTATGCAGCACAGGCTATCAATGCTATCTGGACCCGAGGGCACTGGGAGGGTCCGGGGAGACACCATATCTCTGATGTCATCAGATACTGAGGTGTGATTGAGGGTCTGCTCCTGGTCCAGAGAGGTGACTCCAAGTTGAGATATTTTGATTCTATCAGCATCTGAGTAGAACTGAGTAGAAACTCAACCTCAACTTTCCTTAGGGTTCTCTCATCTCTCAACAGAGTTCTATCTCTCATCCATCTATATAAGGAGTCTCAAACTCAGGGCCCGTGGGCCAATTCCAGCCCATGGAACAATTTTTTGCGGCCCCCACCTTGATGTGAAAGTTGAATTTGAAATAATATTTTATAGATTTGTTCTCCACATTTTATGGTAAATCCTATAGTTCTCAAAACCTTGATCCACAATCCCCCTGTGGTTCAGTGTTGTATTACACAGAATCTTTGGGAAACTGATTTTTTTTCATTAATTTGTTTCTTTTGCTGCCACGGCCCTTTGGTGAAATGATAGTGTGGGTGGTGGCCCTCAACTTATTTGAGTTTGAGACCCCTGGTCTGTATAAATAACTGGAGGAGTGTCATGTATAACCTCAAATAGTATCTATATATATATATATTGCAAGGTACTGAGATTTTGGTGAAAGTTTTATTTACTAATGATAATGATATGATTTAAATCTCAGAGCAGTCGTGGTCAAATATTTTGTCTCCACTGCTGAAATTCTAAATTGCTTTAACTTTTTCTATACTATCTATTGGGGGAAATGTTGACCTTGCAGAAGGATCGTGCGGGCCAGAAAAAAGAAGCCCAACAGGCCACATCTGGCCCCCGGGCCTTAGTTTGGCCAGGTCTGCCAGGGGAGTGATTTATGGTGGGGCTCAGAATGTTACAGTTTTCCCTCCCATCAAAATGGGATCATTTTTTAGAGGTCAGCTACCCTCACTGTAATGCAGTTTTCTGGTTGGAATTCTAGATTTTTCTCGCCTTAAAGTGAAAAAAAAAATGCAGGAACAAATAGTATCGCAGCAACTTTTAAATTGTTTAGTGGTAATTCTTCATAATACAGATGCATCAAGGTGAGAAACTAATTTCCACCTTGGATTTCTATTCCAATTTGTCTGTTTTTGTTTATTTTCTGTTTCTCCTCTTTTTTCCCACCATCCAAAAATGTGCAAATTAGGCATTAGGGTTAACTGGGCACTTGAACTGGACTGTAGGTGTGAATGGTCGCTACTCCCTGACCCCATAAATGACTGGCGACTCGTCCAGAGTGGACATTTACATTTATGCATTCAGTTTTTGTCCAAAGTGACTCATGGAGGATTATTAACATTATCAAACATGGGGTTTTGGAAGGAACTGAACCCAAGACTCTCTGTTCTCCACTTTTATTGACCTGATCTTCAATGAACCTCAGCTCTAGACGCATACTAGTCTTGTGTGTTGTTGTGTTTTGGGAGGAGGCCAATGTGTCAATGTTATTGCAGCGTGTTGTAATGCTAAATAGGTGCAGGTGAGAATTTAACAACCTGAGCTGCCTCACTCTCTACATTCAACAACACTGGGACACATCAGATACAGGAAGAGCAAGAAGATAACGTGACTCAAATGAACAGCATTTATTGCCTCATTGCAGAATACATAAATCTTAACATTTTTTGTTGTTTCATTCGTTTTTACCTTATTGGCAATACAGTTTTCCTTGAAGGGCCAGTTGTAACTTAAGTGCTTAGCGCATGTAGGTACAGATGTAGTAATAAATGTTCCTGTGTATTATATCCTGAGTATTAAGTGCAATTCTGTGTAACTTAAATATATATAAAGTTCTGGATTTTATTAAAGAAAAGACTTTGTTAATCTCCCGTGGACCACAAAAAATACATTTTTGGGCCATTTTTGGTCCCCGAGTCTCGAGTTTGACACTTGATGTATCTTATTTAGAGATAAATAAATTGTAAATACAATATAATGTTACAAATACATTTATCTTGTTATAAAAAAGGCAAGATATATTTTTGATTTACTCACACAGGGTAGACTCGGCTCAGTGCTGTGTGGCATGAGCTCAGCTCTTATCTCCTTTATGACTTCCACTCGGCCTGAGTTTATTTGTGTACTTTGACTTTCGCTGTAAAGCTCCTGCTGACCCCGAGTGGAGCTGCGTTGTGTTAAAGGGCAAATCTGGAATTTATTTCTGCACATAAAGTTCTGCAAAAACCGCTGCTGCTGCTGTTGCTTCGTCCACATGAGGAGTTTGACCCGCAGATAAAAGTAAACGCGGTGTACGACTCCTCCGTGATTTATCTGGAACTTCATTCTGCAGTTGCCCTGGTTTTCAGGCTTAAGGCAAACATGTCTGGCAGCATCCTGGAGGCTGAGTGGAGTAAAACAGGTATCATGTAACCGTGTTTGTATCCTGTGTTGGACCTTTGTAGCCTGTTATTGCCCCCTTTCCCCTCAACACTTCCTGTCTCTACTCATAATAAAAGCGAGTGGCAAAACAAAAGATATATCACAGGCTGACATGAATTTACTGCGGCAGTGTGAGAGTTTCAGACATTTATGGCGACACAAATTAACTCACTGGCAGACTGCATGGAAAGAACCCCATTCAGGCCCTTCTTTTACTGCGATGACAGTTCGTCCACTCCTTTTGTTTTGGCGGGTGTTTACACCTCATGCCGCTGATGTAAATGTGCCGAAAAAAAAAAAAAACATTTAGGAAATTCCTGCCCACTCCACCTTCACATAAACAAATTTATCTCCGGTGCCAACGTGGTCCTCACGCTGAAAGGTGGGGGAGCATTTCCTCATGAATCTCAACTTTGTCCACACCACTGTGCAATTGTGGAACAGTGGAGTATTGTGTACAACAGGGCAGTATACTGGGGCGTTCAGATTTTCCTTCATTAGAACTGATGGCCGGTATTTAGCTGTACAGTGTCGATACTGTATATGAACAGAAATGACCCACAGCCTCAGAGACTCAATTAATCTCTGAATGGACCCTCAGCACAAACTACCTGGAAACATTACCTTTTCCTCCTCCACCACCGCCGTCACTTCTGTGTGACTTCATTCATCCATTCCTTTCTTATTTGTTTATGGCATCGGCGTAAAATTGGATTGAGTAACGATGCAATAACAACGTCCTTTTACGGGGATAGTTTCCGTTTCATAAACCAAGTTGTTCTAGTGCAGCTTTTTCTTGCATTTTATGCACATATATAAAAAAATAAATGATTAAAAAACAGTTGCAAAATCCCGGCCAATGTTTGGTTTGAGCCAAAAATGTATCACCACAGCAGGAAAATATTTAATCAGCTCATTGTGCAATTTCATTTTAAGATGATTATCAGGAATTGTTTTTAGAACATCTTGCACAACATCTGATTACCAGCCTCTGGGTGTTTGTTGCTTCTCGACGTGCGCTCTGTCCAAACCCTGTAGAGGATGATCAGGTGCCGTCAGTGAGCAAACACTTGTTTCTTTTTTTTATTATTTACTGTGTTTAGGATCATTGTGCTTCAGAATCAACAGCAGATGGACTAAATCTAATCAATACCTCCGTCAGATAAGTCCTTTACACCACTGTCTGTCCACACAGGCTTCACTATGGTACAGTGCTATGCTAAGATAGATCTGCAGCCATCAAGTTCTTGATGATAAAAAAATTTACTTTTAGAAATACCAATGAATTTTTATTTTAGATCAGGGGTCTGTAACTCAAATAACTTGAAGGCCCATGATCCCATAGTCAGCATCAGTTATCAATGTTGATAAAAAAGGTGGAATTTATGAAAAGTCAAAGATTTTGTGTAACAAACCAAAGCAACCCTGCAGATAAAAAAAAAACAACAGAAAATCAGCCAGATGGAGTCTATGGACCAGGGTTTTGTAGAACTAAAGGATAAACCAAACAAATGTGGAGATCAAATGAATAAAATATAAAAACTTGTTGAAGCACACGCAATACTAAATGGTAATACAATACAGGTCATCAATCTGTGAAAATACATTTAGATCATTATATGCGCGTTGGATGAAAATGAAAAGTCTCTTCTGCCTCACATTCAGCGTCCACTATGACCCATTTTTATCATTGTTTTCTTGAAGTGAAACCCCTCTGTAAGTCTTGTGGGCCGCTCTTAAAATTAACTTGCATATCCAGATGCGGGCCACAAAATATCGTTCTTTGGGCCAGAAATTTTCCACGGGCCGCATGTTTGAGACCCCTGTCTTAGATCATTGGAGATTTCAGAGGCTTTTGCTGAAAGACTGATTATTGTGATAGTTTGAGGATGAGTTAGAACACTTGGACCACATCCTTACGGGACCAGATCGTGAAAAAAATGAAACATGAAACATCTTCAAATAAAGAAAAGAGAGTTTTTTGATGCACAGGTGCAAAAAAACCGGACTGAAAATAATACATTTTTGCTCAAAGTCAACAGAGATTAATAGAGTGCTTACAGGCTCTTTGAAGCGTCAATACCTAAAGATAACAGAGGAGGCAGATGACTTTTGTCTGCGCTTGTTTCTTATGAAGTCATTAGGGATTTTATAAGAAGGGCGACATTAAGGCTCAGGGCCCTGATCTGATAAAACAGCTGATTCTGTGCTGTGGTTAATGGGATTACTCTCTCCTCTTCTTTTTACTGATGCAATTAAAACCAGTTCACACGCACGCACTCACTAAAAAACAACTCCATTCAAGGCGCCTCCACGGAGCGGCCGCGCTGCTCTGTTTGCAGAAAGGACAATTAAGCCGCAATAAATTATGACTCGTCTCCAACGCATCTGTTTTAATAACGTGATTTACGCCGTTGCGTCGGCACGCGTCTCACTGCGGGAGACGGCGTCGCATCAGGACAATCAAGAAAAAGTTTGGTTGTGTTTTTTTTTCAGTGTTTTATTTTAATTAAAGAGGTGAAATGATTTGGCACAGTGCGTCAGTGGAGAGGAGGCGGAGGCAGGGGGTCTGGGGTTTTATTTGCCAGCTCTTAGGAGAGTTGGGGGGTGTTTTGTACGAGGTAACAGAAGCGCCCCCTCCTCTCCCCTCACCCTCCCTCTCTCTCTCTCTCTCTCTCCCCCTCTCGCTCACTCTATCTCCTCCTCCCTCCTCCTGCTCCTCCTGCTCCCCTGGCCGCTCTCAGACCATTGTTGTTGTGACTGCCGTGCGGAGAGCACCGCAGAGCCGGAGTGTTAAGGACACAGTCACTCACTGATTCACTCACACAGTCACAGACCTCCCCTCTGCTGAGGAGAAAGGAGTCAGACCGAGGAGACACCGCTCCGCTCACATATCACCAGGAGAAGCGCTGCGTAAAAGGCGCGCGTTAAGACTTTCTGATCCAGGACGCTTCTCCGGACTGAGGGTCTCTGAACCCGCGGGTCACTGCTCCTCGTATCATCTTTCTCCCATTCTCACCTTCGTCGGATCGATTTCTCCTGCAGAGCGGAGAGAAAGGACAGGTTTACACTCGCGGTTCCTCTTCCTCCTCCTCCTCTCTGTATCTCCGCGCGGATCCGGCGCTGTGCGCGGCCAGGCTGCATGGACTTTGCCCCGGGGATCGCAACTCCTTCCAGCGCTCCGCAGCAGAGCCAGCTGTCGTTCAACAGTCACGGGCTGTTGTTTTTCACGGATTTATAAAACCCCGGATACAGAATTTGGAATACTGAAGGTTGAACCAGATGAGGACTTCAGCCGACCGCAGCATGGAGTGAATTCTCCCCCCGCTGACAATCACCACGGACGGAGCGGCAGGAAAAGGTGGGTGAAAACAGACCGGGACAGCTGGAGATTCTTGGAGAGTTGGTTCATTCATTTGGAGGAAGGGGCAGTGGAGTGGACTGGAGTGATTTAACTGGGAGAAACACATCTGTGCTGCAGTTCTCTAGGGTTAGTGACTGACAGAACCATGCACAATCATAAATATATATACATATATATAAAAGTCAATCTGTGGACGTAGAACCTTTTACTCTATATATCTGAAAAAACTAAATCACAGTGACGTTAAAAAGTTCTAAACTCCACTAGTTGTGCGTCTTTTACGCACATGTGCCCATACTTGACATTTTGCGCAATGACAATCCAGGAAACTCCTCAGATTAAGGATTATTTGGCGAGAATTCCAGATTATTTATCTGATCTGGTGTCAGATAGTGGGGGCGCTGATCGACCCCGACAGGTCGAACTTATTCAGCAGCCTGAGAAGAACCGTTTGAGGTTCATGGTCGTGATGGGTTTGATAAAAGTGGCATAAATATGAAAGAGGCTGCATTAAAAAGTAAATACAACAGTGACGCCCTTCATTGGGCTGAAAACCGGGATAGAAAGTGTGTGTGTGTTCGTGAGTGTGTGTGTGTGTGTGTGTGCAGCAGCCACGCTGAAGGCTGGATGCCAGCGGAATTAACAGCAGCAGAAAAAACTTTTCCAGCCCTTAATTGAGAAAGAATACGTTTCATTCAGTCAGTCTTTAAACGGTGTGTGTGTGTGTGTGTGTGTGGGCGCGTCCTGCACGCATGGAGCGAACGCACCAGGGTCTGGCGCCTGTGCGCTGTCGGCTGCGCCGCTGCAGCTCAGACCCGCCTGTATCAGCCCTGTATAGAGCTGTTATCAACTGATATATATATGTTTGTTAACGGGAAACAGAAACGGTTTTAATGACTTGGGAAAACGTTGCTTCAATATCATTTCTCAGAGGATCAGAAACAACAGTCTCCTCATACATGCATCAGTGTTTTCTAAAAAAAAATAATGTTTTATATTACAGAATTGTTCCTAAAGACCAGGTCAGGTATTTGCTATGTTTTATCTCCAAACATTATTTACAGTCATGTTAAAACATCATTCAGCTGTAAAGTTTTTGTTGAAGTTTGCACTGAAAATATCCAGTGAGTAATTTCTGCAAAGCCTGAAGGAATATTGACAGAATCCAGGCCCCAATTTGTGGTTTCGAGTATTTTGTTCTCTACCTAGTACCAACTGCATGCCAGTCTGTTTTATTCTAATCATGAAAAAACACATCAGTTCTCGCAAAATATTACATTTCCTAGAAAAAACATCCAGATTTGTGCTTGTTTTTCAACAGCAGACCATCAAATGTCACATAAAACCGCACTCCATTCAGCAGGTTTTTAAGTAAAGGCTCATAAAACATCTCCTTTGACCAGTACTTGGGTTCCTACTCAGCCTGTGGTGTATTTTTCACCATCGTCTCCCTGGCAGGTTTAGAGTGTTTTTCTAGTAGCGGCCCATTATCCCGGGATGGAAAGAACCCTCGTGCATTGACAAACAACAGGCAGTTAACAGCTCTGCTCCTTATTCATGACCGAGGAGAGCCTGGACAATGTGAGGTCCACAGACGCTCTCTCTCAAACGTCTGACCCAACAAGTAACTGTCCACGAAGGGGGGGGAAACAGAGCAGCGAGACTCATCTGCCTTAAACCGCACTTCAACCTTAAGTTATAAATAGTTAAAAGTTTCTGATCGTGTTTCTGCATTTGTTTTCTTCCGCAGGATCAGGGATTAGAGAGAGATTGTGGACTTCTGAGATTTGAGCCAATGCCAGGACTGGGAGTGTGAGGCCCAAACAGGCTTCCAACTTGTATTTGTACCTTTGAAACACAGAGAGACACGCGTCACATCTCGAAGATGGCGAAAGTGTGCATTTTTGGCATTCTCCTCCTCTGCTTGATGGACAGAATCTCAGCCAGGGCCTTGGACGACAGGAGGACGAAAGGTAAGAACCCCGGTGATGTGTTCGCTTCTATTTGCCTCATAGAGGGGTCTTATTTTCATAGCCTTGACCCCTGAAGGAAGTCTGTGTGACAGAGCGAATGACAGACAGTCTGTAGTTGTGTCCTGGAAAAAAAAAATAGCTTTCAGTGTTTTTGCTGCCGTAAACGGTGCTACCTGATCCATCTGAGGCCCTGAGGCTCGGAAGTGTAAATCTGCCTGGCTGCATGCCAGCTGTAGAGGAATGGGGGGGACGCGGGGGTGGAGCTTTCATTGATGCTTTACCTTAAGAAGTCAACTGCAATAAATCATCAGTCTACTGTATAACACGGAGATAGAACCAATGTAAAAGCTGCAGAGATTTATCCATGAATTTTAGGTTTGTTTTTTAATGCACAACCAAGCATTTATTTGGGAATGACAGGTGAAAAAAAAAAATCTCGTAACATTTGGAAACCAAGGCACAACAAAGTGGACCTGTGTGTCCCTGAGGCACGGAGCTGAGAAGCTGCTTCTCTTCTTCCTCGGTGGCCTGACTTTGTTCTGAAGACTAGCTGAGGCTTGCTGCGCAGACGACAACGTGCTGAAAACACCTCGCGGGTTTATTTACAAGTCACATGAGCGAAGAGTCAAACCAGTTCTGATCAATCAGAAATCTGTCAGCTGTAAAACATGACACGATCGTCGCCGCTTTCAATTTGGGAACGATTAAAACAATTCCCAGGCGGAGATTTTTTAGAATCCTTGCTGTAATTTGGGATTTAAAACAATGGCAGTTGTCTCATAAGTCATACTGGGTCGTATTTTTGTTCTTGTTCAGTACAACGTAGATTAAAAAAAATCCTTTTTTTGTGTTCTTTGTCCCCGTGCCAATCTGATTAGGGCTGAGCGAACCGAAATTGCAGAGCTCTTTCCAAATATAATTATACATTAAACCTTACAAGCCACTCACTGCTGCTGCTGCTGCTGCTAAAATAAGGGTTTAACTTGACCAGTTTTTCTTTTCCTGCTGCATAAAGAGACCTGTTATCTGTGCCGTTTGCTCCCACACTGCCGGAGAAGATCAAAAAAGAAATTACAGTTGAAGGTTTTGTTTTTTTGGGATTTCAGCCACCGAACATCGTTATAAACATCAGGCCGAGGCAGAGGAAAACAGCCAGAGAAACACAAGTTGTAAATCTGGTTAAAAAAAAAACAAAGAACTATTGAATTTTTACCACATTTTCCACAATAAAAAAGAAAATTAGTATTTTTGGAGTAGTTCACAGGCTTTGTTGCTGTGTGTTTTTGCTTTATGATTTAAGTTTTTGTGCCACACTACAAAAGTAAAACAATCCAAACCCCAGGCTTGTCATTAACTCAGAACGGCCTCACATTAGTATTTCTGCTGACCCACTTGGATTAAACACATGCACTGACCTGGTAGCATTTAGTTCTGGTCCTTACATATAATTACGTCCAAGAAATTGATATTTTCTGCAAACTATAATTAGAAGAAGAAAGATTTTTCTTTATTGGTTTTTGAAATTACAGGTTTTTATCAGTAGTTTGGAATTATCTGTCACAGAAAATGATTCAGGTTTCCAGATCCATTTCCAAGTTTTTTTTTTTGTGACGTGTTCCCTTTGATCCGTTTTCATCCGTCCCGGTGCGATTTCACCAAACAGCAGCGTGATTATTTATGAAGAAACTGGTTAAAACCGCTGAGATTCTGACTTTGAGAGTCTCCTCATTGTCCCGACTGGTTTCCGTAGCATCTCCGCTGCCCGTCTGGTCGACCGGGTGACTGATGAACCAGGCTCGCAGCAGTTGAGTGGTTTGTTTGAATTTGTGTTTTGTTTCTTCGCCCCCTCGCCTCTGGGTGACAATTCACACACTGCTGCAAGTTCAACTGCAGGGCACTGCAAGTTCATTAGCCCGGCTGCAAGTCTTCTGGTCCAGCTTGAAGATGCAAAAAAGACTTGTAAGAAAAAATAGGTGTGTGTGTGTGTCCATCTATGTCCTTTACTGTTAACGATTTACCGAGTTCATGCTGCAGTCGTGGAAAAATATGCTTGGGAATCATATTCGGAATACGTTGAATTGCCATTATAAAAGGCCATAAAGACCTGGTTTATTGGGACGTTGCGATGTTTTTGGCTCATTTAACTCAATGCCGTATTTTTTTTTTTTTTTTCATCCAAATGACTTGTTAATGGTTACCCCCTCCCTGACATTACTACCACACCACTAACCCCGGGCACTTGGGGTAGGTAGAGAGCAGCACTTACTCCAACAAGAGAGAACAGATTGTCTTTTCACTGAGCGCTCACAGGAAGCAATCACACAGAAAATTGCCCTGGAAAATTGTCCGTTCTGAGTGACCGAGCTCTGGGCTGGACATATGCTCTAACAAGTGAGTGGGCAAGCACACAAATGGGCGAGTGACCCAGTGAATGGACGCCTCTGTGGCTCGACGGTGTCGTGACACTGGTCGGGTTATCGCGACTTTCTATCACTGGTTCCTGTCCGTATTAAATGACACCAGTTGTTTAGGAACATGTTGTTCTGACGCTGCGGTGAACTGAGACCAGAGTATAAGTCTTCATTAAATAAATTAAAAATAAAATATCCTTATGTCCGTTGTGTTCTCCAGGTCATCGAGTCTCCAGGCCTCTTATTGTTCCTGGTTTCCCTGAAAACACCACAGCGGTTGTGGGTGGTCAGGCCAAGCTGCTGTGTAAGGTCCACAAGCCGGCATCCACCAAGGTGCAGTGGCTGAAGACGGAGACGGTTTCTTCGGCACAGAACAAGGAGGAACCGTCTCACCTCAGGGCGCTGACGGTGAGAAACTGATTTCCTCACATTTTAAGTTGCTTTGCTTTGTTATTATCTTATCAGATGATGCTAAAACCAAAACCTCCTTCCAGGTTCTGCAGAGCAACGGCTCTAAAGTTCACACGCTGCATCTCCTGAACATCACCCTGGAGGACGCAGGGGAGTACATCTGCATGGCCGAGAGCGTCCATGGAGGGCAGACTGTGCAGGCCATGCAGTCGGCCTGGCTGGACGTCCTGCCTGGTGAGTCCATACATCCCGTTTCTCCTGAATTGACACAGACTGCGCGTGTATAAACGTTATGGTTTTGCAGGTTTGTGACTTTGTTTTTTCTTTTCCACAGAACCCGTCATTCCAAGCACAGTAGACGTGAATACTCCAAACTCTCCAGGTAATAAAAACAGATTTAATAATGTGAGTTTTGGAGCCTGTTCTGCATTAAACTCCTTTCCATGAAGAAAATAATTATGTGACCAGAGGAGAAGTTTAAAATTCCATTCATATTCGGCAAATCCAGTGGGACTAGAGCTGATGTCACACCCCAAACATCAGAGCTGGTGTTAATACAGTCCAGTTTCATTTCTCTAAAGTAACAGCAACAACAGAAAAGCTCTCCGATCCACCTGTTTGACTTCAAACACAACCATCCCCCTCCTCCAGGCTCCATTGAACTCCCCTCTCCTCCTCTTAACCTCCCAGAACCCCGGAGAACCTTCACCGCCCCTCAGATTTACTCTCCGTCCACTGTCAGGTTGCAACATGTTCATTAGCTTCAGTTTCTCCAGCCCTGTGTTTCTTTTCTTCTTCTTCTTGAGTCACTTTGCAGTGTTTGGTAGATCGCTCTGCTAATAATCCACGCAGGGACAAAAAGATGAAGAGGAGGGGTGTGTGGAGGAGGGTTGGGTCAGTAGGGCCTTCAGATCTCCATGGTAATTTCATTGTGTGAGCTTGTGGGATGCAGGATAATGGAGCTGGAGGAGATGGAGGTCATAGTTGAGAGGGTTGAGGGAGAAGATGAAGAATGGAGTAGAACGAGAGGCTTCTGGGGCAAAGACAGAAAGAGATGAAATTCCAAAATGATGTTCAATTTCTCTTTTCTTGTACAGATGTTCTCGAGGATCTGAATGAAGATACCACCGAGCATCTTCTTTTAGAACCAGGCAATGTTCTGAAACTGCGCTGTGACATGAACACCCGGCCTGGCATGGCTGTCAACTGGTACAAAGAAGGAGCACGAGTTCTGCCCACACCCAGGATCCAGATCCGTGGGATCATCATGGAGATATCGGACATAACATACGAGGATTCGGGAGTTTATGTTTGTGTTCTTCGTGGCAGCAAAGAACCTGTGAGGAACTTCACCATCACTGTGTTGGGTAAGGAGCTAAATCCCGTACTTTGTTCTGGTACTTGATGAGAAACTAACTTCCATTCTTTATATTCAGACACAGTAGGATCAGGAGATGATGATGAAGACAATGGTTTGGATGATTCATCCGCAGAAATAGAAAATGACCAAGTTTACATCACCCGAGGTTTGTGATCTTCTGTCTGTCTGTCTGTCTGTCTGTCTGTCTGGATTTCTTAACAAACTCATCGTTGTACATTCAGGTCCATACTGGACTCATACCCAGCGTATGGAGAAGAAGCTGTACGCCGTTCCTGCGGGCAACACCGTCAAGTTCCGGTGTCCAGCCATGGGCAGCCCCATGCCGAGTATTAGGTGGTACAAAAATGGACGTGAGTTCAGAGGAGAGCACCGCATCGGAGGCATCAAGGTCAGAAGAATGTGACGTCCACTGGAGTTTTTCCTAGATTATTCTGGACATTAATAACCCTCTTGTTTGTGCTTGTTCCTTCAGCTGAGGCATCAACACTGGAGTCTGGTGATGGAGAGCGTTGTTCCATCAGACAGAGGAAACTACACCTGTGTGGTGGAAAACAAATATGGTTCCATCTCTCACAGCTACGTCCTGGATGTCCTGGGTAAGTCGTAGGAAACATAGTGGTAAGAACGTATGCCATATTCCAGTTTTCTCCGGGGTTTAGTTGAGTTTTGATGAGATGGAATTTCAGCTGTGCCCAAAAAATAATACCAGGAGTAGTTTGGTCCAAATCCTGCCACCAGACCAGACAGGCACTGGTGGCTGTGTTTACAGAAGTCAAATCAGCAACTTATGGAAAAAAGAATCAGGTCTTAGCTGCAGCTCATGACCAATGGCCTCAGCAGCAACAGATGACAGGGTGCCTGGCAGCGCTGTGGCCAGTAGGATTTGGACAAGGTCTGGCGTCAACATCAGTTTTCTACTCCAGCGCTCAAAGGAGATCAAGGCGTACTGCGGTCTGTTTGTTCATTTGTTAGCCGTCTGTCCACCACGGGGTCATTTTCTGTCCTGGACGATGGGGGAGTGAACTAACGAAGCAGCTAACGAGATCAGAGAGCGAGAGTAACTGCAGATCAAAGGGGCCCCTGCTCGGATCTGACAAAGAGCCGCGTTAATGGAACCAATTTTCATCTCACAATGACATTTCTGCTCTTTTGCCAGCACAAAAACACAGAAACAACTGCTAGACATTTTTAGTATTTTGTTTACACGGCTCCTCAATTAAACATCTTGGCCACAAATGGTTTGATTCCAATTCCCCTGCGTGTTTCTCCTGCCTACCAGACTCCTACTGACTAAAGCCAGGCAGCAGATCAGGGCTGAATGTTTATATTTTTGTTGTTGTCCCTCAGAGAATCCCTCTGTTTTCTAACGTCTTCTTCTCCATGTCTCATTTGCAGAACGCTCCCCCCACAGACCCATCCTCCAGGCTGGTCTTCCGGCCAACACTACGGCAGTTGTGGGGAGTGACGTCCAGTTCCACTGTAAGGTCTACAGCGACGCTCAGCCTCACATTCAGTGGCTCAAACACATCGAGAGAAACGGCAGCCGCTACGGTCCTGATGGGACGCCGTACGTCCAGGTCCTTAAGGTGAGCGAGACGGTCTTAATTCCCAGGAAGCAAAGCTGGTGTTTGCTTTTCAACTGTGTAAACCAACTCTGCAATTTCTGTGTATTCCTTCTACAGACTGGCAGCTTGAACATGTCCGAAGTGGAGGTGCTATATTTGTCCAAAGTTACCATGGAAGATGCCGGAGAGTACACCTGTCTGGCCGGAAACTCCATTGGTTACGCTCACCAGTCGGCCTGGCTGACCGTCCTTTCAGGTAAATAAAGAGTTACTGAAACGCCTCAGTTGTTTCTTTGCCAAGGTTAAAAATCACTATATGACTAAAGGCTCCTTTGGTTGCTCCATACACAGAGGAGGAAGCAGCAGATGCGATGGACAGCATGGAAACCAAGTACACCGACATCATCATCTACGCCTGCGGATTCCTCGCCCTGATCATGGCCATCATCATCGTGGTGCTGTGTCGAATGCAGGTCCAACCCAGAGGGGAGCCGTTCGATGCTCTTCCAGTCCAGAAACTGTCCAAGTTCCCACTCCGTAGACAGGTACAACACCGGTTCTTCTGAAAGACATTGACAGCCGCCTGATGTCTTTGCATGAATCCTTAACAAATGTCATTCATCTCCTCACACAGTACTCAGTTGACTCCAACTCATCCGGGAAATCAAGTGCATCCCTAATGAGAGTAGCTCGTCTCTCGTCCAGCTGCTCTCCCATGTTGGCTGGAGTCATGGAGTTTGAGCTGCCCTACGATCCCGACTGGGAATTCCCTAGAGAGAAGTAAGTCTACCTTGAGATCTAATTAATAATATTCAAAGCGTGGATTTCAAAGTTTTGTTGTCCACCAAAAAAATCTAAAAGTCTAGTTTGGTGGCAGGGATCCATGCTTAATTAAACACACCAGCTCCCACATCATCTGTCAAGTCCTAAAAAGAAAGTCCACCGCCTATTTTTGGCTCCTCTCAACCCATGTTTCAAGAAAACCATAACCCAAAATTATGGATTTGTATAGTTTTCTTTTGGTCGTACTTATTTTCACTGCCTCTTAACTTTTCTTTCTTTCTTCTTTACAGTCTAACTTTGGGTAAACCTCTGGGAGAAGGCTGCTTCGGTCAGGTGGTCAGGGCTGAGGCCTACGGAATCAACAAGGACAGTCTAGACCAGGCCAACACTGTGGCGGTTAAGATGCTGAAAGGTGCGACACAAAAATACTCGACGGATGAGGTCACGTCTGGTGTCGGGGAAGAGAAGATGAGTTGTTTCCTAAATTGCGAGCATGTTTTCTCCCGCAGATGACGCCACGGACAAAGATCTGGCCGATCTCATTTCCGAGATGGAGCTGATGAAGGTTATGGACAAACACAAGAACATCATCAATCTGTTGGGGGTCTGCACACAAGACGGTAAGATGATGAGAAAAACAAAATAGCAAACATACAGATACTTGAAATATCTTGCAACTTCTACGGCAGAACTTATTCCCTTCTTAGATCGATTCATCAAATTCCGTACTCTTACTTGTTACCTCATCACGACTGCCTCCCAAATCGCACTAACTCGTACCAACCCCTCGTGAACCTTCCTGGAGGTGCTGAGCCCTGTGAAAGGCGAGAAGACCACCTCTGACTGTTCATAAAATGCTAAAAAGCATTCAGTATTCCCAAGTGGTCTCCTATCCAAGTACTACCCCACTTAGCTTTCAAAATCAGACAAGATTAGTCCCTTCCAGAGTGGTTTGGACGCCTGGATGACGTACATTAGTGGTCACATAGAAGGGTAGTCTTCAGTCTCATCAAACCATCACTTGAGCTTCAATCCCATTCCATGCTGCCCCTCTGGGAGCTCCATCAAACATACCCTACGCACCCACTTTCCTGCATCTCCCTGAGAAGCAACGTCATTGTTGCAAATCACCAGACTAATTCAGTCTGTGTTCCAGCCTTGGTGGTCCCAGTTTACGGACCTCATTTAACAATACAAACTGTTCCCCCTCAGGGCCTCTGTATGTGTTGGTGGAGTACGCCTCCAAAGGCAGTCTGAGGGAATACCTGAGGGCGCGGCGACCTCCAGGCATGGACTACACCTTTGATGTGACCAAGGTGCCTGAGGAGCAGCTCACCTTCAAAGACCTGCTGTCCTGTGCCTACCAGGTGGCCAGAGGGATGGAGTACCTAGCCTCTAAAAGGGTATGTTCCTTACTAACGCTGATGGTTTTTTTGCTACTCAAACAGAGCGGACCAGAAAAAAAAAACCCTTTAAACCAAAGTATCATGCCTCTCATAGAGACAGTAAATATAATTGTGAACATTTGTTGGAGTCCAGATGGTGAATTAATGGTTTTGTGTGCTCTTAAGTTACAAGCTTCAAACCCAAGGGTATATTTTATGTTTTGGATCTCATTACATTTTAATGCAGCCTTGTTTCTGAGCAGGAAATGAAGCCACAATGAAAGTGGGATTAAAAAAAAAATGCTAAAAGTTCTTTTGGATTTCTCAAGAGCTGTAATATCATCGTTCTTAGCGGGGAATTGCGGTTACTATTGTGGTCTTTTATGTAATCCATTGTTTTTGAATTAGGGCGCTCGGCCTTCACATAAATGACTTGGAGTTTGACATTGGTGGAGAACGGCTCAAGTTCTATCGTCTTTCTCTCTCCCGTGTCATTCTCCATTCCGCCGTGTCTTTCTTTTCTCTCCATCGCCGCCCCCCACCTCCTTGCATTTTCCCAGTGTGCACTCTGACTGTGTGCTCTTTATCAACATGTCCCTTTGTCTGCCAGCCGGTGTCTCAGACATTCACTCCTAAGCAGAGAGCAGGAGAACGGCAGCAGTTTCAGTCCTGTTTACTCTCCTCCATCCATCTGTCTGTCCCTCCACTGCCAGCCTTTGTCCTTTTAGCGCAGCCATAAATCTGTTAGCAAACAGGCAGCAGAGCCGTCGTTTGGGTGTAGGCATCAGGTTTCTGGCTCGACAGCCTCCTAAGAATGCAGGAGCTCCAAACTAACCCTCTATTATGGGGAGACCCGCAAACCGAGGCTGGTTCATTTCGCACCTCCCCACAAATCCCACATCTATTTCGAATGAAAACCAAAATAAACTTAATGACATCCATTCAATGTGGGCAAACAGTGTCTTTCTTTTTCTTCCCCCAAATGGTTGTTTTTTCTCGAAACCCTGGGGTTTTCTATATAAAGACATTTTAATTCAGTTGCATTGACTAAACTCAGACGCAGCGTGTTGACTCAAAACTCCTCTGGGTCCGTTGCGTTTTTTTAACCCTCCCTACATTAATGTCTTACGTAGTCTCTGAAAACATGAACGCCCTGGAGCAGACGACAAACTAAAAAACAAACAAAATAAAACTTGTTGATCTTATTTTCTTTATAGAAAAAAAAAATCCCTGAGCCCAATGTTATGTTAATCTGCTAATCTGGAGACCCAGCAGTAAGCCTGGAGCCCACTTTAATGTTTTGTCATTCTTTAATTCTCTGCCTTTTCTCCCGTCTCCACAGTGCATCCACAGAGATCTGGCAGCGAGGAACGTATTGGTGACCGAGGACAACGTGATGAAGATCGCCGACTTCGGCCTGGCCAGAGGCGTCCACCAGATCGACTACTATAAGAAAACCACCAATGTAAGAAAGCACACTTTCAGGAAATCACTTTTTCTGCGTTGGTGACATTCCAGTCGGGGTTTGTGTTTTCCAGTTGTAAATGTGCGGAGTAAGAGCAGCAGCCAAATTACCAGTTTTACTTAACTTTTTCCACAGTTGCAATGTTGTCACATTCAAGCATAACTCGGTGGTTGAGACGCCACCCTCGAAAAAAGATTGCGAGCATAACTCAAGTCAAGAGTCGTTAGTGTGACTGCCCTAAATCTCGTCGAAGACCAAAATTACTCTAAATGCCTGTAAATATTGGATAACATCCAGTTGTATCCACCAGTGAAATTCCTCTTTTCTTAATAATTTCTAGATTTCTATACAGATCTGATGTCTCTGTTTGATTGACAGCAGCCGTAATGTGACTTAATTAGCAAAACTTGAGACCAGGCCAGTAAAGAGAGACGACCGCGAGGGTAGAGACGCACACGGAGTCAGAATTTGGCGTTGAAATATATTTACTCTGAGTCAAAAATAATAATAAGGGGAAAAAATGGGCGTCTAATGTTTCCGTGTCTATTCCGCAGGGTCGTCTGCCAGTGAAGTGGATGGCACCTGAGGCCCTGTTTGACAGAGTCTACACCCACCAGAGTGACGTGTAAGTACCCACCTCCACCACCACCACAACAACTGCAGCCAACAGACGTACATTTGAGACAAAACCGTCCAACATCTCTCTGTCCCCTTCCTCAGGTGGTCATTTGGCGTCCTGATGTGGGAAATCTTCACGTTGGGCGGCTCGCCATATCCCGGCATCCCAGTGGAGGAGCTGTTCAAGCTGCTGAAGGAAGGACATCGAATGGACAAACCCTCCAACTGCACACACGAACTGTAAGCAGGAGGTTCTTCTCTCGTACTTTCCACTCTGGGCACCCAGACACCTCCGCCCATCCACCAGGGCCAAAATGTCTTGTGTGACTTTGCAAAATATGTTTACCCAGATGAAAATTAATGTCCCCGTCTGTGTCCTCGCTGAGCTTTTTGTTTCCCTGTGGAAAGTGTTGAAGGCAGGGATTACTTCATATTGGGATTTTTACCTCCGGGTTTTTAGAATTTTAGGGACAAACAGCCTGAAAAACTTTTTTTTTTCATGATTATTTTGCTATTTCAAGATTCTCAAATCTTATCTTTTGGTCATTGTTTTCCTCCAGCTACATGATGATGCGTGAGTGCTGGCATGCCATTCCCACCCAGAGGCCGACCTTCAAACAGCTGGTGGAGGAGCTGGATAAGGGTCTTCTGTCCATTTCTGATGAGGTGAGCTTCAAACACACAAACAAAGAAAAACCTACACAAAACATCCACTCCCATTCCTTTCTTCCTTCCTCTCACTTACACAATCTGTCGTCCAGATGTTTGGAGTCTTTGACAAAAAACAGACGGACAAACACAGAGTTAAAGAGCGCTGAGCATTGACTAAATGTTGTGATTTAAAAACAAAGTTGTGTTTTTTTTCTTGGTAAATTATATCGTCAGAGAAAATCATCATTTCAGCTGCTCATTCTTTTTTAGTTGAATTGTTTTCAGATGAATTTTGGATCTTTTTTTTTTCTCTGCCTTGTTCTTTAAAGCAAACTGTTATTCTTGGTAAACGTTTGCAACTTTACTTCATCGTTGCTCTTCACTCTCACCCCTAAACTCCCTCCGTTTTCTTTTCTCCCTCGCAGTACTTAGATCTGTCGACGCCCTTCGAACAGTATTCTCCGTCGTGCGAGGACACATCGAGCTCCTGCTCTTCTGACAACGACTCCGTTTTCACCCACGATGCCCTGTCCACCGACCCCTGTCTCCTGGCCTACCAGGACGTCCACTCCCAGATGGTCATGAAGACGGCACTCCGATAGACTCCCGAACGCACCGCGCACAGGTCCACATGAGCATTTCAAAGATTTAAGCTTTCATGGCACCAGGCTAAAGCCCTTAGACGATAGAAGGGGGCATCTGTTACACACAAACACACCAACACACACACACACGGAGCACTGAGGTCGGTGGGCTTCGTCTGTCGATGACGTTTGGGAAGAGAAACATTGGGAAACCTTCATATTTTGCGCAGGAGAAGAGGACGAAGGAAACATGGTACTTTGGACTATCAGCTCTGGCACTGTGTCCAGGAGCAGCTGTAAAGTTTGAAAACTGCAGCACTAAACTCAACAGAAGAGACTCTGGTTCTCCAAACGGCTCCGAACGCTCACGCAGGGAGAAGGACAATGGTCTCCTTATATAAACTCTACGTAAAGACATTTTAACAAAAAAGATTTATTTTGCTATGATAAAAAAAAAAGAAGATACGGATTGTTAAATATAAATCTCTCTATATAAGATTATTTTACTTTTGTGTTGCTTATTTAAAGAAGAAAAAAAAACAGTCTTAAAATCTCAGGATCTTTCGTGCTAAGAAGTTGCTGTCGTGTCAGCAAAGTGCCTGAAGTTATAATTTCCTGTGAAGATATTAGAATATTAAAATATATTATGTACATATCAGCCACAGATAGACAATTGCCTTTTTATAAATTATTCTGAGCGACACGACATGAAGGTTAATGGAGGCTCAAAGGGAGAGAGGAGATGAGGAAACGATGTCCAAGTGCCAAATCTGTCACAGCTGCCACGCTGTCTTCACGTCTGGGTCTCATTTCAGTACAACGTCTGAATTTTGGCGTCTTTTCCCAGCATTGTCTAAAACAAAGTATTATTACACAACGATGGCTAATATTCCGTGGACAAATGAAGCCGTAAATGTTTGTGGCGAGGGAGAAAACGTGAATCAAACTCTAAAAGACGGCTTTATTGTTTTGGAATCAAACAGTTGCTGCTGCAGTTTGTGGGTAAATTCCAGCTCCAGCTTTGTAACAGTTGCTGTCGCTGGACCATAACCACAGATTTATTAAATGTCCGGGGACGTAAAATGTAAGAACCAGGCCTCCAGACCCCAAAAGGTTGCGAGACAGGCTGAGACCACCGAACGTCAAGTTCAATCCACAACCGTGTAACTCGGTCTGTGGCTGCGTCCCTGCTTTGTCAGAGACAGCGTGTCCACGGTGGGATTCACTCTGTCCATTCAGGGACCGGACTCCGCGAGGGGGCTCGGCCAGGCTCGGGGTCGCGGCTGACAAGGAGAGGAGGAGAAGGGAGAGGAGAAGGAGGAGGAGGAGGAGGGGGACACTGAATGTGAAAGCCAGTGTGATTGATTTCAAATAGAGGAGAAGGGGGGAGGGAGCCTCCTTTGTCTTGGTGTAACCCTTCACCCAGCCCAATCTGTTGGTGAGGGTTCCTCAGGTCTGCAGCCCTCACTGGACAATGAAGGCTTTGCAGCCTTAATGGGTGCGACTACAGACCAGAGGGAGTATTGAGATGGGGGCGGGTGGAGTTGGTGGTGGTTGGGATAGCTTGGGCTTGTGTGCAAATGAAGAGGCTCTTATTATGGTAATGTCTCCTCCTCTCCCTCACAAACGCCCCTATCTTTATCCACGGCCGCCGTCTTTTTTAAATCACAAATCTTAATTCTCATCTGTCTCCAAACCGTGGCCACCGCGGCCAGCTGCAAAAATTTGGGGGTAAAATCCAAGCCGACCTCCGGAGTCCGACCACTGTAGGAACAGCTGAGGGCTTCATCAGAATGACCGCACAACAACATCATGGCTGTTGTAACATGTTCTTACTCCCAGGGTCACGTGTAACACTCCATTAGTCTCCACCCCGGGGCTTGAAAAAGTTGTAAAGTCCAAATGTAGGAGTTTCATTCCACGGTGATCTCTCATCCTCACACTGGCCTCAACCGTTCTGTCATCGAAGGATTACCATAATCTATGCTGCTCATTTGTCTACATTTTATGCTGCCAATCTCATTGTGACAGCTGGTGTCTCCGATGATGGAGATCTCATTATGGAATGAAGCTCCAACCATCCCCACCCCAGTGTCCGGTTCCTTTGCTGTCTTTACATTCCAGTTATTCCAGACTCCAGATGTAAAACACAATCACAATGTTCTTAAACCTTTCCTCAAGAGAATTATTTTAGAAATATCTAATTTATTTGTTTATTGTTGTTGTTTTTATATGAAATAAAGTATAATTTAAAATAACGCTGCCTTGTAGACTGATGATTGACGCTCACGTCACACACTTACTGCAGTTATACAGACCAGGCATGGGCAAACTAAGGCTCGTGGACCAGATGTGGCCCGTTCAGTTTTGTAATCTGGTCTGCCAACTGAAACGTCCAGATTATATATTAGTTGGGATTATCAGTATACTTCTGCATTGCTCACATTTTCTCCATAGATGGCGTAGAAGGGGCTGATCCCAACTTTGCATCCAGGTCCAATTCTAAGTCCAGTTGTGGCCCACAAGTCCAAAAATTTGCCTACGCCAACATAGACTCTCAATATGAAGCTGTTTTGATAGAGAAGTTATCTTCATATAGACCAAGTTGGAAATCCTGCCTCACTAAAGATGGCGCAAGAAACAGTAAGTCTCTATTTGAGGCAAACTGTGGCCTGAGGGCCTGATGTGGCTCGAATGTCATTTAAAACCGGCCCGCCAGATTTTTCCAAATAATACTATTAATTTACATTCCGCATTTGAACACTAGCATTTAGACGGACGCACGGACAGATGGATGGATGGATGGATGGATGGATGGATGGATGGATGGATGGATGGATGGATGGATGGATAGATAGATAGATAGATAGATAGATAGATAGATAGATAGATAGATAGATAGATAGATAGATAGACAGATGATATGTTCGGAACACAGAAAACTAATTATGGCCCGCCCCCTTTATTAAGAGCTAGGATTGGACAGACAGTCAGTCTTCAGGAACAAGGATTTGCCAGAGCTACATGACAAGGTCAGTGGTTGTTTCAGATTCGTTCTTGTTGAACTGACACTCCTCACACACACGAAGAGACAAAGACCATTATTAAGAAGGGACAACACTGAGACCTGTTGACAGATCCTGATTTATTGTCCATGGTGATAAGACACAAATGTAGACACAGGGACCACACAGACACACACAGACACACACACACACACTACTCAATGTGACACACACATGAACATACACATCAAAAGCCAAGGCTGGCTGGGATCATTGCTGCCCTCTCCTCCCTACTCTTGACCGTTGACCTCCATCCCCTTCATTCTTCCCGTCTCGCCGTCTTTGTCTTTAATCTGTCTCACACTTGTCCACCCCCTCTCCCTTTCTGTCGGATTTTCTCCAGGCTTTCTTTCCAATTGAGCGACAATCATAAAAACATGGTTTCAAATAAATCACTTTCACAGGACAGAACGGGACATTTTTAGAAATTCTAAAAATGTTACGGAAACTCCAAAGGGATTCATAAAGTTCTGTACAACCATCCCTGTCTGTCTGTCTGTCTGTCTCTGTCTGGTTGCGTCCTGCTTGCATGTCAAACAGTTAATATGTCTATTGGCCTCACAGCCATTTCTTGGACTTTATAAATGAATTATGGATGCCATTTTTTTCACCGTTTGTGGAAAAGTCAACCAAGCATTTGGAGCAGTGGTGTCTGAAAGGTTCCAGGTTCAAATCCACCAGCTGCCAGGTCACCCCTGAGGTCCACTGAGCATAGCACTGTCCCTAATCATTACTTCACTTTGGTGATGAGTTAAATGAATTTCGTGTGGTGTGAATCACAATGACAAAAAGTTTGCTTTTCTTTCCAAGAAACAGAATATTTTGAAAAGCAACAGGACAGAACATCACAATTTTCTGCGTAGCCAACTAAAATAATTAAAACTGTATGTTCTCAAAAACAAACAAATTGGTTTATTCTTTTATGGATGTTTTGTTTTTACTGCGTGAAACTACTTTTACAAAATCTAAACACATTTTCAAATTCATGAATTGAAACAGATTAGTTCTATTTTCGCAGCTGCTGATGTTTTATTCAGTAAGAAAACAAAAGCAACTTCCAATCGCTGAGCACGTGTTTCCTTATTTACCCTGAGTTAAAACCACAACACAAAGAAGATTTTTCTGCCCCCTCTCTGTGACCGCAGGATCAACACCCTGGATGTGTTGTGGTTTATTTTTTCACAAATGTTCTGCTCTGTTCAGGGCAGTTTATCTGCTGACTTGTTTCCTTCTCCGGAGCTCTGATTAGTCAGCCAACGTCCGGCCAGTGATACAGGGCGACTAATCCACACCCAGTCAAAATGAAGTGTTGACGCTGCTGCTGGGAAACGTCCACAGTTCAATTCTGACAAACTTTGTTTTCCCTGAACCCTGGACCTGTGTAACACCAGGAAACTGCGAATCTGAATTCACAAGTCCAGGATGGACGTCCATGATGCTGAAGAGACACTCGCTGTGATAAAATACTATTGGTTTAACCATGAAACACTATCAGTCGTCAAAGAGAGGTCCAAGAGGACCTCTATTATTATTATACCACCTTAAAAGGTTTCACGAGTAAATGGGTGGAGCTAAAATTGGAGGTTTTGATGTTTTAACATGTCAGGATGGCCGAGTGGTCTAAGGCGCCAGACTCAAGGATGAACTCCTTCCACTGAAGCGGGTATTCTGGTCTCCTAATGGAGACGTGGGTCCGAATCCCACTTCTGACAAATTAATTTTTTAGATCTTCTCTTATCTATAAGGGATCCATCCATCCATCCTGAATGTTCTGGACCATATGTGTCAAACTCAAGGCCCGGGGGCCAAATGCGGCCCGCCAAGTCATTTTGTATGGCCCGCAGTGTCTTACAAAGCACTTAATGATGAAAATGTAACTTTACAAGTTGTTAATGATTTTTATTTTTTATTTTTTATGACAAACTTAATTATTACTTACAGAATAAAAAACTATTATAACACAGCAATAACCAAGGTTAGCTGTGTAAATAAACAATAATAAACTGCAGTAACATGTTTTCATATGTTTTGGAGTAGATACATCTATAGTCTTTTAAGTACAACCGGTCCGTCAAGGAAATTGTTTTGTTCATGTGACCCCCTGGTAAAAATGACTTTGACCCCACTGTTCTAGACTGAGGATGGACAGATGATGGACAGGAGAACTGCCCACAGTGTTCCCCACTGTCACCCCACGATGGGAGTCTTTGGCTTCAGCCCTGTTACTGTACCATACCACCTTAAAAGGCGTAAGGAGAAGATGAGTAGAGCTAAAAGTGCAGTTCAGAAGTTTAAACATGTCAGGATGGCCGAGTGGTCTAAGGCGCCAGACTCAAGGATGACCTCCTTCCATTGATATGGGTATTCTGGTCTCCTAATGGAGGCGTGGGTTCGAATCCCACTTCTGACACTTCATTTCCCTTTCTTATCAATAGAATATTCCTTATAGCTAAAGGTTCTTTACTTAGCTGTCTCTATAAGGAGTGACCCAACAAACCGCTCGACCTCTTCTGCAAATCAGAACATGGTTTACTCCACCATGGATTTTTTGAAGATTTCATCACTTGGCTAATTTAGTATCGGGAGGATCATATTTGTTATGAAAGCAGCGAGACTAAACACTGTGATCCTCGACAATGAAAGAAAAACGACTCTCCGGAGCAAAATAAACCGCCCTGCTGACACCGTCTATCTTAGGTTTCTCATCTCTTCATCCTTTTAACGTCACTAAAATTCCAAAAGAAATACTGTACACTTATCCTGAGCTGAGTAAACATTCAGGCCAGGAATGGAGTCGTGCCGACTTCATACAGCACGTCCAGTTCTCACAAACATCCAGGTAGATTGAGGTGGATAATAAATATTGACTCCTCAATATGAGTAGTTAAAATAAAAACTAGATGCTAAAGCCAGGTATATTTATATGCCTTACCATGTCCACTCAAGGTCTGACAGTTCAGTGTTTGGCTACAGCTATGAAGTAACCAGTACTAACTGAACACCAGTACAAATGTACACAACTAGTCACCTTAATATCAAAAAGCACAAATGCTTAAACTTCCTCTTTACAATTCTTCTAGATCAGGATTTAAGGTTTTTTCTTCAGGTAACTACAGTGGTAGTACACTACACTCTCCACTAGGGACATGAGGTCAGCTCTGTTATGCATAGACGACCATGGACCCTTAAGGTTGGACGGGCAAATACATCTAAATAATATCATATGACCAGCATAAAAACAGAAATATTATTATTTATTCATTCTTTCTGTGTGGCCCTATATTAATTGACAAACGGACCAGTGTTGGTCAGCCACCCGGGGGTTTGGTCATCCTGCACAAATCCACATATTAAATTGGGTGAATAATACAAGACATTCAAGGGTGGATTTTGCTCCACGCAGTTTTAACATCATGTAGAAATCTTTTTTTATCGTTACAAATAAATCACTGCCAGATGATTCCAGCTTCAGTCAGTCCTGGTCCAGGAATAAAAAAATGAAGGACAGTTCAACAGATAAAGTTCAACTCTTCTGTTTGTCAATGTTTAAAGTTTAACTGATCTGCTACAACACACTGAACCCTGGACCACACACTGTCTCACTGCGTCGGTGTGTGTATTGATGTCCGGAAGTATTTGCGATTTTGTCTACACACACTGGGTCTGATAAGGCCAGGAAGAGCGTGTGGACACAGGATGTTGAGTTAACACTAAGACAACACGAGTGGAGCAGCTTATCACACACAGCGATGGTCGTAACACGACGGGCTGCGTGGTTACACACACACACACACACACACACACACACACACAGATGTGATATAAACATCCAATTGATAAAGTTGTCGGTTGTACCCAGGACTTATTTACAAGTTTTAACCTACTGAAAAAAATGTAATTATTAACACTTTAATCTAATAGTGTACGTTGTGTTTCAGCATGTGTTTCTGTTGATGCTGAAACGAGTAAAAAAGTTTAAAACATGCAGAGTCACTGTCCAAATGGAACCTTCTGTCCATTTGTCCTTCCTTTTCCATGGTTGGTTCAGCTCCTTACAAATGGTGACTTCAACCATTCAGATCGAATTTTCGATTTCTGTCAAGATTTATATAAAAGCAAGTTAAAGAATAATTTAGCTTAACTGCACCTGAACTATTGTGTGTGTAAAAGAAAGGAAAAATTGTGAGGTTACAAGGAGCAGAAGTGGTGAAAGTGTCGGAGACTGTGGAGGAGAGGAGGAGAACAGAGTGGAGTCAGGATGGAACAACTGGAGAAAAGAGTCAGGAGTGATCTGTGATAGAAGAGAGACAGCTAAGGTGAAGGGACAGGTTTACAGGACAGTGGTGAGACCAACCATGATGGATGGATTAGAGACACTAGGAATAGGTAGAAGACAGGGGACAGAGCTGGAGGTGGAGGAGTTAAAGATGCTGAGGTTCTCTTTAGGAGAGACAAGGATGG
>JAFBJS010004179.1:157897-172876 GCA_016785265.1 Paraplagusia blochii | reverse complement strand
GACTACAGATGAAAACTAGCCTTTGGCTAATTCTTTCTTATTTAACTATGTGTAACCATATGTTTATGAAATTGTATTTTCCCATTTTATATAAAATAAACTAAAACTAAAAGAGACTGGCAGCTGTAGTGTAGTTGAAAGCGGAGTAGCAAATTTTTATTGAATCGAACTGGATTGATCGTTTAATTGTTTTTATGAATCATTCCTGAATCGAATCGTAGCCTCTAAGTCGAGATATGAATCGCATCGTTGTGTGAGTGAAGATTCACACCCCTAGTATGTTATTAAAAAGCGTGTTCAATACAATAGTGCTGCCCATTTATTATATATAAGTTGAATATATATTCAACTTTTTAGGAAGAGTGCAGTGCAATTTGAGAAGTGTTGTACTTAGATAAAGATTATGGTCATTTATTGAATGACAGATGGATTACTACAGCTGCAACCCACAAGTTTGGACTGGTTGTGTTGTGTAAACCCCTTTGTTTTTCTAAACTAATGCATAATGTTTTTGTTGCTCTTAAGGACTTATGTCTGGACTGATGATCATGGCAGGAAGCTAAAGTGTTCTGCTCCCCTTTACTTCGACTATGCAATGTCTTACATTCAGGACTTACTCACTGATGAAGATGTCTTTCCCACAAAAGCAGGTTAATTTATATTATTATCTTCATTTTGCTTCATTCATCTAGGTCAGTGGTCCCCAACCACCATGCCACGGACTGGTACTGGTCCATGGGTCAATTCGTATTGAGCCTCAGAGAGATAATGGTTAACTTTCTGTTGATTATTTGAACAGTGTTTTATTTTTAAAAATGGCCACATCCCCTCGTGTTCATGTATTCAGGCCAAGTTCAATATGTTGAATAGAAAACAACTGTTTGCCTCCTTGTGCCATCTAACACTACGCATTCTCTGTCTCTCGAGGATGTCCACACTGTGGCACTTTGATGAGGCCATGATGCAAAAAAGTTGGGGAATACTAATCTAGGTCAGTGAACAACACCATTCCTTTTGCTTATCATTATTTTCAATCATTTTTTTTGCAGGGTCAGTGTTTCCGACAGGCTTCATCTTTTTGGTCCAGAAGGTATTTTTACTCTTGTTCAGGACGTTGGCTCACATTTACTGTTCTCACTACAAAGAGATTATTGCTCTGGGTCTGTCAGCACACCTCAACACACTCTTTACACACCTCACACTCTTTTGCCAAAAACATGCGCTGCTGGAGCCTGAAGACATGGAGCCACTGCAGGACCTCATCATAGCTTTGGAGCCACCTGATCATTCTGCATAGCAATACATGCGCACATAATAATTTAATAATATCTACATAATCACACTCATAAACGTTATCTTTAAAAGAAAATGCAAATGATTAGTAAATCATCTGTACTTAGGATGTGCTTTTTCTAGTTTTGATGACCATTTAAAAAATGTAAACATACTTTACAGGTTTTGCTATCTACCTGGATATATTCCAAAAAACTCAAAGTTTTTTTAATTGTTGCATATGGGAGCATGTTCAAGTTGAATATTATTATTGATATTAATTCAGGAAATAAGATGTTATTTAACTCTTCTTAATAGAAATAAAATAGCTTTTTATAACAATCTACACACTATGAACCAAGTGTATCACAGGGTATTTGTGTGTCCATGAAAATTGTCAGTCATCCATGGTCAAGGTTGAAGATTTTAATTAGACAACTGGACCTGGAATTGCCCAAATGTACTCTTTTTATTCAGGGTAAATATGCTAAATAATGATGTCATGGCATTTCTACAAATGCAGGTTGAATCTTCCGTCTGTATCTCATGCATGATTCTGTGGCTTAAAATAAACTTTTATCTAATACATTTTTTGGGATGGTGGTCACATTTTATCCCTTGGCTAGGTTGTTGGGGCACTTTAGGTTTGTGCATGCACATTCTGCACACTTAAATATAATATACAGTTTATTCTTTATTTTCACACTGTGAGTCACTAGAGGGCACTCTAGGTTTGTGTACCAGTACTTACTACTCAAGGAGCGTCCACAGCTTTTAGGCTTGAGAGCTACTTGTTAAATGAACAGACCAAAGATTGATAATATATTTACTTATACGAGCTGAGTATGCTTTTCCTGATATGTTGATTCAATGTACGTAGCTCTATGGCACCAAATGAATCAATGACAAATTGATTCACATTCATCCTCTTATCGGTTACTGGGTATCTGGGGCAGGAGTACCACCCACAACTACCACCTAAAACGCACTGCTTCATGCTGTGAGCCTTCTTGTTGATGGTGAGCCCACTGCAAGTTATTGTATGTCGGTCGGAACAGTGCTCAGAGCACCTTAGTTACAACCTGGCAGCTGGTGGATTTAATGCTCAAGTCTGGCCCATCAAGATACACTTAAATACAAGAGCATTTAAAATAAATTATTCTTACTATTTCTGGCTTTTATCTGTGCCGGTGGCCAAGCGGTTGACGAGTGTTTCGTCCTAACTAGGTTCCAGGTTTTGACGGCCGGCGTATCGACATTTTAAATAATCCTTTGGACAGGTGTCGTGCACATGGGTAGTCAAAGTGTGAAATCGTACGGCAGGAGGTTTGACAAAGGTGATTCTTAATGCTTAGGTTTATAAGGAGATTTGGTGAGTGCAGTCCCAAACATGTAAATTGTTATTTACTTCAATAATGTCATAACAGTTGTATGAAAAAGTATCCAAACCTTTTGGAATTTGTCACATTTCTGCATAAACTCACCATCAAATGTGATCTGATCTTTGTCAAAATCACACAGATGAAAAACCATTGTCTGCTTTAACTAGGTGACAGCCATCGAAGAGGCTCCACAGCCAACCACTGTGACCAAATTAAAAGCCTACCTAGGTTTACTGAATTACTATAATAAGTTTCTCGCAAACCTAGCCACATGCTTAGCTCCACTCCATCAGTTGCTGGGAAATGAGTCCTAGTGGTCGGGAACAAAGAACAGGAAGATGCATTTCAACTGTCCAAACAAATGCTGAAGTCAGCCAAGGTCTTGAGTCATTACTCCACAGACAAAGAGTTGGTACTGGCATGTGACGCCTCACCATACATATTAGGTGCCGTATTGTCCCATGTCATGGAAGATGGCAGTGAGAAACCCTTAGGTTTTATGTCATGCACAGTGACACCAGCTGAGAAGCGATACTCGCTACTTGACAAAGAGGGCTTAGCCATCATGTTCGGAATTAAGAGTTTCCATAAATACATCTATGGACGAATGTTTATAATCAGCTCTGACCACAGACCACCACTGAGGAATCAGCTTTTCCATGAGAAGAAGCTGATTCCTCAGATGGTTTTACTGAGAGGGCAGCAAAGGGCAACCCCGCTACGAGCTTATTGTTACTCAATCATTTACAAACAAGGAAAAGAACATGCGAACGCTGACACACTGAGCAGGTTGCCTCAACCACATACAGAGGAAGAGGATGACACTGACCAAGTCCTTATGCTGGATGTGATGGAAGATACACCAATTACCACAACTGGACAGCTAAAGATGAGACACTGTCGCAATTGTTACTCTGGTGCCTGAAAGGATGGCTAAAGAAGATGGATACAGTGTTCAAACCTTACAGCCAGAGGGAGCTGGAACTTCCCTCCCTCTGATTACCTCGTTGCAGATGTTGTCCATCCTTGTCACCCCCAAAGAGAACCTCAGCATCTTTAACTCCACCTCCAGCTCTGCCTATTCCTATTGTCTCTGATCCATACATCATGGCTGGTCTCCCAGCTGTCCTGTAAACCTTTCCCTTCATCTTAGCTGACACTCTTCCATCGCAAATCCCTCCAGAGACCTTTCTCCAGTTGTTCCATCCTGTCTGTAGTCTATTCTTCACCTCTCTTTCACAGTCTCCACTGCTCTGAGCAGTTGAGCCTAAGTATCTGAACTCCTCCACCTTCTCCACCTCTGGTCCTTTTAACCTCACCATTCCACTGTTCCCCTTCACATTCACACACATACTGAAAACACTAGCTAGCTGAAATATAGAAGAATGTGATTGGATAAAGAGGTTTTGTCCAACTTTTAAAAGTGCAAACTATTTTATTATTAATAAATAATAATACAGTAGTTTTTCTGAGCATGTTTAGGCCAACAGAGAAGGCTTTGCTGTGGCCCTCGCAGCCCACCACTGTGTTTGCCATCTCTTTTTCCCCGTCCTCAAAGCTGGTGCTGGCTTTGTGGCCTGTGTTTGTTCTCCCACTCTCCCAGACCTCCCTCATGTTGTTCTCTTGCAGCCCTTTGTTTGTTATGAGGGTTACACTGTACAGTTGGGGGGGGCTACCACATCCAAAACAACATAACATACATAGTGGAGATCAATTGTCTTGTTGGTGGGGCAATCCACCACCTGATGAAAGTCAGTCAGCCAGTGTCAAGTCCAGAGTGACATGATTTAATTCACCAGAAATCAGGAGGAATGCTTCAGGTTGTTGTGTCTGCAGCCCTGCTTTAATGTATAAGCATGTTTTGTCAGGACTCTGAAACTTTATATGCTTAGCATAGCATATAAAGAAATAGCAATTATAACGTTTGCATCTTATTCTTAATTATTGTAATCCCATCACTTCTAATCCATTTTTATTGGGATATATTTGACATTAATCATAATCTCATCAAATCCCTAACTTCAGATGAACTGCCCCCACAGGTATAGTGTGCATAATGTTTACTCTATTCAACTAAAACACCAAGAGGTCCAGTCAGAAAAAATTTATTCAAATAAAGGTCCGGAACATCATGTCCAACTTGCCAGAGTAGTATTAACATCTTCAAATAAAGCGCTAAATTTAGGAGAAATATGGTGTAGCAAGAGCTTATATAATTTTTCTTTAACACACCTTGTCAGAACAATCTCAACCACTTTAACAATACAAATCACAACAATTAACAATTAAACACTTTCAGTTTTTCCCATATTCCATTTCCTTTTTTTCTGTTGCTCAGTGGGAGAATTGAGCTGTAGCTTTTCCTGCCAGGGTTTTAAATTGGGGACTAAATGGTGTCAGGGCCATTCTCATGCTCATGTGGAGGTGCTCATTAGTAAGCCTGGACCGATATTTGGTCTTAATTATGTTCATTCTGGAGAAAACTGCCTCACAACTGTATGTGGAGCCAAACATGGTCATGATGCACAGGGCTACTTTCCTCAGTGCCACATTATCCATCTTTGTGCTTATTGTCATAGTGACGCTTTACATTGCCACTTTTAATGAGTGCTACAGTCTCTGAGCAAATCAGGCGTAGTGGTTTTGTGCTGCCTGCGGGAAGTATGAAGAGAAATGAGTCAATCCACTCCGGATAGAAAGCCCTATTTTCACTATCAACTTTTCTTTTCTTTGACAGTGTCATTTGTGTGTGTGTGTACGTGTGTCGTCGTCTCCGACTCTTATCGTCCTCGACTCCCTCTCTCTCTCCACGTCTCAGTCTCTGACCGGCTGTTTCTTTCTCTGACCCCGCTGAACTTTTTGTCCTCGTCTCTCTCTCTCTCTCTATCTCCACGTCTTCGTCTGTGGTGGCTGTTTCTCGCCCTCTCACTCTGCCTGTCGCTGTTAACTGCCGACAATGCCGAGAGTTGATTGGCTGAGAAGCAACACATGGGATAATTTAAACTGTACACGATTGGACAGTTTATACGGAAGCGTATTGCTGCCACACAAAAAAAATGGCTCAGTATCATGTTATAACGTGATAAGTTTTACGTTATTTCGTGACTATCACGTTATAACGTGATAGGTATAACATTATTTTGTGATAGTATCACGTTATAACGTGATAAGTTTTACATTATTTCGTGATAGTATCATGTTATTTCTTGATAGCATGAGAGAGTCAGATCCGTTCTTCCTTGGTGTTATGTCCTGTCGAATAGTTGAAATAGACACACACACGATCAGCGTGAGTTTGTGCAAAAATTTAACTGGAACTCCGACTAGAATACAAGTGTACATGGTCACTCCTAGTAAACCTAACACGTAATGCATTTTGGGTAACGCGGTTTATTAAGATGACACATAACAACACATTCGGTACAATGCCATGTGTTTAAAATTCTAAATTAATATTGTGTTCATTGTTCGTAGAGTTCTATGATTTCCCATAGTCTGTGCATCTGGATGAACGCAGCAGCCAGGGGCGGACGGAGCAGAGTGGAAGAGAGCCTGAGTGAGAGTGTGAGAGAAGACGCAGCAGGTCCATGTGTTCTTTGTATTGGTGTGGTTACAGCTGACAGAGACCAAACTTTGTAATTAAATCTTTGCAATAAATGCGGGATTGCTTACTAATGCCTCGTCAAATATTGCACGTCCGACTGGATGTTACAAAACAATTTAACTCATTCGTGGAGGAGGATTTGTTTAACATTCGCTTCATACTTGCATAGACATGTATCATGAAATAACGTAAAACTTATCACGTTATAACGTGATACGTATCACGATATAAAGTGATACTGAAGCAATTTTTTTTTCTAAGTGTGGCAGCAATACGCTTCCGTAAGTTTATTTTCTGATGCCGACGCAGCTTTTTCTGTGTTTACAAAGCATTGGTCATAAACACTGAAAAAGCTGCGCACCTTAAAACTATCCCGTCAAATTCATCTGCCGTATAAATAGATTATAGATCCAGGTCCGTACAGGATTACCCCTGGGTCCGGACACAGACCACGGTCCGCCACTTAGTGACCTCTGAGTCTAGAAAATGTCACGCACACAGAAATGAGTGTTAATGCACTTGCTGGACTGAGCTGAGGTTCAGTTTTGGTAACAAAGCTTAAAAGCTAATACTGTTAAATCGCTGAGTCACACACTTCCTCAACTTTAATTAGGTTTTAAGCCCCCCCACGCCCCCTCCTATCTCCTCCCTTTTTACAGACAGAACACTCTTTAATCAGGCTCACTATTTGAGCCTCTTGTCTGTGTACCCCGCCAACGGAAAAAAAAAGATGACTTGTTATCTGAAGAGAAAGCAGAGAAAAAGGATCACTGTGACCGACACTCAGACACATCGTCCCCTCTCCACCTCAGATTAATCCACACGATAAAGGGATCAGCTCACAGTAAATGTTCTAGAATAATCTTTTAAATATGAAGACACTGCACTCAATATAAAACAGGGGTCTCAAAGGACCCCTGTAGTGCAGGTATTGAGAATGTTGTTAGATGTGTATAAGAGACAGCTTTAATTAGGTTTTAACCCCCCCCACGCCCCCTCCTATCTCCTCCCTTTTTACAGACAGAACACTCTTTAATCAGGCTCACTATTTGAGCCTCTTGTCTGTGTACCCCGCCAACGGAAAAAAAAAAAAGATGACTTGTTATCTGAAGAGAAAGCAGAGAAAAAGGATCACTGTGACCGACATTCAGACACATCGTCCCCTCTCCAGCTCAGATTAATCCACACGATGAAGGGATCAGCTCACAGTAAATGTTCTAGAATAATCTTTTAAATAGGAAGACACTGCACTCAATATAAAACAGGGGTCTCAAAGGACCCCTGTAGTGCAGGTATTGAGAATGTTGAAGGTGCTGGTCTGAAGTTCTGAAGCATTCAGCTCCTTATTGGAAGGGATACCTATAATATACCTACTGTGGTTTTTGTAGAAACTCTTGGCTATCTTTAGGACATCTCCAAAAAAAGGTCAGATAGTCTTTTCAGTTGTGGTAGCAAGAAATTAACTACTTATTTCTTTAGGTATCTTCTGAATTCGGGTTCCAATTTAGGTTTGGTCGCCTGTACAAATGCTATTAATACATTAAATGGATGGCTGCAAAAGTCAACCTAATAATGTGCATTATTATTATTGTTATAATAATTATTATTATTGTTGATGTTATAACTATTCTTTGGCTTCTCTCTTTTTCAGGGGATTTCACAGCAATCAATGTCTTGTATCTCCCCCTTTTCTCTCCAACTATCTGGTCTAATTCCAACTAACTCCAAGTCCTCCATCCGTCTCCTCTTTGTCTTCTACCTGGTACCTCCTACTCAAGGATGATTCTTCATCCTCTCCCCTCGTCTGATGTTGTCCAAACCATCTCAAGGTTACTTATATAACCTTTTCTCCAAACCTTCCTGTCTGTGTTCACCTAATTCCAGATGCTGTCCTTCCTTGTCACTCCTAAACAGAATCTCATCATCTTTAACTCCGCTAGCTCTGTTAACTTTCCTGTTAACTGTTATTAATATGATAGTTTGCAAAAACCTAAGTACAAATATATTGATAATTGCATTCAATCTTCAAACTTATGTAAAGTATCAATTAATAAAACCTCTTTTTTTACAAATATTTAGGTCATTGTTAAGAGCTGTGTGCCGTCTGTTCACTTCACAGTGCTTTTGTGGTTCATACAGTCTTTCTTTTTGCTTGTATGAAAAGCATATGAGATGAAACCAAATCAGACTATATGAGGTGAGACGGGATGAGCTGGTATGATGAGATGGAATTACATTGGGTAAAGTTATGTGGGATTAAACAAGTTGACACGGGATGATTAGATAAATTAAGCACTACAATAAAGCATTTGCTACGATCTCTCCACCATTTCATCCATCTTTGTACACTTACTAGTTACCAGGTCGCAAGGGCGGCAGTCTCTAAACCGAACATACCTAGATCACACTGAACTGTACCAGAGACCATGAACCTTTTGCAGGTTATAAGCCCATTAAAAGCCAATCCCCTTTACTGGGAGTTTCACACCAATGACAGTGACATTGTCTTTACACAAAAGCACCACTTTGCTACTTTGCTAGAGTTCGTACATCTTTCAAAAGAACTGAACCTACAGCAGGCCATTTTAGTTCCAGACATTATTCTTGTGTGGTTTTGATATTTTATCAATGTCAACCAAACAGGAAAGTGAAATCATTTGGTTGGTATCATACCTCAAAAATTTATTATATATAGTACAGATTTTCGAGTGCTGCCTGTCAGTGCCAGATTTTGGATTAGCTGCACTTTCATTGGCTGATTATGCTCTTAACTATCCTCAGTATGGGTTGTTTCCTCCATACAGGAGATGTCTAAGAAGTCCCCTAAGTGTCCTGGCCCCTCCTTCTCCTCTTCTTTGGCACCGACAAAACTTAATCCCAGTGTAAGGTGACCCCCAAGTGAGTCCCTGACTTTGTAAGGATTTTTGAGCCAAAGAGGCTCAGAGTGTTGAAGTGCTGCGCTAAGGATGCTTAAAAAATCGAGGCACTTATCCAAACAGGCATATTACAGTTTAATTCTTCTTACTCAGAGTTTACAAGTCATACTCTGAATCTTTTTTTGAACTTTTGTGTATTGTATTTCCTTGGATTTCCTGCATGCTGGATCATACCAGATAGTTTGTTTTATCCAGTGCTGCAATGGGTCCACAACTGGCAGTGTGGCTGTGGCTACTTCTAAGTCTCCTTTCTCTGCAGGGTCTTTCCCGGGATGTGAGTTTGCCAGAACATCGTGGGAGACAAAGGTACCACTGTTTTTTGTTTTTTTGCTCTCACCTTTATGTTTTTTAAAAAAGTAATATCATAGTCAGATAAGAACGATACTTTCTTTTATTTTACTTTGGGCCCCCTGCCAGCCATGGACGTGGGAAAAGTTCCAGTAGCAATGAGGTTATTCCTCTTAGCAACAGCAGGAGGTGAGGTAGAAGTTAAGGTGATTTATACAGATTAGGCAAAAGTATTCTGAAAGAGGGAAGGGAGAGAAAGGAGGGTTTAACACAAAAGAAATGAGCGAATTGCACTTGTGGATACTGTAGTTCTCAGCATAATGTCAAGGTGTCTGTCAGAGTCATGTGATACGGGAAAATTATAACCTAATAAATCACCTAAAAATCTAGATGGGAAAAATTAAGGCATTGAAAACATTATTTATGGAGCAGACTTATTATGTTTTTTGTTTAGGGTCCATGATAGAAAATGTTATTAAATGAAACAAAACTATGCTTATTAGATTCCAACAAATTTGAACGAAATAAACCACATACAATATTCATTGTATACTGTATATTTTATTAAACATATGTCTGCCTAAGCCAAATCATAAAATAAAATTATTTTTGTGTTTATACTCCTTCATTCATAGAGATATATGAAAAATGCTGTAAAAAGCAAAACAATTAAAGTCCAATTCTCTCCTGGCAGTATTCCAAATTATTAACATGTAACAAATTAACATCAATGTGGTAAAATGATGATCAGGGTCCTAAACAATATACAGTATGTCCTAAATATGTTTTTAATAAAATGCCAGTAACAAGCTTCTTAAGTGAGTCATTGCTAATGACCTTATAATAATAAATAATAATAAATCATTTGACATAAACTAAAATATTTTAAATTAATGAAGTTTGTTTATGATTTATTTTTTAGAAACATGCTTTTATTGATATTACTTATATCATTTTATAAGCAAATTACCACAGAGATCAATTATCTAAGATTGTAGAATATAAAATTGACGGGTGTTACTGGTTACTGGTTAAAGGGTGTTACTGATATATTGACAGTCCTGCAGTGAACCCGACAGTCCTGGCTTTTGATGAGCAAGATGTCAAAAAGTCACTTTTTTTTCCCCTAACACGGCCCTATATTTTGTATTTATTCTATTTATTCTCTCCACACTCACAGAAATGTGTAGGCTTCCTTTGGAGACACTGGTTATATTGTGAAAACAAGGTGTCATCAGATTGAAGAGCACATCAGGAAAACACTTATGAACAACTTACAGACAAGTGTGTGCAGTTAATGCATTGATGTGAAAGAATTAATGCAATAAGCATTAATTCTTGCAGCTTACGTTTAAGAAATGCAAGGATTTACTGGGACGGTCTCATTTATCAAGATCACTGTTAATGGACCTGTGTGCTGAGCTGCTGCCAGCCCTAAAGCACTACATGGTGTGAAACCAGGTTTTGTTAGTGCCAATATATATGGGGTGTGGGGCAGTGGCGGGCCATGCATTTCAACCCTAGGCCTTCAATGACGTCATAGTTGTGTTACGTCAAATTAATACGCCTCATAATCACATCAGTGTGACACCAGGACTTGAGAATTCACACATGTACATTATATCAGCCTTAAAATAGGCTCATCAAGCAACACTTAATTTCCAGAATATTTATATTCATTTATTCTTAGGCTTATCCTTATTTATTCTTAGCATTTAACTGCGCCAGTGGCCAAGTAGTATCTAAGTCAGGGGTGTCAAACTGGATCAACAAAGGTTGCAGGTGTTAGTTCCAGCCAAATATTAGCACAACTAACTTGATCACTCAGTCAACTGTCGTGGGTCTCCAAACAGCTAATTGATCAGTCACTGCGCTGGAACCTGAAGCCACACGGCCCTAAATGGAATCAGTTTGACAACTATGTTCTATGGCTGAGAGTCGCAATTGTGTTTGTCTGCTGCCTGATATTGTGTGTGGTAACTCTTTACAGTCATGGCTGAAAATCGGCCGTGCACTATGTAAATCATTGCATTGAAAAGGAGCGATGTTTGGTTGACATAGGTTTCATGCTAAGCCAATCAGAAAGAGACCTGGGCAGGTCTTCTTGCCTTATAGGGAAATAAACAGTCTCACACACGTGACGTGGTACAACAGCACACACCCACAAGCAAGACGATGGCAAGCGGCAAGTTGAGGTTTCAATAAAAATACCTGTCAAAATGTCTAAACAACTATTTTGTTTTATTGTACTGTAATGTACAGCAAACGTATAACTTATATCCAGACCCTTATTGTAGTGCTGCTCCCTGCAGCTTCACTCTCTCACTCTCTCACATCCACACAGCTCTAACCACGCCTCCCTACCCTTGGAAACATTAACCCTATAACTGCTGTATAAAACCTTATAACCATTACAGTCCCACTAGATTTCATTATGATAGTTGCTACAGAATACAACACTAAACTGTTTAATGTGTTTTTAAAGTAAAAAGTTACAAATTTAGTAACTAATAACATAACTAGTTACTTTTTCAGAGCAGTAAGTAGTGAAGAACCAAGTTACTTTTTTAAAGTAACTTGCTCAACACTGGTTTCCACTAGGTGCCGGCGTAGCAATGATTAAAAAAAAAAAAACCCTTCAAAATCAGCCATGCCATACATTACAGTAAGTCCAATCTTAAGTTGGGGGAAATCAAACAGTGTTCCATGGCTCTGCTTTAAGCTGGAGAAGGCTGCTTCAGAAAAATGTTCCCTGCATTTTTATTGGTCCTGAAATCAATTTCGTATCTGAGAAAGAATATTGTTCAGAATACAGTGTGTGCTGTATCTTAGTTAGTAGTTAATGTTATGTAGACCAATGGGATTGTGTTGTCCGGGCATGTGACAGGAAGTGTGGGGTCATATGAAGGGAAGTGAGGGTTGCGGGTGTGGGTTTTGTTTTAAATAAAGTGCCGTTCATGTCAGAACACAAGGATATCACGCTCCTCATTATCTTCGTAAATAGAAGATGCGACACTGTGGTGGAGTTTTTGGTAGTGTGCGTGCAGATCTTCTGGCGTTACACTGCGTCCTTTGCAAGACTGCATTCAGTCGAGACGCATATTGCCGTAATGTTGGCTCAACGTGGGGGGGACGCCGATACAGATTTCATTCAAGAGCTGCGTGCGCTTCGGAGATTTAGAGAAGAATGCAGCGAGCCCATTTAGATTGAAACTTGCACTCTTTAAGTTTTGAGGCCGCTTGAGTTAACATTCAATTTAGACGATGTGCATAACAGTGAATGAATAGGGCTACTTTGCACTACGTTTAGTCCAGATGCCATCACTGCTGCGCCATCATAACACTGGGCCGCAACTTTGTCCAGAGAACATTTATATCATTCAAGAAAATTAAAATAAGATTGGCAAGGTCATCAGATCACCTGTCACTGGTTACATCCACAAATTTCACAGAACGCTCCTGGACACCAACGGGCATCACATAACGTAGGACCAGTGCAGGCTGTGCCGTGTTCCCCACATCTGTGGTTTCATCAACCATCACAGCGACAAAAGGGGCACTTTGATCACTTTTGATCTTTTATCTCGTCTCACATCACTTCAGCTATAGCAAAAATTAGGTTATTTTGGAATTTTCCTGATGAACCAGCAAAAAGGCTGTTAGTGGACAGGTGGTACTGCAAGTCTGGGTTGTATTCAGTAAGGGAAGAAAGAAGATCCACATAGTTACCTCTATTTAAGGACTGGGAGCATCAATGAAAGTTCTTGTTTACCCAAAAATATGACACAATCCACAATTTGTCTGTAGCTACAAATCTCCTAGTTCAGATTCAATATGTCCCAAGATCCCGTTGTCAGACTCCTTGGAGAGCTTATCAAATCACAGGACATACACATGTTGCTTTTAAGGTAGGTAGGCTGGAAGGTCCTAGCATGTTGAATGACGCGGAGCGCTGTGAACTGAACCGGTGTCGTGCCATTTCACTCCCTTTTGATTCTGAAGGCCATGGCAGATTTCATGGAACCTGACAGGATTTCATGGAACACTAGATACTGTAGTTGAAATATGATTGGAAAAAAGTTTTTAACCAACTTCTAAAATGTAAAAAAATATTTTTTTAAGAAATAATCAAATTTTGTGGTAGTGGTGGCCTAGTTGTTAAGGAAGCGGACTTGGGTCGGCAAGGTCCCCGGTTCGAATCCACCAGCTGCCAGGTTGCCACCGAGGAAAACTTTTATGTGCGTCCCCCAACCAACGTCGTAATGGTTTGCCTTTTTTGACAGCAAAATATATATATAAATATATATATATATATACGTTTTTGTACATGAGACACTGGGTCACCTAGATCCAAAGGACAGCAGAAGGGTTTAGTCAATTTTTACCTGTTTAGAATAAGAGCAGACATCTAAAAATTGCTTAGTGAAAATAATTGTTGCCACAGCTTTCATGTCATCAAGGATCCAGGGATTTCACTGGACTTTCATGTTCTTGGGTAGGCTCAGAGGGGCTTCCTCACATATGAGGGGGAATCCTTCATTGCTGATACAACTTTTCGTCCCATGCTCAATGTACAGCTAACATTAAGTGAGTGTTAAAGTGTGTAACTCAACTTAATCTTTGTATTGCCAAGCATTGGACATTCTAAACATCCACTCTCTCCAATCCACTGAGATGTAATAAGTTATTAGCCTCAGTCAGTGCTCTTTGTAATGTTGCCCAGGTAGCTCTCCCGAACAAACAAAACAATAAAGTTTTTTAACTATAGCCACATAGTTTCCCAAATACCAATTCAGCCAATTCAGCAAGTGGATAAACTTCAGAAGCTAAAACAGGATTCAGCAGCGTTGCAAGAAAATCTTACTGTTTGAAGGTGTGTTCGATATATCGGTCCACCGATAAATATCGGTCCGATATGAGCATGATTTTTATTGGCGGATTATATCGATAATGGTTTTTCCACCGATAATATTAATCCGATGCTGCAAAGTCTCTGCAAATACGTTGGACTTTAACATGAGGAACCGAGTCTGCAGTACTGACGCTCTGACCGACACATGATTAATGATGTAATTTAAAGAGACAGCTACAATGAGCAATGCTACAGTGAAAGTCTGTGGTCTGGAGTTTTGTGTGGATAGAAAACTGTAATTCTTAATGACTGCAAGGAGCTGGTCATGCAGGGGGTTGGGGGCGGGATTTTAACATTTTATCACGAGGCGTTTTTATGCAGCGAAGTAAAGAAAAACAACATTGGACTCAGTGAAACGACAACAACACAGCAGCAGCTCTCTCTCTCTCTCTCACTCTGTCTCTCTCTCCCAAAGACTCGGAGTAAAATACGGTAAAGAACAGACAAGAACAAAAGAAATCAGTCAAACTTCACGGAGTTCATCGTCCTGGAGAACCAGTCGTCCGCTCCCGTTCAAAACGCTGTTTTTATTAAACGTGTGGAGTTTCTGTAGCCGGGCTGTGTCAGGACTAATTGTATTCGATA
>JAFBJS010004179.1:99407-149683 GCA_016785265.1 Paraplagusia blochii | reverse complement strand
TTGTTCCATCCTTACTCCACTCTATTCATCTCCTCTCTTCCACAGTCAGTATCTAAGCTCCTCCACCTTCTCCACCTCTGCTCCTTGTAACCTCACCATTCCACCGTTCTCCCTTTCATTCACACACATGTCCTCTGTCTTCACCCCTGACCTTCATTCCTCTTCTCTGTGCAAAGTTCAGAGTGACGCTCTGCTGCCTCACTGGTAGCTCGTTACTAGTGGCGTCATTGCTGTACTTAGTGGTCATTGCACGTAATTATCTGTTGATTGTTTCCTTAACCAATAAATGCTTTCTCAGAATATATTTGAGGTTGTCTTAATTAAACGGATCTCAAACTGCTGGAGGAGAAGGTTTTAAAGTCATTTGAACTATGTAGAATGTCCTTCTACTTCCTTCCATCCTGTCCGCAGATTTAAACCATGTCCCATCAATGTAAATGAAGTCTCCGGTCGTAGTTTACGACGTTTCTTCCCCTTTTTTACGCCTCTGCCGTGTTTTTCTCTCAGGTGAATTTGGCGAGGTGTGCAGTGGTCGCCTGAGGCTGCCCAGTAAGAAGGAGATCTGTGTGGCCATCAAGACCCTGAAGGGTGGATACACTGACAAGCAAAGACGGGACTTCCTGGCGGAAGCATCAATCATGGGACAGTTTGACCACCCCAACATCATCAGGCTGGAGGGGGTGGTGACACGCAGTAAGTGTTTTTCATGAATCATCATTAACGCGGTGAATGTAGAGTGAAGTCTGTTCATGAAACTGGCTGGAAAGGACTTCATGGCAACTTGGACGTTTTTCACTATCCCTCATGAAGAGTTAGACGTGTTGATGCTGTTACTAAATCCTTGGTGTCCAGATTAAAAAGAAATTGTCCTATTTTTGACCCTCCTTAAGCCTCTTATATATGTGTAATATAGAGTATATTTTTAAACTATAATCACTTAGAGACTAATTAATGTCAAATGTCCAGAGTTTAACGCCATGAGATACCAACACACTCCACTTCAGGAGGAGGATTTGTACCTACATTCCATCACGGATTTCACATCCCAGGAGACATTTTTTTTTCTTTTTTACTGATTGTGGATTTTACAATTGTCTTTGACGAATGGCTTTACAGTGTCTGACAATTCCATAAAAAAAGGACGGGAGTTTTATTGAGTTGCCGAGGTGTAAATCTCTACAGATCAATGTGCTTTGATCAAAGCCCACGTCCAAAGTGGGCATAAATCCATAAATCCATAACTCGGACTCTCTCCCCTCTGGGCCTCTTTACAGGACTATCATTAGAACAGAGAAGGCCTCTTTAAAAAGGGATGACTGCAGAAAAAAGGAAATAATGAGTATGAACTTTGCAGTGAAACGGGCCGGGCCTCTATCTCTCCCTGCGGCACCGGGCTTATTAAGTAGCTCCAGCATGTTATTATAAGGAGAAGAAAGGAGTATAAAATACCTGAACAAGTCCACTTTACCTTATGTCCTCAATTTTGTGTCTTAATAAACTACGCAACTCCTCTTTAAAGGCTTAACTTCTTCTGCGTAACGTTAGGAACTCAAATGCTTCCTGATCCGTTAATTAGCATGAAGACGCTCGTCGCCATGACGGCGTTTAATCCAAACCAGAGCTGCTTCACCTAACATTTCAAAGTGAGCGGTTAAAATGGGCACAGATGCAGAAAACAATCTTAGACCCTGGTTCTGTTTTGGACTCATTACACTGAACAGTTGTCGTGTCACTGAGGCCGATCATCAGTTGGAATCAGGATCTGGATCAGGATGTTGCCACCTGGCCTGCAGATCCAATACTAAATGAATCTGGCACATGGAAAAAACAGAAAAGTCAAAAAGTTGGAACCAAGGTGCCTATCTAACTCAATCCAAAAAATCTGCCTCATAGGCTTAATTATATATATATATATATATATATATATATATATGTATATGTATATATATGTATGTATATATATATATTTTTTTTTTTATAACTATATATTGTTTGTAGGGGTGTGCAAATTAATCGTTTTGGATCAAACTGAATCGAATCGGATCGAACTTGATCAATCATTTAATATTTTTTATGAATCGTTCCTAAATCGGATCGTAAACTGTGAATTGAGATATGAATCGTTATGTGAGTGAATCGTCATACCCTTAATTGTTGCCCTAAGTTACTAAAGGTGTATCAGATCATAAACAACAAGTTTTAAAGCAAATACCTGGTCAAAATATGGATTTTAGAATCCACTTAGAAAAAGTGGAGTATCATCTGCAAATGTATTGAGTCAAATTTTTGAAGCCTAAAAAGGCAGACTTTGTGTTTTAAAAAAATCTTTGGTCAAAAAAACCCAGATTCAGTCCAAAGTTTGAATCTTGTTTCAGACTTCTCATTATTCCAGCTCAGACTCGGGCTGAGTCCGCGCCGAAAGTGGAACACCGAGTCTGCGATCCCTCATTCCTGCGGATGTTTCACTGACACACCACTTACCCCTTCAGTCCACTTCACTCGAGCAGCGAGACGGCCTGCGAAAACAGGAGACTGGGCTTTAATTTGCTGTTTTAGACTATTAGAGGAATGTGTGTGTCCTCGTATAGCTATACTTGTGGGGACAATTTCTGGAAAATACTTGCACCCATCATTATGGGGATATTTTTGCGAATACCTCCAAAGTGAAAGTTTTTTTTTTTCCTTCTTGAGATTTATTTTAAATGTTTGAGATTAGAATTACAGAAAGGTTTAAGTTGCGGCGCCTGCAATATTTGTTATAGTTAGGGTGGGGGCCAGGGGGCTGTGGATCGCATTAAGTCTATTTGTGGCGCTGAAAAACGCAAAAGCCAATATGTGGACACGGTTGTGGACATCTTGGAACCATTATTTTCAAAAAATATTTAAATACTGACTTGATTTATTAAGGTAATCCTGTTTATTATGATAAACAATACTTACATGAACACTCAAAGGGAACTCACAAGAGATAAATAAAGTTCTATATTATCTATTTAACTACTTATTACATATATCATGAACGTTATGTTAATTTTTTCCTTGTGATTCTATTGGGATTCGGAGAATTTGATACAAATTGGTGAAAATGTCACCTGAAAATCATATTTTCTCCAGCTGCACGATCTCACAGAAAAAAAAACTCTTGACTTCTGAGGGTTTTAAAGGAATGAAGGGGCATTGGAGGAAATGGATCAGACTGAAGATTGAGCCTCAGAAATGTAAAAATGGAAAGTAAGGGGTAAAATAATGAGGAGAGGAGGGAGGAGGACACATTATTCAGAGAAGAAAAAAGAAAGGATTAAAACGTGGAGAACAAAGCCATATGGCACACAAACAAGTTCTGACATCCAGTCTGTTCTTCTAACAACGGTTGATTTAATGATTCCTTCATGGACTCCGTCCGTTGGTTCCTTTTACTCCTCGGTGATAAAAGCTGCAGACAGCTGTAGTCTGATCAGGTACAGATGATAACAGACACTCAAGATTTACAGACAGGAATGAAGAAGTCAGACTCTGACGCCTCGGCTTCTGTAGCCTGAAAACTTAATTCAAACGATTCAATCTGAATTCTCTGTGTGAAGACGGAGACAGAGACAGAGTCTGTCTTCTTTTAAACCTCATGGACAGGCGGAGGGTGTTGGGGTGTTGTATTTCAGGCTACACCTCTTCTTGTGTATCCAGTTTGACTTTTCTTGTTTCAGTAAATAAATCCAGCAACATTAGGGTGTCCGACTGCAGCCTTTTACTCTGACAGCCATGTTGACAAAATGTCCTTTTCATTCTTCCTCTGTCTGACTGTCTCATTACAGGCAAACCAGTGATGATTGTCACTGAATACATGGAGAACGGTTCCCTGGACAGCTTCTTGAGAGTATGTATTTTATTATTTTAAGATTGACCATATTGGTGTTGTATTTTTTTCTGTCATGCCCACTAGGGGGCAGGAGTGGTAGGACACTCCTACCACCCCCGAACTCACATTTCTCTAAACTGAAATACTATTAAAACCTGATGACATATATATTTTTATTTGTATAAACCATCGGATGAGTTGCTGCCACCTAGTGAAACACTTCTACTAGCATGCAAAATGTTTTGTAGGAAACTCCTCACTGTCACCCAAGGGGGCCCGCCCCACTTTTTGAGTACATACCTACCTACCTAGTTACTTTTACTACAAAATGGAAAATATTTGAAGATTTTCTAAGAACCGAACCCTGTCTTCTGGTTCACGGTATACTCACTCCTCTGATTGTCTAAAGCAGGGGTCTCAAACTCGTGGCCCGTGGGCCATTTGTGGCCTGTGGCATGATATTTTGCGGCCTCCACATTTTATGGTAAATCTTACAGTTCTCAAAATCCTGATCCACAGACAGAATCTCTATCTTCAGTGGAATGACAGTGTGGGTGGTGGCTCTCAACTTATTTGACTTTAAGACCCCCGGTCTAAACTGAACCAGTGTTGCTTTTAACATCAAGATAAACGGCTGCAGTGATACGTTATCTCTGTTCCACAACTATACTCTCGTCAAAACAATATAAACGTGAGTATTTTTGTTCTAGGTTAGCACAGCTGCCCACACCCTACAACTTATTCTTATTTTTACCAAAAAGCTCAGCCGTAAGAGTAATAACATGTTAGTAATTGCTTTACATCCTTTATTCCCACCCTGATCCCAGATGGGAACGGATTTGCTCCACGTCTTGCGTTGGTATCCTTAACTGGAACGAACGCGCTCCACTGAAATGAACCAAAGGGACAGCGGCCGAACCACAACACTGGCAAGAAATGACGTGCTGCCCCTTTTAGCCCCCCTTCCCACATGTGCCTGCACAGCATCCGCGTTCACACATGGCAATGGCAGCGGCTGCTTCCTGACATTTTCTCCCGTCTGCATTTCATCACTAATAATGTGACATATGTGCAAACACACTCACGCAGATTCACAGCGTACGACGGCAGCCGGTCTGTGCGAGGCTTTGTAGCCACGCAGCCAGGTGGTCTGGCTGCTAATTGCTCGTGACGGCGTGGAAGAGGAGGTCTTCCTGGCTGCTCTTCAAAGCAAAACAAACTCATCTTACAAGCATGAAATTAACTCCGCATCGAAAAGGCTGGACTGAAGAAAATCCAAGGAAAAAAACAACTTTTATCAGATTTTACTTCATCATTTCTTCTCTGTTTAGTCTGTTGGTAGTTACAACTAAATGATCTTCACAGACTTCCTACTTTAACCTGGAAATCTTTAAGTTTTCCCTCTCTCTCATTTCGTTTCTTGTTAAATGGCCTAAAAGTTTAGTTGTCAGCAACTGGACTTCTTCTTGGAGTTGAAAGACGTTTTTTTTTTTTTTTTTCCAATCATCAGTTCCTGAAATCCAGTTGCTTACAACTCAACTTTTTTGGATATCACAACCTGGATGAATGAGAATGTTTGTGAGCCATCATGCAGCAATCCCAACTTTTTAGTGCCATTAAGAATCGACTTTCTAAAATATCACTTTTAGACTTTATTCTGTTGGTATAAATTAAAGATTTTTTTTTTTTGTCATTGTTACGTTGTGATTCACACCACAGCACACAACAAAATTTAGCCTCTGCCTTTAACCCATCACCAAAGTGAACAGTGGGCAGGTTGAGCGCCAGGGGAGCAGCGTGTGGGGACGATACCATGCTCAGAGCACCTCAGTGGTAATTTGGCGGTAGGGGGATTCGACCCGGGGACCTTATGGACCCAAATCCGCTTCTTAACACCTATAGCACCTAAAGGGAGCGAGGGGTCACCCGGATAAGAGCTTAACTGACCTGTTTTGAGAAACTGATAGATATCAATGTGGATAGTGGGCAGTGGTGGCTTAGTGGTTAAGGAACCGGACTGGGGTCTGTAGGGCTCGGGTTTGAATCCCACAACTGCCAATTTAACACTGAGGTCCACTGAGCATGGCACTGTCCCCTCACAGTGCCCCCCAGAGGCTCAAAGCTGCACTTTGGTGATGGGTTAAATACAGTGATCACATTTTGTTGTGTGCAGGGATGTGGATCACAATGTCACAATGACAAGGAGTTTGCTTAAAAAAGGATTTTATATGGATACGACTGGATACTTTATGAATGAAGTAAACTAGTCAAAGTAAAGTACATTTTGTCCGCGTGTCCAACCTGGTACCAAATAATCTACGGACCAGTGATTGGGAACCGCAGCCATACTGTAGGTCATATATTATGCTTCTATGCTTGATGTGACAATATGGAGAAAAGCGATACCTTACTGTCATCAGTATGGACTGAACCTGAGGAGCCAGGTATCACTGGTGACTTTTGAAGTGGGTCCAAACTGCTGTGGTTGGTAATATAGATGGGCTGTATTGTGATGCTATCTCCACAAAGGTCAGACTCCCTTTGTTCCACAGCGTACACAGTTTGAGGGTTGAATTACAGTGTGTACTGTGGCCATTGTCACTCACGTCTGCCCACTTCTTTCTGTCTGCTCCTGTAGAAACATGACGCCCAGTTCACAGGGATCCAGTTGGTTGGAATGCTGCGCGGTATCGCCTCGGGGATGAAGTATCTCTCCGACATGGGCTACGTTCACAGAGACCTGGCGGCTCGGAACATCCTGGTCAACAGCAACCTGGTCTGTAAAGTGTCCGACTTTGGTTTGTCCCGAGTCCTGGAGGACGACGCTGAGGCTGCGTACACCACCAGGGTAGGTGTGGCAGAATACAGGTTCTACTGATGTTTTGTCAATATATATGAAGTACTTTTTACTGATACATGAGACGAGACACATTATAAAGCAGTGATAATCAACACGAGGCCCGCAAGCTAAATCCTGCCCATGAAAGTCTCCAATATGGACAACAACTGGATTCCAAAATAAGGATTTAAAATATTTGGAAGACACAAAAGAGTTTTTATGAATTAATTTATTATTAATTAAAAAACCTAGACATATTTATAAATATATGTATTTATTCCTCTGTAAATATAATTCCTCTGACAAATATAATTGGTGACCCTTGACCGTGATTATATATGCAACCAACAATGTTTATTTATACTTTTACTTTTGGGAAAAAATATCAGTTTGAGCTACTTGTTTTTTTTATTTGTATTATTTTTTTTTTTAATTACTCGAACAACACTAGTAAATAACCCGTGATTGGTCAATATAATCAAAATGAGACAAGCTTTTTTATTGAAATTTGTTTTGACAATATTCAATTTTTACAAATATATATAGAATTGAAACAAAAAATCAATTTGTCCGTATTGTCAGTCAACTTCTCGGCCTTAGACTTCTGACCTTAACCAGGCCTCTCACCTTATGTTGAAACCCTTTAAGCTTGATGTGGTTTGTTTGAACAAAAACACTTTCCCACAGTCTGGAAAAAAAAAAATGAGAAGATTCAACAGAGCTAATCTGAACATAAACGTACCTCAGGGATTTCCCTTCATATACTATATATATATATTCACACATAATCAATGGACAAACTCCAAGTCTCTCCCATGGGGAAAGGAAGGAAGACAGAGAGAGAATGAAACTGTGAGGATAAAAAACTCAACATACTGTACATCCATAAAATCATCACTTTTCTTTTGCTTCACTTTTGACTCCCTTCCTTTGTCTGGTCTGGTCAGAGTTTTGCTCTGATTGTGATCTTTGCCAGTAAATATATTTATTATTTATTTTTATTTTTTGTGATAGAGAATTTTTGTCTCAAAAGTAAAAAAAACATAGTCAGAGGATTTTCTGTTAAATGCAGTGAAAAGAAAAAAAAAAAAAAAAATGAAGGAATCCTATTTCCACCCTGCAGTCAAACAATAGGATCCTCTAGTGATGCTGGTATGATGCCCATATGCAATGTAGTCAAGTTTTTCAACCTGTGGACCAGGGCCCTACATGGGGTTGCATGGAATACTTATAAGGGCAGTTTGTACGGTTCCATGTGTGTCCGTCTAGGCACGTACACGAAGGCAAAACTTCAAACACGGTACAATTTGCTGCCTGACATATTTTGTCAAACAAGCAGCGAACGTAATGTTTGCCTTTCTCTGCGAAACACACGATCCTAAAGGAAGAAGCAGAAAAATAAACGGTGTCCTGTAACAGTAACGGCGCTCCAAGCACGCACCGCGGAGCAGGTGGTCAGCGCAAGGACAGCGTTCCAGTCTGGACCTTCTCTTTTGTAAATCATCTGTGGGTGGTTCTGTGTTCTTATGTGTCATAAATTTCACATTCCCTTCTGTTCCATTCATGTCTGTGCGTGAGAGAAAGACCAGGCGAGGAATAAGTGACTTATCCAATGGCTATGTTAGCTTTGGCTGCCATCGCTGTCTTTTCCTCCACTCCATTTTCTCCTCTTCTCCCGGAGAAAAACTACAACGTTCCCAAACATTGCAGTCAGAGCTCAAACTGGAAACAACTTTTTTGATCTTTAAACTTTTTTTTATTTTATTTGAGGCTCAGAAAACAGGTTTCCAGAGAGTAATTGTCATAGACAGAATTCCTGTTGGAATATTTAGATCTTCCTTCTAGAACAGGAATAAGATTCCATAAATGGGAAACTAAACTTTTCCATTTTACTCAACAAAATCTCTCCTGCCCTTCAGCTGCTCCTGTGGGCAGCACTCGGACGGTTTCACTCCTGGTTTTTATGCAGTGAATAAAAACAATCATATTTTCAGAAATAGGATTTAGACGAGAGGTGGAGCCCCCACCTGGTCAGACACACACCGCCTTTATGGCTGTATGTGGTAGAGCTATAAATGTTCCATGGACTCACACGTCATAATGTTAGTGGCCGATTACACACTGGGAGGGCCTTGAGTCTGAAGGTCATAAGTATGTTCTTTAAAGACATTTTGGATTTTAATTCATCAAGTTGCAAAATATATCAACTTTGTGGGATTTGGTCACATGGACAAATACCAGGAATATCTACGTATCTCAGAGAGTGAGGCCTGAACAAGACAGATTTTCATTGTCCTTATGGTCAATTTCACTTGGGTATACAGTACATTATACCATGGACAAGCTATGGCTCGGGGGCCAGATAAGGCCCGTTTGGCTCTTTAATCTGGCCCACAAAACTTGATTTTTTATATATACTTGACAAGAGACAAGACAAAAACCTATATGTACGACTTTGACGTGTCATTTATCTTTTCTTATTTAGGGACAAATGCAGCCCGCGAGTTACAACATTTGTTGATGCCTTTATTATGCATTAACCTGTGAGGCTGGTGATGTTACCATGCAGGACAATTCTTACTGGTTCACTGGTTCCATCCCTGGTTGTCCTGGTACTTAGGACACAGTAAACAGTGGGAAGCTTTGAGGGCCGGGGACCTGGGTACTGCTGGGGTCGGCAGTTTTTGGAGACACATTGAGGGCTGGAAACTTCAACTTACTGTCCAAAATCAACCTTTTGTCCAATATTATCTTTGTTTGATGTTTATTTTGGAATCCGTTCGTGGTCTGGATTGGTAAATTCAGAGGACCTTGATTAGTCTAACTGGTCCCCTAACTTCCCATGGTAACTTCTACCAAACTCTGATGAGAATTAACCAGCAGGAAAAGAACCTGATAGTCCAGAAGAACCGCCAAGACACTCGGTGCTGAATCTTTCTTCACTGATCATTAACTCATCAATAGTTTGAATGATTTTTTTGCCACTCTTTTTTTTCCAGGGGGGTAAGATTCCCATCCGGTGGACGGCACCAGAGGCCATCGCTTACAGGAAGTTTACATCAGCCAGCGATGCCTGGAGTTACGGCATTGTACTGTGGGAAGTGATGTCATATGGGGAGCGACCCTACTGGGAGATGTCCAATCAGGATGTGAGTAGTGCCAACCTGCCAAGTACTTCCTTTAGCACCAGTGTCTCGCGATGCACCTACCCCTGCCACGGTGCTGCCAAGTTGGCACATTTGACAGGTTTCAGTGGTGGGAACTGTGCGAGAGCAGCAGAAACTCCCGCTGGTTTGGTTTTGATGCTCAGGCGTAATGTAAACAGACATGTGGAAAACAAGGCAGCGTGGTCTCACAGCAGCACAATGACAATAGTGTTAGCACTCACTCGGAAAAGGTACGTTAACGCTGTCTGACTCATTTCTAACGCTTTGTTTGTTTGTTGAAGTTTACTAAGTTGTCGTGGGGTTTTTCAAGGATTTTGATACATTTTAAGAAAAATATATTAACTAAATATACAGACGAGGTTGAGAGATTTGAGACAAATTGAACTAAAATCAATTAACAAGTTGTTTCATAATATGTCTTAGTTCAAAGGACGGATATTTCGAAATTTTGGGGAATAAAAATAAGTTAACGTAACTGTGTAGGGAAGGCTGTAAAAACTCAAAGTTAAAGAGTTTATTCACTGGACATTAATTAATCAACTCTTTTACCTTGATGACTGAAAAATCTTCGTTGTTTTGTTGTTAAACCCACTCCTTTATGATGGGAAAGGCAGTGTTGGGCAAGTTACTTTAAGAAAGTAACTTTACTACTAGTTACTGCTCTGAAAAAGTAACTAATTGCGTTACTAGGTTCTCAATTATAAAAGTAACTAATAACTAGTTACTTTACTTAGAATAATAATAAAAACACGTTAAAAAAGTTTAGTGTTGTGTCCTGTAGCGAAATATATGTTTAAACATTTTGACAGGCAACTTTATCGTAACCTCAAATTCTTACTTGTCGTCATCTTGCTTGTGGGTGTGTGCTGCTGTACCGCGTCATGTGTGAGACTTTTTATCTCTCTATAAGGCAAGAAGACCCGCCCAGGTCTCTTTCTGATTGGCTTAGACTAAAATGTTAAGCTATGTCAACCAATCATTGCTTTTTGACTGATTTTTTCCTATTATCTTGCCTTTTTTTCTTTTGTTTAACACATCCAGGTAATAAAAGCTGTAGACGAGGGCTACCGTCTCCCTCCACCCATGGACTGTCCGGCCACTCTGTACCAGCTGATGCTGGACTGTTGGCAGAAGGAGAGAAACAATCGGCCGAGGTTTGAGCAGATAGTCAGCATCCTGGATAAACTCATCCGTAATCCTGGAACCCTGAAGATCACTGCCAACACTGCATCCAGGTAAACTTTAAAGAACACTTTACTTTACTTTTCTTGGAACCAAACATTCTTTAGGATGAAGTTTGACCTTTATATGCATTTGTTATAATTGAACATTTTAGCACAAAATGTCCTTGCGTCTTTGTAGCCAAAAAAATTTCCATTGGTGGTTCCACTTCCAGAGGGAACAGGGCATTGTAGTACAGTAGACCAAAAGCCGTGAATGACATAATAGACTAAAAGTTAACAGAATTGGTAAATATATATATATATATATATACTGTATACATATACTCTGAGGGTTTTACATACAGTAGATATATATAAGATATATAAGATATATATATATATAATTGTAATAATAATGTCATCATAGTCCAATAATAATAATTATACTAATAATTATATAACTTGTAATAATAAAATCATAGTCCTCTTCTAATAAATTAATATAATCAGATTTTTTTTCTTACATTTTTTTGTGCTGTTAAAACAGTGGTTTCTATTTTTATTTTACTTTTTTTTTTTTTACATTTCTACCCGTGTCCCACCTTCTGGTCCCTTTTGATTGGACAAACATTAAGTCCCCGGGGACCATAGGGAACCAGTGCATTCCATGTAGAGTTGTCAGAGTACAGGGGGAGGAGGAAGAGGTTTGAGGGGGGGGCCCAGAGCAGATGACTGTGGTGATATTATGGAGACGTCAGAGCTCATAACATTGACTAATGATTTCTTAAGAAAGTGAAAATAGGTCCCTTGGAGTTTGCATGTAATTTTCCTGATTGCCTTTTAACACTGAGCGAGCGCGGCCGCCCGACGGAGGCGACTGGTCTGATTTATGGCCGTGTATATGTGCGAGGATACGGGCTGGTGTGTGGAGGCGGCGCTCGCACAGCAGGAGCAGCTGCATCAGCTCCACACACCTCGTTTGTCTGGGCCTGTCCAGCCTGGTTAATGGAGCGCCGCTCCTGCCTGACTCAAGCCCAGGACCAGGACCAAGCATCTGGAGAATCTGGTCAGGGTTTAGTGTCCCTGCATGGGTGAGCAGGAACCCAGTCCTGGGGCCAAGGTTGGTCATTAGAAGCCAATTATGGTGCCATGGGGGGTGGATGGGGGGGACACTGGGGGGTGAGTGTGGTGGGTGGGACCACTGGCTTTAGAGAGTTGCTAACTGCTAATGAAACAGCTGATTCATTTGAGGAGGTTGTTGATGATTAACATCTAACGTCTTCATTCAGACAAACAACAAATACAGGATATTTCCAGTACGTGAAGAATCTCCTTTCTCCTCACAGATGGCGCTGTGAGCACATTTATAATGCTGGCATCCATGAGTTGGACATGTTGGTTCTATATTTCTGCCCTAAATAAATCAAAACCACTAACCTGTCCAGAACAGTTTTTTTTTTTTTTTAGTAATTATTGTCTAAAACGAGCTATAGACTAAATATACAGTTATTTTTTGAAATATTTAGAAAAAAAATAATTAGTAAATATAAATAATAATCATTCTTTTTTCCCTGATCTGTCTATCCATCCATCCATCCATCCATCCATCCATCCATCCATCCATCCACCCACGCATCCATCCATCCATCTATCCATCCTTCCACCCATCCATCCATCCATCTATCCAACCATCCATCCACCCATCCATCCAACCATCCATCCATGCATCTATCATCCATCCATCTATCCAACCATCCATCCACCCACCCATCCATCCATCCATCCACCCACCCATCCATCCATCCATCCATCCATCCACCCACCCATCCATCCATCCATCCATCTATCCATCCTTCCACCCACCCATCCATCCATCCATCTATCCAACCATCCATCCACCCATCCATCCATCCACCCATCCATCCATCCACCCACCCATCCATCCATCCATCTATCCACCCATCCATCCACCCATCCATCCACCCACCCATCCATCCATCCACCCACCCATCCATCCATCCATCCACCCATCCTTGTTTTCTGACTCTGAACCTTATATTCCCAACATCTTGGCTTTTGCCTAGAATTGAATTCAAAGTGACACACTTGGATAAATCCAGGTTAATGGCCTCCCTCGGTCCACCTCAGAGGTATTGATTCCAACAACATCATATTCATCATGTGTGGTGGAGGAGGGAGAGAGGGAAGGAGGGAGGGAGGGAGGGAGGCAGCACAAACCCAGTGGTCAGGTATCAAGTTTTCAATTAATAAGGTTGACATTGGCCCCCGTCAGTCCTGCCTGTCCCCGGGTCACCCTGGGAATCGTCCCAGTATCACAGTGAGAGGTGAATTACTCCCACACTGTCCCAACAACATGAAGCTGTTCCTGCGCTCTTCCTCACCCGCCTCCCTCTCTCCATCCCTCCCTCCTCCCCGGAGAGCTTTAAAACAAAACAACAAAAAAAAAACTACACCACCCTGGTTATTTAGAGGTCAAGAGAATGAAGGATGGAGCAGAGGAAGCCGGGAGGGGAGTGAGGAGGGGAGGAGGGGTGAGGAGCGGGGGCAACATTCTCTCTCCTCGTGTTTGTACTCACCTCTTCTCAGGCAATTCCTTTCTGCTATGTTTTATAGTTTTATCTCCACCAGGGGGTTGGAAGAGCCCTCCCGCCATCAGGCAGTTGTCTTGTTTTCTCCTCACCGTCCTCCCCTCTCCTCCCCCTTCCCTCACATCCTTGTGTTTCTTTGTTTTCTCCCCCATCATCTCATCTCCTGAGTCGAGGAAACATGTTTCTGGAACTGTAACAGCAACAGAAACAAAGAAAAGTGTTTGGTAGGAGAACAGAGCAGTTTATCTTCAACAGAACAGGAGAAAAAACAGGAAGGAAACACAGGGTTAATAAATGATTAACTAGAGGATAACTAGCTTTAACTAATAACCCATAATAATCTGTTTTCTCATGGTGAATGAACTACACCAGTGTTCCCCAACCTTTTTTGCGCTAAAGGTGTCGCAAGTTTCACGGACCGGTTGTTAAGTTGTGGCAAATAAATACACCGTAATTAAATTACATTTCCGGTGTTCTGAAATCTTTTGCTACCTATAAAATCTTCCTACCCCAAGTAAATGTACATGAGCACAGCAAGGATTTCTCAAGTGCACACAGCCTATAATTTTCTGCTACCAGACCGGTTAGAATCTTGTATCAATGACTAATTTTGAGTTTATTGTTGTTGTCTTCACTGAGAAAATATTTCCTCATCAAATATAGTTGCATTATTGATGATGGAATCCTAGCCATTCTATTGGTCAGTTCTTTTGTTGATATGGGTATGGATCAAGAGGAAGTAATAGACAGATGGGACCAAAAGGAAACATTATTTCCCTGCGGCCCGACACCAATTCACCCATGGACCAGTACTGGTCCCCGGCCCGGTGGTTGGGAACCACTGAATAAAGGGATAACTAGTTGTAACCAATAACTCATAATACTCTGTGCGTCTTGGTCCATAACACCATAATATTTTCATTTATTAGATGTAAAAAAAAAATATCAAATTATTTTTGAATCTAATGTGCAATAAAAGTTTATCTTTCAATTGTTCTAGTTCATTTATTAATCCGTCCTCCCCCTCACTCCTATTTTTTTTTTTCTCAAGAAAAGATCCTTTTGTTTCCTTCACTGGGAGATTTATTCCCTCCTTCATCTGCCCTTCAACTCTTCCAACCGTCCCCACTTCCTCAGACTTCATTTCCCTTCTTTCTCCCACAAAGCCGTCTCTCCAGGGGGTTCTGGGGACCCCGGCATTTTGACAGGACTCTGATCTTGCAGGAAAAGACTCAATAATTTTAACAACACCCAATGCACCAACTCGCATCAATTTCATCTCCTGCTCCAGATCAGGGTCACGAATCACTTAAGTTGCCTTCTCCTAGTGTTTTTGACACCAATTTTCTGGTAGAAGATTGAATTATTTTTTTAAAAATATGAGGAAAATGTATTTATTGTTAAATAAAACAATTGTATTTAAAAAGATAAAATGTAAAATAAAATTTTTAATATTTTTTTATTAAAATTTTAAAACAACAAATACATTAGTGCTACTAGCGCACACATTTTCTTTTTTTTTTTTTTTTTATTCTTTTCCCTGAGGGAACCGTCTCTTTATTTTTGTTCAGTCTTGAAGCCTTGGTTACGTGTTTCCCTCCTTGATTTGTAGGTTCCTTTGTCTGATGTTGAGCTGGTGCAGTGTGTCCTTACAAACTCACCTAAAAAAAAAAAAAAAAACATTTTTTTTTTACCCATGTAAAGGTATCCCACCATTGTCTCGCCACTGTCAAATCTTGCATTGAAAAAATGATTAGATTTCATGAAATAAAATCATTGTTTTATTTGAAACAGAGTAAAATGTGACACTGAAGGGGATTTTTTTTTTTCTACTTCACATCTTTGTAGCGATGACGCTCTCGCCCTGTATTTTTTACCCTCTACTGTTGACTGATCACTCCGGAGGACAAACAATTTAATTGCATTCAATCCAAATGAGACCGTATCATCTAATCCAATCCAATTTTTTTAATTTAGCAATTTGTGTATTGACTGCAAGAGAAATAATTACATTTTGGTAAAGAATGTTTTTTAAATAAAGAAATAGGACGGAGAGGTTTTTGTGATCTATTTTTAATGCATGTTTATGTTCACAGGTACAATAACCATGAACTACTTACTACATGTATGTCAAAATCAGGGCCCGCTGCCCAAATCTGGCACGTTGGGACATTTTCTAGGGCCTTACTTTCAATGTTTTTGATAAAACTGCAGTGTTTTGTCACTGACTGTAGACCAGGGGTCTCAAACCCGAGGCCCGTGGGCCATTTGTGGTCCATGGAGCGATTTTTGCGGCCCCCACCTTGATGTGAAAGTTGAATTTATAATAATGTTTCATAGATTTTATGGTATCTCAAAACCACAGTCTCCTACTGGTTCAGTGTTGTATTACACAGAATCTATGGGAAACTGATTTGCTGACGGGGCCCTCTGGTGAAGTGATGGTGTGGGTGGTGGCCCTCGACTTATTTGAGTTTGAGACCCCTGCTGTAGACTGTCCTTCATCCACCCAGATGAATAATTGAACCAGTCAATAAATCTAAAAGGCTGCTCCTCCTGAATTCTATAAGAACTTCCTCCTTCCTGTCTTTCCAGGCCGGCCAACTTGTTGTTGGACAGAAGCACTTCAGAGGTTCCCCCGATGGGGACGATGAGTGACTGGATGGATGGAATGCGGACTCTGCCCTGCAAGGAGGCCTTCTCTGGAGTTAGTTACAGCTCCTGTGACACGCTGGCCAAAACCTCCACAGAGTAAGGCAACAAAACCTGCGGACACACAGATTAGGTCTTTGTTCACCGGGCTCAGTACCCTTGGCAAGGCCCGGGAATTTGAAGAGCCTCTCGGTGAAGAACACACACAGACACACACACACACACGGTCATTGAGAAAGTGAGGGAAGCTATAGAGCCGTGATTAAAAGTGTCCAGATGAGACTCATGCAAACTCATAATGACAAGCCTTTAGCTACGCTCCCGGCCTCGCAAGTCTAACCGCGGGGGAGAGAAGGTGAGGGCTGGAAGGGGAGGATAAACAGAAGAAGGAATAAAGGGAGGGAAGAGGAAACGGAGGATGATTGGTGAAAATAACAGGGTATTGAACCTATCGTGACTGGAAATGAGAGACGGGGAAGTGATGGGAAATCAAAGGGTGTCGCTGCGAAAATAAAGGACGTTTTTTTTTTACGCAAATCGAAAACCGAACCAAATACTTTATCATTATCTTCAACGTCCTAATTAAGGTTGGATCACATCATCTGGTCAGTCTCAGGTCGTTGATATCCTGTTCCCTGATACTGAATGTTCTCATATCCTGGACCAAGACAAATACTTCAGTTCTTACGTATTAAGTTTCTAATTAACTTTTAACTTTTTACCAAGTAAAGCACAGCTGAACCAGAGCTTCAGTTAGAAAATCAAACCCTACGTTTTTTTTTCTTTACAGATCAATATTGATTATTATAATATGATTATTGCTGGAACGAGCAGAGGTTTGTTTCCGGCTCGTCCTGAATTATTTTTGTGTCCAACTGAAGCGCAGTCTTCTAACGCTTATGGTTTGGTTAGGAAATTTAAAGAAAAGCAAAAAAAAAACAAAGATATTTTCTCTTTTTTTCCTTATTCCTCTTCTCCCGTTCGCCTGCTGATTGTTTAAAACACTTGGAATGTGACTTAGTCAATAATTGGACATTTGGCATTATTGTGATCAAAGCAGCCATTCACTGTGGCGACAGCGGCATCTGTGGCCGCTGGAAACCGCAGCGGTCGACGCGGCAGCCGTGGATGAAACTGTGGCCGCGCTGCAGACAAACGATACTCGTTAACCAGACCAGAGATATTAGAGACGTGTTTGTTTAAGAAAAAAAATTGAGGTTTCAGATTGTGGAATAGGAAACTATTTATTTGTTCTAAGATTCAAATATATTTTTTAACTTATCAGATTATCCATTTTCTCCCCTTTCAATTGGTTAAAAAATGAAAAGAAAAAAATCTGATTTTGCGGCAGTGGTGTCCCAGTGGTTAGGCTAGCAGACCTGTTTATCGAAGGGTTAAGGTTCTAATCCACCATCTGCCAGGTTGCCAATTAAGTTCTCTGATTGTAGAACCATCCCGACCCACATGACCTCTAGTGGGCTCCATTGGTGGAGACTGCTGGCCCTGAGACCTGGCAACTGATTAGCAGATAAAGAAAAAAGATGAAGAAATTCCGAAATTTTGATATTGTTTAAGGCCAAGTAATAGAATTTTTAATAGATTATTATTTTAGAATAGTATTTATTTAACTCATTTAACTCTATTTAGTTGAAATGATTAATAAATCTTCACTATGGAGCTGACAGACCTCAGTGGCGAACACCTGTCAGAGGCTGAAAATGTAGATTGCAGATGAAGTGCTGGCCAACAGCCTTGTGTTGGGAGGAAGAAGCAGAAAAACCTCTGAGGTCTGTGATGTTTGTCTGTAGTTGGAAGTTTAATTGGATCACTGCAGTATTAATCCACTGAAGGCTGACGCTCAGGCACTCAAGGCGAGCCCGGCTACGAGGCTAGCAGCCTTGGCAGAGACTGTGCATCTCTCAACGGAGATTGCTCTATCGATCGGTACAGTCTTAATCTAGTCCTTGATATTCAGCACAAAACTGTGATGGTCTGACCTCTGAGGAGCAGCCGTCATACTCCACTGTGGTCTGCTGACTCATCAGCACCGGAGCGGGTAAGGGAGCGAGGGAGGGAGGGGGAGGACGGACCAGGTCCAGGACCAGGACAGCACATTAAATGGATGTTCAGTTTAACCTGGACAGAGGGCAGAGAAGAGTTCGTGGAACAGATCGAACTAAAGGGTTTAACTTTGACCTAACGGTTTGAACTGATCAAATCGTGTCCAGACGTAGGAAAATCGCTCGACCAGCGGTCGTTAGGATCATTATCTCCCTCTTGAGGAGACTGCCGTCACCTGACATGACATGATTTGGAAGCAGAAATTTCTCCAACCAGCAGAGGTGAAAACAGTATCATAGTATCATGTTATTAAATAACATGATACTAACACAAAATAACGAAATAACGTGATACGTCCCACGAAATAACGTGATGCGAATCACGAAGCAGCGTTATGCTATTATGGAGTAATGTGATACGTACCACCAAATAACGTAATACTATCACGAAATAACGTGATACTATTACGAATTATCGTGAAAGGGCGGCAGTGCGCGGAAGCAATACGCATTACTTGTTATGTTAAGATATTTAGGCTGCGTACTGTATATTTTTAGGCTATTTCACTACATTCCCCAATGTAGCCCTAAAAGGCAGTAGCCGGGTCCAAACCTGCTAATGTTTTTAGGAGTGAGGTCATATGATTCACTTAAGTCACTTATTGACAAACCTGGCAATTCGGCTGCCGTTGCTTCAACAGAAATTGTCTCTAAATGAATAGAAATACTGAACATTTAAGCTTAAAGTTAGAAAATCATCTCACAAAGATTGAAAACAGCTACAATCAGACCTCATAGTTTTCCAAAAATAGTCTCATTATATCATTTTTTTAATCAGTAGCAGAGGTAGAATGATTCATTTCCTTCAGTGCATTGTTTTAATACTGCTGGGCCTGGCTGTGTCTCAGTAGAGTGGTTCTGACGGAGGTCCATGTCACACCGGCCACTTGTCCAGAATGGGAGCCGTCCATGGGGATCACCACTCTCTAACGGCCGGCCCCTCTCGTCCCCTCAGACTCTGGATGGTGCGTGGAGGATGAGGGTCTTTAGACCCCCGTATGAGCTGTAACCCACCTCCGAAACCACCGATTGGCTTTGACTTGTCTGATTATTAAAGGGATAGTACGTAGGTTCTGGTTGAGTTTAAGCTTCTGAACCCACGGTGACGTCACAGAGGAATATTTTCATTAATTTTGTGGTAAAGTTTTTATTCAAAAGTGACAAAAAGAAAAAAAAGTTGATTTGCACATTGATGACACTAAGCACATTTCCTGTGCATTTTCATTGATATATAATAACAATAACTTAACGTTTACCACAAAATTGTCTTTATTCATCAAGGCAGAAGAGACTTTATTCAACTATCCCTTTATGTCAAAGCAGAGACTGAAGCAAAGCCTGTGGTTTTTCTGTCGTTCTGTGTTTTCTAATCTGCTCTGGCAAACTGGCTTCTCACACTGGCTGATTATAAAACCAACTTCTCTTTAAAAAAAAAGTTTTCTTTCCTTTCTGGGCAAAGGTGTTTGTTCTAGAAACGCCTCCACCTAAAACTACAACCCTGCTGCTGCTGCCACTAATGTGACATCATCACACAGACTCGATGGAGTCGCACTTTAATCTGCGCTTTGGCTTCTCTGTTTCCAGTAGTTCTGGGTGTGTGTTTGTGTGTTACCGTGTTCACATTCTGTATCAAGGAGTTTGTTATTATCATGTGTTTTACTGTGATTCCAACAGACTAACCTCAATGCAATGTTATACATGTCTTGTTTATACAGAGGGTCTTCACTTTACGATATTTTTCGCTCAGTTACGTCGTAATTGTGTCGCCGTCTAACTTAGATTTTTATGAAGGAATTCATCTTGCATCGTGTACCTCAAAAAATAGTTTAATCAAGAGCAACTGGAGCAACGTCTTAACCTTCTTTATCCTTGTTGCCTTGTTCCAACATATTGTACTTTTCAATCAATAATTACAAACCTTATAATAATTAATACATTTATAATTTGAGTTGTAGTAACTGACCTCGAATCTATGTTGCCAATAAATTCAAATAAACTCTTAACTTTTCTGGCTTCACTTTATGCCCGTTTTCCTCCAGTTAGCGTAATAGTCCGAAAAACCTGTCTTGTTTATACAGAGGTTCTTTACTTAACGACATTTTTCAAGATGCTGAGTTTCGCACTTACCGTCTCCTTTGAATCTAATGACGAAATCCTTGTATCGCGTAAGTTTCAGGTCATTGAGTCCAAATATTGATCAACTGGACAGTAAGTTTTGCGACGTCCTCAACGTACTCCGTAGTCCTTGTTGCATTGTCCCAACGTATTTCAGTCTGTAATTACAATCCTTGTATTCATTTGGGTTGTGTTAACTGACCTCAAACATTTTTGCACATAAGTTGAATAAATATACTTCTCTGTCTGTTTCGCTTAACGCACTTTATACTCTGGTGCGCCTTATAGTTCGAAAATACGTGGTGTCACTTTTTGCGATTCGCAAAGACCTTTTCGTTTCCTTTGATTGATCTTTCTTTCGTTTGCGTTGTTTTTTAGAGACTTTTGTCCTTCATTCATTGTCCAGGCTTTAGAAAGATTTTTGTTCCAATGTCCGAGAACAGGGGTCACAAACTTACCCTCTGGAAACACCCCCATGAAGTACCACAGGGTATATAGTCAACGTTAAACGAGTCAACATGAGGGGGCTTACCTAGTGTTCTTTGAAATTCATCGAAAAAATTGGTGACTACTGTCCTCGATTATGATCTGTTTGCGCAAGTGAGCGACCTAGGGATAATATTGATTCACGTCTCTGAACTAGGATGTAAGTGAAGATCCTCTGTATACCGGGGACAAACTGCCTCTGTTTTATCACCTGAACGCATGTGTTTGGACTAATCTACAGAAATTTAAAAATTAACAATTCCACAAACAGTGTCCAGACCTTGACCGAGTGTCCAGTTCTGGACCCAGTGTCAAGAATGGACCCAGTGCTGCTCCTCTCCATCACAGAAATACCTCCAGGGTCAAACAAACAGTTCTGTACAGATGGAAATGGGTTCCATTCACCAGCAGGGTCCAACCCCGGCACAGTTTCCTGCACTGACAGGGTCATAATAGCAGCTGTCACTGCGCTCCACTGTTCCACCGCTCTGTTTGGAGGTGATGGAGACTGGGTGCCACGCCCCCATGTGGGGACACACATCCCCAGTGTGTGTTGGCACAGTGGCCTTCCTGGAGGTGCAGCTCTGTGATACTGACAGTTTTATAGGACAGTGAAAGGAGCAGCACTGGGAGCATGTCCTCAAGTCCAACCTGATCTGATCTGAGCCTCCGTCATCGAGGCGTTGTTCTACCTTAACTTTTTTACTTATTCCCATATACTCACGTTTACATCTCTCCCTGTCTTTTCTTCCCTCCGTCTCTTTGTCTCCCCCACTCCTTTGTTCCCACTTCTTCACCCAGGGATCTGAAAAAGGTTGGACTGACTATTGCAGCACCACAAAAGAAGATCGTAAGCAGCCTCAAAGCCCTCGATTCCCACACCAAGGACGGCCCAGTACCTGTTTAAAACATCCAACATGTCTGCGCCTCTTTGATAACAGACTGCCGATGCCAGCTGCAGTCTGCTACGGTGGTTGGGAATCCAAAAGGATGACAATGGATGGGGGGGGAGATATGATCCAGGCAAGGATTCCTGACAGAGAACTGGACTCTGGAGGTTCAGGCCTGCCTGATATAGCTAACCCACTGACTCTTCTACCTTCCACCCTCCGTGCTCACGTTGAGATGCCTTACAGACTAATCAGATGGACGGGGAGTAGAAGAAAGCGAAGGAGGTCATCGAGACCCAGTCAGGTATTTAATCTCAAGTTGGACTACAGGGGAAGGTCGACCTTGAAGCTGGAGCTCTTCGATATCGCAGCAGCTTTGCCTTCGCTTTTCAGGTAAAAGTGTTCAGTCGCCGCTGACACTCTCCACCTTCCAGCCGGTGGAATACGCCGGCGAAAGGGCTGGGACACCTCGTGTGGCCGCGCATGGAGGACTCGCCTGACCTGTGGACCCTCAACCCCCCCGCGCTCCCGGACTATCACTACCCGGGGGGTGTGGGATTGTTGTTGTAACTACCTACATTTGCTGTTCTGAACAATAACCCCAGCCTTCTTTCCCTGTAGCTCTAACATATTACATTCAGTAGACACGCCACATAAAAGCAATAATATTATTCAGTCTTCTATGGAAGCCATGAGTCTGCCACCTGTATCCCCTAGGGAGCGCTGCGCTTTGAAGCTGACAGGGCCCTCACGCTGTCTCCAAGTCGTTACTTCGAGCTCATCGGAAAAATTCCACTTCCTTGAGAAACCTGTTATGGAAAACTATATATATATATACGGTATATATTTGGTGTTTTGTTCTAAATTTCCACCAAGAACGAGCAGAGAAAGAGAGACAGAGACCGAGACAGAAAGGAAGGGAAAGTATAGAAAACTTGTGTAGGTTCAGAGAACCTGGAGTGAGAACGCGGGGAGCATCGAGGGAAAAACTGATGAGAGGAAACGACAGCTTAAATGAGACAAAGCCGTGATATCCAGGTCTCTGCTGATTCTGCAACGGAAGAATCCAAAATCTGAAGTTAGTTGGTATTCCGGGTTCTTCTTCAGGTAAAAAGGTCGTCGTTGAATCCCTCACATCAGGTGTTGCGCTCCATTTCCTGAAAGTTTTTTTTTATTCACTCTTCTTTCTTTATTCACAATCGTTTGTTTCTGTCTGTATCTTAACTCACTAACAAAAGCCCTACTTTGATCCGTTGTTTTCCCCTTTGATCAGATATTTGCAGTTTTAAGGACTTTGTTCTTGTTCTAAATTCCCAGTGCGTTGTATTCGCAGACAAGTCGGCAATTTGTTTTTTTTTAAAACACCTGAGCGCTGCTGTTTTCTTTGATCGGAAATTTTGCTGTTAAAACCTACTTTGTTCTGCTCTAAAATTAGCTTTGAAGCCCTGTGTGATTAAAGGTAGAGTGCCTCGTGTGGCTGTTAGTTGTTTCATGGTGGGATCTTGAAGACAACAAACTCTGGTTCGGTGGAAGGTATTGAGTTTCGGTTCCTTTTCCTCTTTTATCAGAACAAATGGTAAATGGTCAAAAGTAAGAGATTGAACCTAAATGATCGGGAAAAGATGGTGAATATCACATTTTTGTGATACAAATATCACAAAACTGAATTCCCTACGAGTGACGGGGAAAATATGACTTCCCTGTGTTGGAGCAGAAGAGTTGGAACATCTCACGAAAGTAAAACATGACCAGATTTCATAATAAACATCAAATATTAGAGTTGGAAAAAGGAGATGATCCTTATCTGTAATTAATCTGTCACGCCACAATTATCGTAATTATCGTGTTTTCGTAAGTTATTACTAATTCCCAAGGCTGTGCTAGCTGTGTTTGGATTGGATTTGCCGGTGAATGTGATGCAACGCAATTTCCATTTAAGGGCATGTTGCACCGTGCCATCCATTTGGCAAGAAGTATTTTCCCTTCTTGGGATTTCACTTTCCCAAAACAAAGTTGTCAAACTTCACGAACAATAGAGGAACGGCTTATCATCGGGGGAGTGGTGGCCTTGAGGTTAAGGGAGTGAAGTCACTCCATGATGCTGCTCAATACCAAACCTGTGTACTCAGTAGGCCAGTGATTCAGGATCAAACTTCCATCCAACCATTTCAACTGCAAATTCATTGCCGAGCTTCGGGGGCAGCAGCCTCCACGACTGCCACTCAAATCACATTGCGCCATACCGTAACTCCCTGCGAGTGCTGAGCCCACTGGACGCCAACCACCCTAACCGACATTCATAGTTGCGAAGGAGTTGAACCCTAGGGTTTTACACCGATGACAGAGATATTGCATCTAGACCAAGTGAAGGCCTTCAAAATTCAAGGCTTAGTTTTTAAAATATCCATTAAGGGACAAAAAAAATCAGGATTTTAGACGTGTTGAATCAGGATTGGGATCATCCAAAATTTTAGTCAGCAAGGGGAAACCCAGTGATTTGCAACAATTTTTTTTTGGATATTGTCAATGCAGGTTCTATTCCCCAGCTGCCAGGTTGCCCAGAGGTGCTCTTAGCATAGCACCAACCCATAAAACCTCCAGTGGGCTCACCAACCACAGGAAGGGTGGCGGACGGGGATCCTGCTGCCCCAGCCACTAGGGAAACGGATAAATTGATAAAATTAGCCTACCAGTCAAAGCATTTTTACAGGGTCTTCCTATCGTAAGGTGTACGAACTTTTCACTCACTAAACGTGGTGTCCTCGTGTCTAGCTTGAAGATCTCCTACTGCCCCCAGCTGGTATAATCCATTCTGTGCAGTTGGGTACCTCATATATAAACGTAACATCAATATCCTTCAGCTTGTTCTCAGCACTTACTTCACAATATTTGAGCACTTTGAGCGGCTGTCCTTCCGGGGGTGAATATCTTCGGGAAACCCAGTCCTGTTGGGTGTTTTTAGCCCGTCCTCTGTCACTTATCGGACTTCATGATGCTGCTGTTTCTGCTACGTGGTTTAATTGGCATGTACATAACGTCAACCATCGCAGTCAAAGCAACTAGCGCTCCAGATCCCACTGTATGTACATGGCTTTCCCTCTTTGTACAAATGTTTGTATGTACAAAAGTATAAATGAACAAAAAAAAAAAAAAACACGACAACATTTTGATTCAAGAGATACAAAAATAATCTGTATTATATTTTATTCTTATTTCGATTTATAATTGTCATCTGCTTGTTCCTTTTTTTTTACAATAAAAATAATTATGGTTACTTTGTTATTTATTTGTTAACATTATTCAGAGCAACGTCGGTGTCTTCTTTTGTAGCATACGGTAAATTATGTGTCAGTGTTTGTGTAATAGTTTTGGACTTACGTTAAGAACCGGGGACGTCTGAAAGAGCAATACTGTCGTAGGGCACGCGATATCCAGATCCCTCCTTTTTCTGTGTGATAATTTCACGTGTGCAAATGTAGATGGCCTTGTCTACTAATGTAAAATGATTTGTAGTGGAAACATTTATATTTTTATAATAAATATTCACAAAATATTTTCCAAAAACCCCTGGTACCAGACCCTGCTTCTGCCTTTTTATTTTACTACCTCATGATACCAAATACCAGCGCATAAATTTGACCTCCCTTTTAACTCCCATGGTATTCGCATATGTTGAAAAGATCACAAGTGGAAGAGAAACAGTCGTAAATCAAACGTCATCTTCTTTTTTATTATTACATTCCAAAGATCAATCTTTTGGTCCAACTTGTGTTCTTGGGGAAAATGGCCACAAATCGTCCAGTTGACGTATATATAGTGTACACGACAGGTGCTTCAAATCATGGAGGTCATGGTGAAAATCTATTTGTACCAGAGTCCGTGGAAGGTTATTTAAAAGCAAGGAGAATATCGGGCGCCAATGTCCAATCTTAAAACAACGTTGCAGACATACCGCAACATTAGCAATAACAGAAAAGCTTGAGGAAATGTGAAAATTTTCTTTAAAAAAAATACATTTGGCGATGTGGATTTGGGGAAACTTTCATGAAGACAAAATGTGTCATTAGTACGGTGGCCCTGAGGTGCAAGACAGTTTTACAAAATGGGAAACACTTTTACAATTACAAAAAACAAAATCTGAAAAAAAATTTACAAACTCTTTGTACAAACATTTAAGAAAAACACATTTACAAAACAGGAAACAACATTTTTACAAAATTACATTTGTAAAAACAAACTTACAAACTCCGGAATCACTTTTACAAACCCTCAGACAAATTTATTAATGTAAGTTTTTTACTTTTTTGTAAATTTGTTTGCACAAATGTTATTTTGTTCCAGATTTTGTAAAAAAAAAATGTAATGTAAATATTTATCCTGTTTTGTAAAATGTTTTCACAAATGCAATTTTGTTTTTGTATCTGTGAAAGTTTTTTGCACCTCAGAGCCACAGTACATTGGGTCAATAAGGACATATATTTTAGAAATGTTAGAAAGTACTCTGATATGTATTGCTTTATATTGCACAGCAATAATGTGTGTGGGCAAATCTTTGATTGTGATTTGTTTTTACATGTATTTCGAATTTCAAAAACTGGATAAAAATATGAAAAAAAATATATTCCATAATTTGCAATTGTGTAAAGATTATGAACTTCTTATATATTGCGCTATGCTGCAAAGTATAAATCACACATGCAGTGAGAGTCTTTGGCAGCCTTACAGTAATAAGGTCAATGGTTCGATTCCTGTTCCTCTCTATGGCATTGTCATATATTTTTTTTCTGGTTTTCTGATTTTCCCCCACGGCCCTAAAAAATTCAGATTCCAATAATCAGACCCTGTAAATTAATTTGTTCCATATGTGTCCACTCAACCCCACCCTCACCCGATGACGACTGGGATTGAACCCAGCTCCCCACGCGACCCTAAAGTGGATCACACAGCAGAAGACAAATGGACAAAATTTATATTAACTTTCTTTTGTTAAATATAATATCCAAAGTTAATATATCGTTAGAATTTAACAACAGACATATAGAGTATATACAGTACTATTGTCCTGAGTCAAAATCAGGACATCTTTCAACGTTTATGGTATATGGGTTCCACTGACTCCCACATCTGTCTCCAGGTCCTCCACCAAACCTCACCCTGACTGTCAGCGCCTTATTCCCGCGGCCACATCTAATAAAACCTTTTGTTTCTGAGCGAGCGCAGTTAAAACAGATTTCTTGTACGATTCCAGAGTGAAATATCTGCTTTTACTCTCTTTTTGACGTCTGGGAGAAAATGAGACGTGTCAGAAAAGGGAAAAGAATGATGGTCGCTCTGCTCACCGCTGAAACGCTGACACTGTCCAGATGTGAGGAGGCAGATGTTCAGCTGAGAGAGGACGGGACGTTGACCTGTGGAGACGGAGAACAATGAGCTCAGTATGTTGGACAACCGCATTCATTTGGTCTTGTTTTGTCTATTAACTCTGTGGAAGTGACACCACGGGACGACCGGAGGAGACAAGGGTGTGGAGGGAGGGGGGGCAGTCTGAGAGGACGTGGGGGTGGAAGATGGACAAGAGGCAGGAGATGAGGAGTGAAGACAGGTGTGACTGTGGTTCAGACTGTGTCTGTACTGTTTGACTGGACTTGACGTCACTGATGATGACACTGTCCCAGGAACAGGTCCAGGAAGAGAATCAAGAACTGGAACAGGGACAAGAGGAGGACCATGAACAAGAATTGGGACAGGGACAAGTATGGGACAAGGGACAAAAAGAGGACCAGGTTCAGAAGGGAGAACAGGACTAGGAACACGGCCACAACCAAGAACAGGACTAGGAGAAAAAACAGGGACACCACTGGACCAGGGTCATGACAACAAACAAGACCAGGAGAAAGAAAATGACTAGGATAAGAACCAGGAGCTGGATCAGGGACAGCCCCAGAACAAGTAAGTGGTCCAGGAAAAGGACTAGTGAGAGGAACACAACCAGGTGATGGACTATGAATAGAACCAGGACCAGAAAAAAGGCCAAGGAAAATGAAAAAGTTTAAGAATGGAACCAGGGAGAGAACCGGGGACAGGGACAGCACCAGGAACAAGACGAGGAATAGTACCAGGGACACCACCGAGTGTCAGGATATGGAACAGGACAAATAACAGGATCAGGAAAAGGACTAGTAACAGGAACAGAACCAGGATAAAAAATAATTTAAGAATATGGAAGCAGGGAGAGAACCAGGAACAGTACTAGAAACAGGGACAAGACCATGACTAAGACTACTGATAGGAACCGAACCAGAAACAAGACCAGGAATGCGACCACAGACAGGAATAGAACAAACAGGAACTGGGACGTGATCAGGAACCAGAACAGGACCAAACTCAGGGCTAGGAACAGAGACAGGACCAGTAACAGTACTAGAACAAGTCCAGGAACAGGACTAGGGACAAAGACAGCTCCAATGAAGGTTCAGCTCCTTCTTTTGGAACTGAACTTGACCATTGACCGAATGATGAAGATGTTTAATGAAATTCCTCCTGATGTTAATCATCGTCATCATCGTCTCCACCTGCTGCTGCCAGAGAATCATCAGCGTCACCGTCTCCACCTGCCTCCACCAGCTGCAGCTGATTACCTGCCACGTATATAAGGCCCCCAGACTGTGAGGACAGTGTCAGACCAGCTGTAGTTGTTGAAGGTTGTAGCTGTGCCAGTGGTTGTTGTTGAAGATTGAATTGTGAAACTGACTGTTTCCCAATTGTGAAACTGTTTGCGTCACTGACTCTGACAGTAAACTTTACAGTTTGTAAAGTTTACTGTCAGTCTTTACAGTTTGTAAAGTTTACTGTCAGAGTCTTTACAGTCTGTAAAGTTCACCATCTCACTCTACTAAACTGTTTTTTGCCACCTGGTTGGTTCCTAAACAAAAGCTACCGATTTATGGCGAAATCTTGAAGAGGCAATTGTTGCAGTTGTGGCCTCGTGGATAAGGAACAGGACTGGGGTCTGGAGAGTCCCAGGTTCAAATCCACCAACTGCCAAGGTTATTATTCTCTGATGTGATTGTTGCTCTGATATTCACTTTATAAGACGTTCTCAAGTGTCACCACTACGTGTCACCCAAGGCACTTAGCTGTGAGACGCAGAAACGTGCTGACGGTTGCTCCAAAGTTGACGTTAGCATGGACGTAGCATGGATTCTTCAGCTATGTCATTGTTGGACACATCTGAACGTGGTCGTATATAAAAGATCTTGCAACTTGTTTTTTTGATACATGAGGCCCCTGGACACTTCCTCTCAAGGGTCAGCAAATTGGAGACCCTCCACTCTGGTCCCTGTTCGACCCTTGCTACGATCCATTGGTCGATCCAAGGTAGATCTACGAAGTGTGGTGATCCCATCTGTTCCACATCTGATGTATATTTGGTGCTGGTTAATTCCCTGTCAGTTCTGCGAGAAGAAAATAAAAATCATCCAGTGATAAGGACCCACCCTGTCCACAGAGAGTGGCCTCCAACCGGTGGTTGGGCCACGTTCCTTCCATCTTCGGTCTCTTATCCGAACTCTCCTGGGCTTCAAACTTGACTCCAGCTGTGTGCAGCTGTGGAGAAGTGCTGTAAACTTCTGCCCCGAGGACTGTGGAGGGGTTGTTGTCCTCATCGTCCAAAGATCCGGGTCCTGGGGAGTTCACCGAGGACGAATTAAATCTGACAGGTCAGAGGGAAATGAATCGGACGATGTTCTTTCGTAATGTGCCGCACAAGTTTGTTGTTAGCACGTACTGTAGTTTGGTGGAATTATAAACTGAAGTGGACAAATGTCCTCAGCCGTGATAATGATCGTAATTATAATAACAACACAGCCCTGTTGACTTTTCCACAGCACTCGTCAGACCATGGACCTGGGTCCATCTGAGACTTAATCTAGTCTGCTACAGAAAATCTTCGTTCCCTGGTGCTTTAAGAATCGTCAGCACCCCCTGCTGAGTTGTTTGTGCTACTACACCCCTTTTTCTTCTTCTTTTGGTTTGTCCCTTACTCAGGGGTTTCCACAGTGAATCATCCTTTTCCATCTCCCCTGTCCTCTGTATCTTCTTTTAGAACTCCATCTACCTCCATGTCCTCCCTCACTGCATCCATCAATCTCCTCTTTGTCTCCTACCTGGTAGCTCCATCTCTAGGATCATTCTTCTACCAATGTATCCACTGTCCCTCCTCTGAACATGTCCAAACCATCTCAATCTGTCTTCTCCAGCTTTTTCTCTGAACCTTCCTGTCTGTGTTGTCCCTCTAATCACCTCATTCCTGATCCTGTCCATCCATGTCTCTCCTACCTCTCCTTTGTGACTCTATGGTGCCCCAAGTGGGAGGCATGTCTAATGTATTGAATACTGCGATATTATAGGTCAGGATTGGCCTGATATGACACTAAAGATCCTTTTTGGTCTGATCCGTCCATCATCTTTATCTGCCTCCCAAATCACTACAAGTCCCTTGGGAACCTTCCTCCAGGTGGTGAGCCCAGTAGAGGGCGCAAATCTCCCGAGTAGGGCTCCAACTTGCCCAGGATTTGAACCCACATTGCCAAATCCTGGCAGTTTCAGAAACAGAGTTGGAAACAGACAATAGCATAAGCAAGAGTGCCCCCTACATGCCGGAGGAGAAAAGATTGGGGTTGAGGTCTCTTGTTGGCAGATCCCCCATGTTGTGGTTTCAGTATCAGACTCTAAATAACGTTATATTCTGTATTTTTGCGGATTTATTGGATTTTCTGAACGGTATCTGATGATTTCCACCTGAACAGAAAGGTTCCGTCCATGAGGAGCAGAGAGAATGAAGAAGGACGACCTGATGACGCTGCACTTCCACCCACTTAATGTTAAGTGTGCGGAGCTGCTGCTCCTGTCTGCAGATGATATTGTCGTCTACACCGGAGAAAATTGATTTTTCATGAAGGATGGTTTATGTTGAGGGATCTGTTGTCCTCTGATGTCAGCACTCTGTCATCCACCTCCCTCCGTCTCCGTCTCTATCATTACCTCCCTCCGTTTCTCCACACACATTTTTCCGCTCTGTTCCTCCTCCTCCTCTGATTGTCTCCCTCATATTCTTTCACAGTTTCTCGTCTTTATTCCGTCCCCCCGTCTCCCTTCCTCCTCCAGTCACCCTTTCTCCACCTCCGCCGTCTTCAGGTCCATTGTTTTAATTTGTCTCCTCCTCTAAATGGCCTCATTTAAATGTAATTAACAGTTCTTTAGAACCGATTATATCAAATGGAGAACAGACTCACTCGCTCTGGGCCTGTTCTCCTGTCCGTGGTCCAACATTGGTGTGAGATCATGAAGCTGGAAGTGTCTCACTTCCTCTTGAGGTTATTCTCTCTGCATGGTTGGTTCTGTTGGCTCGATTTGGTCCACGAGCCACCAGTTGATAACCACTGATCAAATGTGTAGCTTATTTGCAATAGAGTTCTCTTTAGCAGAGACAAGGACGGACAGGATCAGGAATGAGGTGATTAGAGGGACAACACAGACAGGAAGGTTTGGAGAAAAAGCTAGAGAAGACAGATTGAGATGGTTTGGACATGTCCAATGGAGGGACAGTGGATACATTGGTTGAAGAATGATCCTAGAGATGGAGCTACCAGGTAGGAGACAAAAAGGAGATTGATAGATGCAGTGAGGGAGGACATGGAGGTAGTTGGCGTTAGAGTAGAGGATGGAGAGGACAGGGGGACATGGACAATGTTGACTCGGGGTGGAAAAAACTCAAAGCTCACTCTTGAATTCCTTTTCCTTTCACTTCCTCCCTTTGTGGGTCTGGGTCCGACTCCCTCCGTCTCCACTGCCCCTCCGTCCGTCCGTCCGTCCGTCCGTCCATCCGTCCACATATTAAGGTCATATATCACCAGGATCAAACTGGCGGCGTCAGAGCTGGTGACAAAGTGATTTACTGGAGGGTTTCCTCGGTGTCTGTGAGTTTTATGATTGGGGTCGAGGGCCATGGACACAGGGATACATTTCTGACAAGGTCTCTTTGACTACTGCTGTTTGGAGGACTTTTCATGTCGTCTCGCTCAGATTCACCCCTGAATCGCAAGGCCACATGTTGAAGACACTCTGGACTCGAACCGCTGATCTTCACTGGATGTTGGAGGCGTTTTTTCTTTTACAACCGTTGGTGTTGGTGTTAAAAATGAGTGAAATCGCTTTTTCAAAAAACCTTTGGAAGGAAAGAGTCAGATTTTTATCACTCCTGTTTTTTTTTTTCTTCATAAAATTTTAACTAATAAACAAATATATGAAAAATATATAAAAACACATCTGACACACATCTTATTTGATATCACTTAATCTAAACAAAACCAACATCTTAATAAGCCATGCATTGGTAAACTAAGGTTCGGGGACCAGATGTGGCCGGTTGAGCTTTTAAATGTGGCCCACCAACCTTGTCCAAGTTAAATATTTATTTCTGTCATCATACTTCTACCTTTTCCCTACAATAATGCGTTTCCCCATCATAAAGGGTATTACAAAAGTTGTATTTTTAGGTTTTTTACACATAACTTTTACATGTCCTTTATCTTAGTTCAAAAAAACATTCCCTTTCTCTGCTCTTAACTCGGCCTCCGTGTCCAATTTTAGGAGCAATTGTGGCTCACAAGTCAAAAAAATTTGCCCACGCCTGCAGTAAAGTCAAGGGAAACATTGAAAGATAGTAAGATCGGGAGTGGCAGGGAAGTACATGAGAGTGGTTACACTCGAGGAAAGGATGGTGTCGGTGTGGGGTGTGCAGCAAGAAGGACAGATGGGTATAATAAAGGATGGCATCAAATACCAGATAAGAGTAAAGTTCTGGCAAAAGTCCTATCTGGGCGTCATGAGAGTGAAGTAAAAATATTGGAACATTGGCGCCCGATTATCCAGGTCTCAGCGGCAACAGTTTTCACGACTGTCGCCCAAATGACGTGACACCGCACAGAACCTTCACCCAGGTGGGGTGCCCACTGGAAGCCAGGTTTTGATCCCCAGGATGCCTAGGAGTCAAAGCAAAAGGCCAAGAATTAAAAACAATTTGGACGAAAGGGAAGAAGAAGACGAGGACAGAAAAAAGGGTTAAAGCATTAGAAAAAAAAAGAAATTGTGAAGGAAAATATACACACCCTTGTTCTGTGAGCCCCTCAAAGTGCACGTTCCAAGTAGAGCTTCTTTGTGGGTTGCCCTTCCCAGAACAGTCACGAGTTAATCCAGCTTTGCAGGCCAAGAACCATGACATGAACTGGTAACACAACACCGACCCGTTCTTGAACACACAAACACAGCACGAAGGAAGCAAGTCCGAAAAAACGGCAACGCCAAATGACACGAGCCGTCGTAGATCTGAGGACGTGATGTGAGCGCGCCTGGAAGCTTCCACATGGAGCATGACGCCAGATTTCTATCTGTCTCACATCTTTAGCCGCCCACTCCAAGTCGCACACCTTTCGTTCCTCTTTCCTCTCTGGAGTTCCCAAGTCAGTCGGGGGAGACGTGACAAGTACTTTCCGGGCCTTTTCCTCCTGTTCGGAGTTGACCACACTCCCACAGCTCATCAGTCATACCTCACTAGTCCTGCAGGAATGTGGAGGACAACTCTGACGGTGGGTTTGTCTTTTCATTGTCCGTCATTACATTTGCAATGTGATCACGCCAAAGACAGACGTATGGGAAAAACATACAAACATTATTTTAAAGCCATGAAACTCACGTCATTCACATACGTTTGATCCGTTCATGCAGAGAAAATACATCGAATCCGATGCCGGGGAGCGTGACTCGCATTTAGTTAAGATCAAAATTACGCAGTTTATTTGCCGTGCGGCGGAGTCGACGACTGACGCGTAACACTGTGTCTTGGGGCTGTACTGTAACGTGTCCTTCTTATATACAGACGCAGGGAAAGTTAAGCTATTTATTTTTGCGCTAATTCCGCCTGACATGAACAATTACGTCTGTGTTTGGTTGCAGCAGGGTCCGCTTTAATGGGGCTGTTGACTGTCAAACTTGGTTAGGACTCCTCAGATCTCCGTCCTCTTTTCAGGGGACCTTCATTGTGTTCAGTTCCTGTCGCCGTTCACCGCCGTTCCCTCAGAAATGAATGTAAGAGCGGGCAGCGGCCGGCTAAGCCTAAATGGGGACTTTTCTGGACGTGTTTGTCGTTGTGCTACCTCTGTACGTGCGTTCCGATGTCGTACAAAGGCTTGTGCAAGCGGACTGAAGCCCGACAGGAAGCGATAACAACATCAACAAGCTGAGCTTGGGTTTTTATCCCGCGTTGGTCTGACTTCCTCTCCAGTTACAGCCGTCTGAACAGTTCAGGGAAGTGGCTGCTGTGATTGGCTAATGACAAAGACAGTTAGCAGTGGACAGATAGGCGGACAGACAGACTCATGGGGACTGTCAGATATGTCCGTATTGATTCGGTAAGACGACACTGTGTCCTAATGGACAGCATTATGCTGTTAGTAGAATAATACAACCTAACATTTGGGAGTAATAAAAGCCTTTCTGCCTTATTGATCACATGTCTTATTACATATGTTCTGGCCAAACGTACCAGGGGGATTTTTTTATGCCCCTTGTTTAATCAGTTGTTTAACATGGTGACAGAGTTGGACTGATTTAGACGGAGACTGGAGATTCAGGGATGAGGCTTTGAAACCTTTACGATGTTTCTGATGATTAGCTCTTCATCCATCATGGCTTTGTTTGACGTTCACGTAAACTTCACTCCAATAAAATTAATCAACAGTGGATCTGAGTGAAGAAAGTTTAAAACAAAATACCACAGGAATTTCACCTTGAAAAGCAACAGTCAGAGAGACAGATGGAGAGACAGACGGACTCTCAGGGCAATGAGCAAAGACATAGATTGATGACGTTCCGTGCTACTGTCCTTATGGCAACCTGAAAACAGAGCAAGAAAGAAAAACATCTTGGGAATCAATTTTCTCCAACTATCATTGGTAGCATCAAAGGTACCACAAGTGGTCTGTGTACCATAGTTTGGGAAGCAATCAATTGCAGCTATAGATCACTTATATAAACTGTGAAAACTTCAGAAATATCTTGGAAACAGAATCTTGATTCTCTTAAAGCCAAATGTTTGTTAGAGATGAGAAATATGAAGCCTTCCACTTCTGATTGGACCTGAGTCCGTTTGACTGGAACTGTGAGAGAGACAGATGGAGAGACAGCCATGGACAGACAGATGGACGGACTCTCAGGGCAATGATCAAAGCCCTTGTTTGGGGACATTCCGTGATACTGTCCTTATGGCAACCTGCAAACAGAGCAAGAAAGAAAAACATCTTGAGAATCAAGTTTCCCCAACTATCGTTGGTGGCGTCATAGGTACCACTAGGGGTCTGCACACTATAGATTGGGAAGCAATCACTCAAAGCCTTAGCTCCCTTATTTAAGCTCTAAAAACTGCAACTTCTGATTGGACCGGAGGCCTTTGGACTGGAGCTGTGAGAGAGACAGACATGGACGGACAGACAGACGGACTCTCAGGGCACCTCGCCTACTTTCCTTAAACATGAGGTTTGGTTATCAAAGCCCCTCTAACGATGTGATGGTCTGCTAGCACCTCAGCCTCCTCGTGTGGAAAAAGTGAGGAACGATTCTTGTAAAAGTCCAGTTTGATCAAATGCAATCCAGAGGAACCTTGTAAATCCCTCCTCTTCCTCATGTCTCCCGTCTGAGGATCAAGCCGCAGAGATCAGTGGGATTATTTAAGCTATATCCAACAGCTTCTCCCTGATACCCCAGTCTTTGTCAAGCTTGTGTGAGCTTTAGCAGCGGGGTGACTAAAAGGATAATTTAGAGCTATTTGGAAAGTCTGTCTCTCTCTTTTTTTTTTTAACTTAACGTTGAATACAAATCTTCCTCAGACTGACATGATGGGATGGAAATCCACGTCCGTGTGGATTTGAGCAATGACTGCGTTCAATAAGGTGGAAAACATTTGATCCTCATTAGAGCCTGACACTAAACTGCGTCTCAACGTCAAGTACTGGCGAGATACTGATAAGTGATGAAATATAAAGTGTATTTACATAAACCAGGAGTATTTGGAGTCTGTGAGAGATCTGGACCGGGCCGACGAGCTCCACCACATTCTTGAAAGACAAGAAAACAGTCTTCAGAGACTGAGACCTCAGAGACAGGAGCTCCGTTTTCAACAAAGCTATAATTTCCGAAGCTTATAATATGTTTTTATCGGCAGTGATGAAACCATGTCGTGTAAGAAACCTTCAATAAGATGTAACGTTAGCATAATGGAGGGGATCCAAACTCCTGAGATCAGCACTGGGCTGGAACCTAATTGTGGCCCAACTGTCATCTCTGCCTGTGGTATTGGATCAGCAGTATTTAACCAATACCCGAGTACATCCCACAGAGTAGCACGGAACTTCACCAAATTATGGCTTTGCTCCTTGTGTAATAACAAACTAAAGGCATAAAACCCTGTGTTTAATGTATGGAATTATTCTGACATGGTGTTTCATCGAGTCTTTCTTGGATTTTTGAAATTCGATTATGAAACATCACCACAGAGTTGACCTTCTTTTGGGGAGTTGATTATAAAGGGTATCAGGGAAAGTAGAACTGTAGTACTAAGACTTATAGTTTTGAGATACCAGTACTGCAATACTCGGAGTATCACTCGATCATTGTTACCACATCCCAGGGGCAGCAGTCTCTACTACTGCCACCCAAATCACACTGCTTCATACTGTCAGCCTTCCTGTTGGTGGTGAGTCCATGGGAAGTCATGTTGGTCGACACAGTGCCTTGCCCAGAGCGCCTCAGTTGCAACCTGGCACCAGGTGGTTAGAACATGAAGCCTTGTTGACCCAGGTACCTAAGTGCTAGTCGCCAATTTTGCACTTGATTATCTGCTGAAGCTAATTTTGATCAATACCTTCCGTGATAGCATCCCTCTTTATGACAAGTTGCAAAAAATTAAGGAGATTTGGTATCAGATGGGACGGGTTTTGGGATTTGTTTCGTTGTTTACGCATAAAACTTGGACTTATATCTAAACAACTCGTGAGATTGAGCAACTCAAGTTCTTCCTTCTTTGTTGGAATACCGGAAGGAAGAAGAAAAGCAAACTTCTTGCTGTGCGTCATTGTGATACACTGCTACAACCAATGAACAGTGACCTTTGCTTTAACCAATCACCAAAGTGAACAGTGGGCAACTATGAGGATCTAGGGCAGAGGTGGGCAAACTTTTTGACTCGCGGGCCACAATGGGTCCCAGAATTGGACTTGAAGTCAAGACCCGAAAAATTCATTGTTTGTTGAACTAAGGTAAATTGTATGAAAACCCATTTATAAAACCTATGATGCTAAACCTTTAATAGCTTTTATGACGTCGTCTCTCCGGGAAAAGCGGGAATAGCAAGTATCGTATTTTCAGGACTATAAGGCGCACTTAAAGGTCTTAGATTTCCCTCAAAATGTGTTGTGCGCCGTATAGTGCAGTGCACCCTGTGTGTGTTGTTGTTGTAAGGCGGACATAGTAGAGGACACCATGAAAACCTTAAAGAGGGAAGAATGGGCATTGTTTGGCACCCGCTCTATTTTCAAATACGCACACTTGTATGCTTGTGTGTATGTTCTTGTTGCAAGGCAGACGTAGTAGAGGACACCATGAGAACCTTAAAGGGGGAAGTGTGGGCATGGATTGTATATAAACCCACGCCCTATAATCAGGTGCGCCTTATGTGTGTGTTAAATATAGTAATGGTGCACATAATGGCACCGTCCTACAAAGGCGCATGAGACTGCGCCTTTTAGTACGGTGCACCTTATGGTTGTAAAAATACGGTATCAGTGGGCCACATCTGGACCCCAGGCCTTAGTTTGCCCATTTCTGGTCTAGGGAGTAGTGAGTGGGGACGTTGCTCGGTGCACCTCAGTGGTACCTTGAAGCTGATGGACTCAAACCTGAAACTGTCCATACCCAAGTCTGCTTCCTTAACCACTGACCCACTTCCTCCCCCTAACTTCAAGATTACATTACACTACATTGGTAACAAAGTTAAAAACTCAGTGGAGTGTGGATCTGCCTTCACCAAAGACTTCGTACCAGTTGCTGTGTCAACGTACGGTGTATTTAACACATGCCTTTTATGGTTTCCAACATCAGAGTCTGTCAGGCTTCACACGCGTTGATTGTGATTATCCAAACAGAACTTCTTCCTTGAAATCGGAGCCGGTTCTTTGTTTACACTCAACATGTTCCAAACCCTTTCAGTCATCTCGCCTCAGCAGAGCTTGGAAATCTCATCCGACAGCCTGCATCCCTATCTGGGTGAGATCAGGAACTAGTCATCAGAGCGGAGACCATCTGTTTACATGAAGACAAGCCACAGAGCTCTGAGTCAGGGCTACCCAACACCGAGGAACGGCCGGGGGAACTGACCAGTCACGGAACCTCGCCGCCTCGCTGATCTGGGTCAGTCTAAACACCAGGACTGAGGTGAAGTTCTGGGGAAAGAATCTGCTTAATCTGAGCCGCCGGGTCACACTCCGTCAGCGTGCGTTATGACCGACTGGGATTATCGTACGGTTTCATGTCATCTGTGCTGTAAATCAACTTTAACTTTATCTTCCAGATGGAATATTTCACGGTTGTTCTTGTTCTAAAACACCAGTAGAACTACTGTTGCTGTGGGTCTGTCTTTGGGTTTGGGTTTCGGGAAAGAGACTGTGTCAGTATATCTGGACAAGTTCTGTCCCGGATGGTCGTTTTTCCAACACTTAAGGAGTCGATATATGGCGTCAACAAGGTCCAAGACAATTTGGTACTTCTCTTAGGTCGATGTTTCTCAAATTAGGGGGCAGGCCCCTGAAGTAAGGCATGGATTATTCACTTTAAGGACTCAGAAGGTTTTTTTTTTTTAAGAACAACTCTATTAAGCCTCTGGGAGAATCATAATCGGGAAATTATGCCTCTGGGTCCACAAGGCTTCCTGATTCTAACCGGGGGCCTTGTGGACCCAAGTTCCCTTCCTTAACCACTAGGCCACCAATTGCCCCAACACTTTGAACAATTTGTTGTATAACTACTGTATGACACAACTGTGTTTCCACAATCCCACGATCTGGGGATTCCTTCATCTTCGTCCCCTAATCCAGTCCTTGGTGATGATAACCGGGTCCGTCCAGATCCCAGTCCACTTCCTTAACAGCTACGTTTCCACTTCAATAAGTCCAACTTGTCAGTGTTTGTCCTCGTCATTTTTTTTTTTCCACACCATATGAAGTGATATCTTGAGTCCAAAAGTTTTGAGACAACTGTCGTAGTTTGGTCATTTCCAAAATATAACAAGTTACATGTCTTCGGAACAATTCTTTTTAAAGGAGGGACATTAGTTTGTTTTTATTATGTACTTTATGGGATGTTTGACTTAACCTTTTTTTTTTTTTTTTTTTTTTTTTTTTTTTTTGTGGTTGTGAACATGTCCTTTGGCCTTTTTTGTTGTTTTTTTGCAACTCTAAAATCCCAAAAATCAATTGTTCATGATTGTCTCTTTGTCCCTCTCTCAGGTTAATCTGTTGATCTGTCTCACCTGTGTCCTGTCCTCGGTCTAATCAGTCTCACCTGTCTCACCTGTTGCCCTGGGTATAAATGTCTCCCTCCCTCAGTCTGCCTCTGTTTCTTTGTTGGTGTTTGGCTGCTTGATGTGTGTGTGTGTTCGATGTTCTCCAAGTTCTCAGCTCAGTTCCTTTGTCTGTTCTATGTCCAGCCCTGTTGCAGACTCTTGAGTTCCTAAATGCTGCTTGTGGAACTGTTTCAGGCTCAAACTGTTGGTTTTTCTGTACAGTTTTTGACTTTTTTTATATTGTTCTCTTCAACACATCAACACCAGAGAAGCTTCTAGTTTGAACAAATCAACTGGAGACGAGTTTCTCCAGGAGCAAAGTCACGTCGGGAAGAATAAATCCTCCCTGAAGGTTCCCATCAAGTAAACAAAGAATTATCCCGAAAATCCTGGTAGAGAGTTCCCCTCAGTGGAACAGAGGAGCCCACGTTGATCCCAGCCCAACAACCTCAAACCACCGTCCCTTCTCCTCTGTACTTTACAGTTGACACAATGCAGTCAACCAGGTAATCATCTCCGGGCCGCGGCCAAACGCAGACCGTCAGGCCATGTCGGGTTTTACTGCTGCGTTCCGCAACGTTAAATTGCACGTTTGAAGACAGGTTGGAAAAACTGACCTGCAAATTTGTCTGTTTAAGGGACGATCTGTGGGATTTACCGTCATCTACAAGTATCTTCTCACTTACTTGAAACTTGAGAAAATTCCTCAGATCAGCTGTTGTCGCCTATGTGGGTAGAAGAATAGTTAGTGGCAAACATTAATCAAATTATTAAACTATTTCATTGAACTTTGACACGTTGCACTCGGTTGATGATTAATTTTTTTTTTTTATTTGAACAAAAACAACAACCTGGCTTCAACAACCTACAATTCTGTCTGCATTTATTGATTTTTTTTTATTATTATTACTGGATTTCGTAGGGGTAGGCTCAGCTATTCTTTTTTTTGTTTTTTGTTTTGTTTTTTGTTTTTTTTTTGCTAAATACTGAAATTTTTTTGTTCCTTTTTGTGTTCCATATAGAAAAAAAAAAACAAAAAAATGAAGAAGAAAATACAGTATTTGTGATTTTTATGTTTAAAAATATATATTTTTTTTAAACTTATTTAAAATGTATTTAAAAATCAACAACAAAAATGTTATAGGTTTTTTGATAAGACCCTCAATAAAACAATAACTAAGTTTAAAAAAAAAACAACTCCCCTCTCCCCAGAGAAGTTGACCAGCGATTGGACTGACATCACTACCACCACCCAACTTAAATGACACCATACCAGGGGACTCAAACTTGCGGCCCGTGGGCCATTTGTGGCCCGTGGAATGATATTTTGCGGTCCCCGCCTTGATGTGAAAGTTGAATTTATATTAATTTATAGATTTGTCCTCCACATTTTATGGTCAATCCTCAAAAAGTTTTCAAAACCATGGTGCACCCCTTCTGGTTCAGTGTTGTATTACACAGAATCTATGGGAAACTGATATTTTTATATATATGTTTTTTTCTTTTGTATTGAAAACTGAAAGCTGATGCTGCCCTGAAATGATAGTGTGGGTGGTGGCCCTGCAGTAATGCACCACCCCTGCACCAAACCAACCCCGTCATGAACTTTCCTGTCTGTGGTATTGATTATCAAAATAAAAGTAAAAAAAAAAAAAAAAAACCTTCCACAGCAGTCCCTCCAGCTGCAGCCTCTCTGGAGGTCTTGGATGCAGCGTGGTTCTAAACTGGAGAAAATGTGCAGATATCAACACACAATGAAACATTCCATGCCATTAATTGGAGGCGATGACATAACATTTGCATGAATATCCATCCCATAATTCACTGCAGACAAAGTCTGTCTGAGCACAAAAGCATATCTTGAACAAATTTTCAGGTAGCCGGCCAACACCAACAGACATTAGCGAGCAATTGTCCCATTCCCCAGCTACATTATTCCCATACACTGGGTAATTCCCCCTTTTGGGTAATTGCATGTAAAAGCCATTATCATCTGGGTCCATGCTAATCATATTTTGAGGCTGGGCTCTGGGGTAATTGTTGAACTTTCTGTCAGTGTGTGCAGATAGAAATGGAATCCTGGCACTGGCACCACTGCAGCTGCTTCCCCCTTTTCTTGGTCCCAACCCTTCAACCATCGCAGATTGCTTTTCATTCTGTGCTGACTATTGTGTGTTCTTTTTCACGACTCCAGTTCGTATTTCTTGTTACCATACCTTAAGAGTTGGCACTTCAGCCCCCGTCCCCGGCATGTAAGAGTGATTTGAGTCTGGCTCAGGCACAGTCAGAACGCGAGGAAGGGGTTGCCAGTAAGAGTGCCTTGGAGAGAAGAGAGGAAGAACAAAGCGGAGTGATAGCAGGATGGAGAGTTTCATGTTAACAGTGTTTGTAGAGACAGCTGTCAGAGCTCTTTGGAAGCACTCACAGACTCATCAGTCAATAGAGCTGCACCTGCACTAGTGTTACGGGGGGGGGGGTATTGCATGTCGTTGTAAGAGCCCGCGTGGGCACCATCGCCTTCAAAATAAATTCCACTTCTGGAAACACTTTGATAGTCGTCTATATTTACGTTTCTTTTGTGCTCAGTTTACATCAATGGCGGGACGGTGATTGCGCATCAGATTTCCTCACACTTACCTCAAGTAGGTTGTTGATACAATGGTTTCCTTGACTATTATGGATGTGTCATATGGCGTACCTATGGAAACAAGAGAAACTATAGAGGTGTGAGCTTCTTTTTCTGCCTCATTTTTCTATTCAGGTTCAGGGGTGGAGCTGAAGAACGGCCTAAACAATTGTCAAGTCCCTCCCATACAAAGACAAACAACTTTTAACGCTGTAGCGCTTTGGTCGAGAGCAGGAATGGTCAAACTTCTTGACTTGCGGGCTACGATTAGTCCTAAAATTGGACTTTAGGGCCGAGTCCAGAGCAGAAAGATGGACCATTCGTCAAGTATAAAACCTAAAATCCTACATTTCTAATACCCTTTGCAATGCCATCTACTGGGGAAATGCATTATTGCAGAAAAAAGGCAGAAGCATATTGATTATATAAGTAAATTATTTAATTCGGACAAGGTTAGCGGGCTGCGTTAAAGAGCTCAACGGGCTGCATCCGGCCCCCGATCCTTAGTTTGTCCATTACTGGTCCGGAGTCAATGTCTCATGTTGTGGGTGCGGAAATCAAAGGTTCGCCTCCTGTACAAGATCATATCCTGATTAAGCCCAACGTACACTGTTCGATTTTGCAGTAAACACAGAAAACATGGAGTGAGAAGAGAAAACGACAGCAGGGGGCAGCATAGTAGAACTGGTCCGTAAACGTCTTTACAATTGTTGGACCCTTCCCGTGAGGGAAGGTACTTGAGGGGCTAATAGGGGTGATCTGGTTTGGGTGGTGGTTGTGGAGACTGCTGCCTCGCAACCTGGTAGCAGATAAGTGGAAGAAGATGGATGGAGCAACTGTTCGCACTCACATCTTTGGCCAAGTTGGAGAGAACAGTTCAATGAATCTTCATCTGAATGTTGTTGGACTGTATGAGGAAACCAGAGCACCCTGAGAAAACACACAGGTTCTTGTAGAACATGTTAAATAAGGTCCAGCTGTTTCCATCACAGATCGAAGTGTTGATTTCCTGTTGGTTTAGTGTGGGAAGAATTTAACAGCCGGGGTGAAATCACTAGGAAAAAAAAGTGATTTAAATAATATTAACATCATACATAAAGATATGCACTTACATTATTCACAGAGTAGCACAGTTTGTCTGGAACGTTCCATGACTTTAAATATTCACGCCAAATATGAGCAGTTAGCTTCACGGAGTCTGAATCTCATCATACGTTAAAGACAGCGATGGTGGTAATGATTCTGGCTGCGAATGGCATGAAAATGTATGACATCCAATTATAATAATATGTGGCCCACTAATACGTCATGAATAATGTGGCCCAATCTGGGCTGTTGGTTTGCATTTTATCTCAAGAGTTTATAGTGGATCATAAACGCTGTTGGATCAGATCGGAGTCTATTCTGGTAATGAGTCATTCCGGGGTCGCAAATCTGCTGCTCGTGGCTTTTATTTATTCCCCTCTAATTGTGCATGAATAAAAATGGGCAAGAAAACGAACATATTCAACGGTTCCTTCCACAATTGTTTACACTGACTTAACAGTTTGTTTAATCACTGATTTATTTAATGTCTTTAACATGTGTCAAAATAGAACATAAACTGTGGGTTGGTTTTTTTTTGCATAAGTGTTTATTCTTAGAAAAATCAGACTTGTTTCCAAACCAATTTACAGCAATTATACTGGAAAATCTTAGGTCAATATTATAATATATTTACTGTGATGCACAGTATTTAGTTTCATTGAATTAATATAAAAATATCTGTGTGTTTGTATTTATATGGCTGTTAAATTGAATGCTAAATAAACTGTATTTTAGAAGTGCAATAATATTTAGATATTTTTTTGTTTTCTGTCGAAACCAGGTCTGTTAACTAAAAAAATACATAATTTTGTTTTGAACTGAACCAGAAACAGAAACTTTTTTTTTTTTTAACGATGCCTGTCAAAATGTCTAAATAACTATTTTGTTTTTATTGTTCCACTACATTTCATTATGATAGTTGATAAAGAACACGACACTAAATGTGTTTATAAAGTAAAGTAACTAGTTATTACTTTTATAATTTAGTAACGCAACTAGTTACTTTTTCAGAGCAGTAACTAGTAAAGTAATAAGTTACTTTTTTAAAGTAACTTGTCCATCACTGCTAACTACCAAATACTGTCACATCTCAAAGGCAACAATAACAGGTCAATATTGTAGTCTGTCAATATGGAAAATACGGAATGGGAATGGGAAGACATTCCGAGAATCCCATGGCAACATATTTTGTTTAAAGTCTGGCCAAAATGAAGGAAAACCGCCATAACTAACCTTTCCAGGTTGGTTTTAACTAATTCAAGAACCTCAATTTCATGGTGGAACCCAAAACCAGCAACGCTAACATAATTTTTCTGTTCGGAATCGACCAACTGGCTAAGTATTTTGGTTCAAAGCCCTGATTCAGGGGGATTTTAAGCAGTGGTTCTTCATTCAGTTCAGAGTGACTCAGGTTTGACTCCAGACTGAGGATTTCATTTTCAGGTCAGATTATAAATTGCTCTCACATTTCTAAAAGGAACAATAACCAATGGATCTGTCAGGACTATTATTGTTTGAGGAAACAAAGTCCATATGCTGCTGTCTGGCCAAGGAGACCAGAACTTTCAGTTCCATGCCAGGTGAGTTCAAGCTGTAGTCATGATCAGGACAAGGAGAACGGAAGGTGACAAAGTACGATGAGCAACAGGGCGACGTCACATGAGCAGCAGTGAATTTGACGGAGAACAGGAGCAGGACAACGGAGGCTGCTGAGTGTTTTCGACTGAGAAACCAATAAAAGACCATTTCTCTTTTAGCCCTGACCGTTCAGCAACCTCAGCTGCATGGGTTATTATTGTTACTGTTGTGTTGAAGGTGCACCGTCCTTCTGGCAGTCAGGACAAGGCTATGCGAGGACTCTGCTCCGTCTTTCGCCACCTTAACAACCTTTGCTCGCAACGGCAAAATGAAGCCGTCGGCAACAAGTGGAAGAAGCAACGTTTTTGTGATTGTTCCCCAAAAAATCCCATAAATTCATGTGAGAAAGTCTTCGCTCTGTCATCTTATAATAAATCAAGTGGCGGCTAAATGGAAGACGCTATAGAGCTAACACCTGGGGTACGATCTTCTTATCGTTCTTAACTACTTTTCTCGTTAACAAATAATGTAATGCATTACCTTTCCAATTCAGTAATGCAGTTATTGTTACTGTGGTGTAAAGGGGTTAGTTACTCGTTACTATGTGTTGAAAATGAGCGATGATTGGTTGAAATAGGTTAACATTTCAGGCTAAGCCAATGAGAAAGAGACCTCTTGCCTTATAGAGAAATAAACAGTCTCGAGGACGCGGTACAGCAGCACACGCACAAGCAAGATGACGGCAAGTGGCAAGTTGAGTTTACAATAAAGATGCCTTTCAAGGTGTCTAAGCATCTATTTCGTAAAGTAACAAGTTATTAGTTACTTTTATGATTTAGTAACTAGTAATGTAACTAGTTACTTTTTCAGAGCAGTAACTAGTAAAGTTACTTTTTTAAAGTAACTTGCCCAACACTAGTCATAAAGCATGACATAAGGACTTCTGGCGTAAATTAAATAACGTTGCCGCCATTAATTACCATCGAGAGCTAACGTCCAGATCGCTGGTTCTCCACTGTGTGGCCTGAGTCTGAGAGAGTGTAACCGGGTTCTGTTTTTTATCATCTGTTTCTAGCAGTCATGTGAAATCCACTTTGGACCGGTAAAAAGAGGTTTTACATCAGGTTCTCTACAGTCTGCTCCTGATAAAACAGATTATTCCACTTTCAATTAATACCAGAGTTAAACTCCAAACCTTTCCAGCACAAACCCTTCTCCTAAACAGATCCAGCCTCTTGTCCGTGTGTGTCTGTGTGTGTTTGTGTCTCCCTCTCTTTTGTGTTTGGTGAAAATGTTATATTCTCCATTTCTTGTACAGATTGGACTCACATCGTCAGGTTAGTGTCTCCAAGATTCCTTTGTCTTTCACACAAACACACGTATTTGTTTAGAGGACAGGACCGTCCTCTCCAGGAGGTTTCTACGACACGGGCTTACAGAGTTTCATTGTCTGTTAAAGAAGGCGGAAAGAATGGTTAACCGATAAAATCAAATCCCGACTGCATCTCAGATTATTGTGACAACCCTAAAAAATAGGGCATCATGTTTAGAGAAACTCAAGGGAAATGGTTTGAAGCCCATTCAACAAATCCCTGCTGTGTAAGGAACGATTGGACATTGTGGAACGATTAGGGTCCAAAACATCTTCATCTTCTTATCTGTTTCAAGGTCTAAAAGGACAGCAGTCTCCACCACTGTCCCCCAAATCTCTCTGCACCTTTCTGTGAGCCTTCGTGTAGGTGTTGAACCCAGTGGAAGTTTTCTGGGTCTGGGTGGTGCTTTGCTCAGCGGCAACCTGGCAGCTGGATTCGAACCTCAAGCCTCGCACACCCAAGTCTGCTTTCTTTCCCGCTAAGTCACCAGTCTGAGGCGTCTTATTTTTAAGAAATCAAACATTAGATAAAATGTTCCTTGTTGGTTTTGGAGTTGATCGAATTAGAAGAATGAGACCATCTCAAGAACCTATGGAGTCTCTGTAGAAACATCTCATTTAATTATTTCATGATCTTCTTGTTTCAGTCGCTAGTTCCAGATTTTTTCCAGTAAACTGTGACGTCAGTCTCTCGTCAAAACAGAAAACGATACGTGAGAACGGCTGCACCAGTGGATCGGAGGACATGTCAAACAGTCCTAAGATTGATGTTATTATTCCAAGGACCGTCTGATTTTAATAACTTAAACATGTTAGCACCCGTCTTTCAAGCCCACTTTTTACAGACTACAAAGATATCCGTCCTCCTATTGGCCGACCACAACCTCCCTTTGTTCCAGTTCATTTCCGAATGCTGTTAATTTGGATCGTAAACTACTTTTAAGACTCGGCAAAGGTACAACGGCGCGCCGACCTCACGTCCGCGGATTCTTATCCTTAACAACCGTACAAAATGCAGCAATTAGCTTGTTCCTATGATATAATTAATGGCATCCCATCAGTAAACTTTACGACTAATAGTGGACGGATGGAATTCTCTACCAGATAAAGACAAATGTACTTTGAGTAAAGTGAACTTTCCGTGGCTTTGGTACTTTTGGCTCCGAGTAAAGAGCGCTGGATCTCAGGCCTGGTAGGCCTTGTGTTAATGGTTAATGCATGCCTCAGGGCTGGACATGCTTGTTATATAACGGTCAAGGCAACTGTTGTGCTTTTTGAAGGACTGAGATTTTTCGCTGTATTTGATAATCTTCGCTGTGGAAGAATGTAGCTCCGTGTGTGCGACGAGTCAGGGTTTGCGGAGTTTCCTAGAGCTGTTGATGGATGCAGATGTGACGCAGTTGCTGTTTGTCTTGTTGACTTAAGTATGGGTCACACATGTACCGAAAAGTTGGGCCGGGTTTGACTGGGTACAGTCAAGACGAGACAGACCCCTATTCACAACTTTGAACAAGTGGGGGATTTTCAAGTCTTGACAAATTATATTTCATCATCGTCAAATACCACGAAGTGAAAATAAAAAGCGTAGTTGTGCCATCATCATTCACACCTGGAAAATCCACCTTAAATTTGTCTGCCTCCACCAGTGTTGGGCAAGTTAAAAAGTAACTTATTACTTTACAAGTTACTGCTCCACCAGTGTTGGGCAAGTTACTTTTAAAAAAGTAACTTATTACTTTACAAGCTACTGCTCTGAAAAAGTAACTAGTTACATTACTGGTTACTAAATTACAAAAGTAACTAATAACTAGTTACTTTAGTGCTTTAGTTACTTTAAGTTAGTATTGTGTTCTGTAGCAACTATCATAACGAAATGTTTAGACATTTTGACAGGCATCTTTAATGTAACCTCAACTTGTGTGTGCGGCTGTACCGCGTCGTATGCGTGTGTGACTGTTTTTTCCCCTATAAGGCAAGAAGACACGCTAGGTCTTATTCTAATTGGTTTAGCCTGAAAGGTTAACCTATGTCAACCAATCATCACTCATTTTCAGTTCAGCCGGCTCGGCCTTCCAATCAGCTAATCACATGGAGAAAGGTTCATGGTACAGTGTGGTGTGATTTGTGTGATGGTCAAGGAGACTACTGCCTCCACAACCTGGTAACAGATACGAGGATGAAGATGGATGATGGATGAAGGGATGAAGAGATAGAAGGAGAGATGGATGGATGAAGGGATGGTGGAGCAGAAGGCTGGATGATGGATGAATGATTGATGATTAAGGGTTGGATGGAGAGGAGGTTAGAGAGACGGATGGATGGAGGAATGGATGGAAGAGTAGAAGGTTAGAGAGATGTTTGATGGATGTAGTGATAGAAGGTTGGAGAGATAAATGATGGAAGGAGGGATGGGTTTGTTTGTTTGATGGATGGATCGGTGTAGAGATGGATGGATGGATGGATGGAAGGAAGGAGAGAAGGTTAGAGAGATGTTTGATGGATGGAGGGAAGGATAGAAGGTTAGAGAGATGTATGATGGATGGAAGGATAGAAGGATAAAGAGATGTTTGGTGGATGGAGGGAAGGATTGATTGATGGATGAATGGATGGACGGAGGGATGGAAGGTTAAAGAGATGTTTGATGGATGGAGAGTTGAAGGAAGGCTGGAAGACTTCTCGTGGTATTTCCTAGCTAACATCTGACACGATGTGGCTCAAAACTAGACCAACAACCATGAAGATTAGAAAAGCAGATTTTTTTTGGGAGGTAAACTGTCAGAAGAACATGATGATCAATGGGACCATATTTACGGAATTTTCTAAAAGCTGGTATTTTCTGTAAATACTTTCAAACATGTTTGACAGGAAGTTGTTGATGAGCTTTTCCTGTTGAACACAAAACAGCAAAGTTCCAATGGAAAAACAGAATCTGCTGATGTTTGTTTGACTAAAGCCCTAAACATGAACAACAGTGGAAACATACATACTGGGCCGTGTGTTTAGCTCCAGCTGTCGTTGCCAAATTTGACGATGTTTTCAAACATGCGAGAAACGTCTCAGGTTTGTTATGGACTGGACCTTCTCTGAGACGGACAAATTAATCACTGCCACGTGATTAATGGAGGACATAAATAAAGGACCACCATGACGGAGCCACTGAAGGTTAAAAACTATATTGTTTTTTTCTTTTTTTAAGTCCTGGCCTATTTTTGTTGACATTGAAGATAAGCAGAAGAATTAATTCCTTGGCCAGGACAACTTTGGACGATTCTTGTCTTAAACATTTCCTTTCAACTCCGTTTCAAGGTTTTCGGGTTTTATTGAAACACTGTGTGTTCTTTGTCCATTATTATACAACGTTGTTTTAAAATATGCTAACAGTTTACGAAACACTAAATGAAAAAGGTTCTTCGCCGTAAACAACGTTTGTTTCTTTCCTCTTAACAGTAACACCATGGTGTGCACGTGCACGCCTGTGTGGGGCGCTCTCTTATGCAGCGGAGCGTGAGTGACAGAAATCTAAACGAAAGCTTTGGAGAATCGGGAGTGACTCCATCAGCATCAGCTGCTGCTGCTGAGGAGCAACAGCTGAAGAAGATCTGCTGAACAGAGAAGACTGAACCACAGCAGAGGGGGTTGGAGGACGATGGATCTATGTCTCCGTCCTCCAACAGGTTTCAAGTTCTTTGTGAAAATAAATTTTACTGAAATAGACTAGAATCATCAACCTAGGGTTGAGGGACCTGTTAGGGTACATACAAGGGCACAATTGAGGACAGGCTAGCAAGGCAGTAGCTTGGGACATCCGGCCACTAGGGGTCTACGGCCAAAAAACACTTTCTTTTCTTTGCTGTGTGAACTGATTAGGGCAGAAGACCTTGCCTGGAGACCCTGGCACCACCCCTGGATGAGTATCTGTATGGTAGGAGGTGTCCAGGCTGGGTGGAGGAAAAGTCACCTGATTTAAGGCTTGTCCCCTTGTTCTCTCCATCTTATCTGACTCCAACTACCTTCATGTCCTCCCTCACTGCATCCATCAATCTCCTCTTTGT
>JAFBJS010004179.1:12031-99328 GCA_016785265.1 Paraplagusia blochii | reverse complement strand
TTCCTGTCTGTGTTGTCCCTCTAATCACCTCATTCCTGATCCTGTCCATCCTTGTCTCTCCTAAAGAGAATCTCAGCAGCATCTTTAACTCCTCCACCTCCAGCTGTGCCTCCTGTCTTTTGTCTATTCTCAGTGTCTCTTTAAGACAGAGCTGACGTGTAGGACAACAAAATGTCACATTTTCTTAAAGTGATCAAACCAATTACATTCTTTGATAAAGTAGAATGAAATTTAAAATGTGACAGAGACGTCCGAATTAATTATTATTTATTTCATTATTTTTATTATTATTATATTTATATTAATTATTTATTATATATTTAATTATTTATTTCACTTATTTGTTCTTTATCATTTTTTTGTCTTTTTCAGTTGTAAAAACAAAAAATGTTGCCTTTGTTATTTATTCTTTTAACTGAGGCCAAATTTGACAGAATAGATTCCTATAAAAAAGTAAAGCCTTAATTGAAAACAATTTCATCAATTGCGTCACATGACTTCAAACCTGCTCCTTAATAAAACATTTTATTTTCTCTGTTTTACTTGAGTGAAAAAAAATCCCTGAAAAGTGAAGCCCTTCAAAATTCTGGACCAAATAAATAAAAAAAACCTGCCGAGCGCTACTGAAACATGGAGAGGGAAGTTGCAGCAGGAGTCGTTTTCTCCTCCGCCTGTCGGAGGTGATGGAGCTGTGAACAGAGACGTGACTCTACTGAAACACACTTCTCAGATTTCTCCGTGTCTCCCACATGTCTTCTGGCAGCGCTCCTCAGATCCTCGGCTCTACGTCTAAATCACGTCGAACCCTCAGCCCAGGCCCAGTCTGTGGGATGAGAAGCCAGGCAAAACCCCCACCCTAACCTCCACCCTCCAGCTAACCTGTGGCCTCAGCGGGGCTTTTTTGTTCCATCTATCGGTAAATCAGGCCGCTGACGATCTCCCAAGGCTGCGTGACTGTTAAGGTCAGGGACGGGGAGGATGTGGAGGTTACAGGGCGAAGGGGTAGAGGTTTAAGGCCCTGAATCCCACTGAGACGGAGGAGACAGAAGAGCAGAAGGAGGAGGAGGAGGTGGAGGAGGAGAGGGGTTAGAAATAAGAGGAAGGGAGCGGGTGGAGTTTGATAGATGCTGGAATAAAGTTGTGAAAACAACATTGTTGGTTTGTAGCAGAGGGAAAACTGGAACACATCCACCCAGAGTGACGTAGATGAATGTAGAACTTCAGACCAAGATACTGTATCAAACCCCTGAGAGAAGGAGAAATCTGTGAACTGCTTCATGTCGACCAGGGGTCTCAAAGTCAGAAACGTTGAGGACTTCTGTCCACGCAGTCATTTGTCACTAGTGTTAAAAAAAAAAACCATATACTTTATAGAAAGTCTCTCAAATTTCTCACAGATTCTGTGGAGTTCGTCACTGGAGCCAAGAAGAATCATCACTTGGACTTCTAGTTGCTCTGTGAAGAGACGTTTCAAAGGTTCTGGGTTCAAGTCCCACCAGGGTTGCACTTCTTCCTTCTTAGGTGAATGTTACAAGTGAGAATTTTTGGGGGCAGTTGGTGGCCTAGTGGTTAAGGAAGCTGACTTGGGGTCGCAAGGGTTCCCCAGTTTAAATCCCCTACCGCCAAGTTACAGCTGAGGGGCCCTCTACGGTGATGGGTTGAATGCTGAGGCATAACTCCCTAGGGATTAATATAGTTGTAATTATTATTATTATTATATAAAAAACCCAAAACAAAGGAAAATGAACCAGAAGGAGGCTGTGAACCAGGGTTTGGGGAACATTCACCATTTTTGTTGACAATGAAAATTAGCAAAAAATATTAATTTCTGTTACCAAACCCCGAGAAGCAGAGAGTTACCACCTTAGTGGTGACCTGGTAGGTGATGGATTCAAACCTAGAACCTTCCAGGACCCCAGTCCAGTTCCTTAACCATGAGGTCAACAGGTCGCCTTATAATCTGGTGCAAATTATTTTGTTGCGTCTTCCTTTTTCATTTCAACCAATCATGTTGCATTTCACTGGCAATGATATTTTGAGCAGATTTGACAAACGAAAGAAGCAAAATAAGTCAAAATAATCTGTTTTCACTGGAATGCGTAACAACAGAACCCTAAATTAACTCGTCTTTTCTTCATATTTCGGAGCGGTTGGTAGAAGACACATAGTCTGGATTATTTCAATGTTCAGATTTAATCTGTGACGGAGGAATTTTGACTTTGCAGCTTCTCTCCATCCAGACCTCAATTTTTCCAACGATGTCATTTTTGATTTGGTTTCTGGTCCCGTGTTTGGACACAGTGATGTTCATTGGCTCTGATGTTCTGCTCCCTCCACACTGTGTAATTAAAACAACCAAAAAAAAAAGACCAATACTGATCTGATTGAATTAGTTACAGGGTTATTCAAATTACAGGAGGAATTAGAGGAGCACGGTGGGAGGTGAAGGTGTAATTAAGAAAAAGGCTGCAAAGACAAATGACTGCTTGACTTTATGAATTTTAAATGGATTGGAGAGTGAGACAGGCGGAGAGAGAGACAGACGGGCAGAGAGAGACAGACGGGGAGATGGGAGAGGAGCCACTTCTGGCTCAGAACCGAGGTGAAAATAGAAATTTCTTCTCATCTGAGCCTTGATTCAAGGTTAGCCAAGTGAGAAGAGCTTATGCCACATGATGTGTTAGCGCAGCCTCACAGTTCCGTGTCTGACGGAGAGGTGGAATATTGACTTCTCCACCTCCCTGTTTTTCTGGGGAGTGTTGATCGACTACAGAAGAAGAAGATGAAGCTCCTCTTCAGTTTGTGACCAGTGGGTGTTGAACTGTGAGCTCCTGTGATGTCCATATTTGTCCATGATAATGGAGACATATTAGGGCACGTGAGACAACCTTGGACCACGAGGAGGTCTGAGGGATTCAAGGATGTTCTGAGTCCATTAAGCATCTGGGAAAACTAAATATTCCTAACGTTCCTTACTTCATCTTCATCCTCTTATCGGTTGCCAAGTTGCAGAGGCAGCAATCTCCACTAGAAGTTACGTGGGTCGGGACGGTGCTACGATCAGAGCACCTCTGTGGCAACCTGGCAGCTGGAGGATTCGAACCTGGAGCCTTGCGGAACCAAGTTGGCTTCCATAACCGCTAGGCCACCGCTGCCTCTGAAATTATTTTTAAGACAAAAATTCAGATGGGAATATTTCTATTTTAGTTTCTTTCTTTCGAGGAGATTTGGCCGAGAGTCAGTGATTGTAGTTGATAAAATTCCAGAGTTCACTTCCTGGGGAATATCGAATCCCAGTTAGGAAGAAGGTAAGGGAAGGATAATAGAAGGCTGGTATGGTACAGTGAGATTTGGGTGGCAGTTATGGAGACTGCTGCCTCTGCAACCTCTAGAGGACAGAAATGTTTTCATGCCCCCTCTTCACTGTGGCAGATGGAAATTCTATTGATAACCCGATAACATACATCATTGTATGAGTTGCTGCCACCTAGTGGCTGAAGGCTTGTTTTCCATTCATTTACTCATCTTAATCTGCTTATTCTTTACTGGGTTACATCCTATGAGACTTCCTGCTGGTCGGTCAAAGGTCGATGTATTCCATTGGAAACCCTGCCTACCACCTTATTAGGGGTCTTAAGTGGGCCTCGCCCCACATTTTGGAAATCACTGCTTTACCAGAAAGGAAAATAGCACAGCTGGTCACTGTGCTAGCAGCATCAGTAGCCAATCATTCTCTGATCTCAGGTCTGTTCTGATATGGAATATGTTTTGACTGGTTTGAGACCAGTCATGGGCCTGAATCAGGCCACGGGCCACCAGTTGGAAGTCCATCCAGTTCACTGCAATAGGAAAATGTTAGACTCCACATTAACATGACTTAATTACTGTGTGTGAGAGTGTGTGTCTGTGTGTGTGTGTGTGTAGGTCTGCAGACTCACTGGAACAGATGGTCCTCTGTTGGGGGCAAAGGTGGATGTGCTCGTCTCCTGTTGTTCTCCAAGGACTCCTAAGGCATGTAGAACAAACAGGCTAATTAGTCACACACACACACACACACACACACACACACACACACACACACACACACACACACACACACACACACACACACACACACTGTCAAAGCCTTACATGGAGCTGCAAAAGAGAGAAAACATATGAAACTGATGTTAATAAAGAGGAAAAAATGAAGTAAATTTATCAGAATATTTGGGATTTTTTCACAAATATATGGGGACAAAAACTTAAATAAATATAAAATTGACATTCCATAACAAGGAGAAGGTTTACAGGACAGTGGTGAGACCAGCCATGATGGATAGATTAGAGACACTAGGAATAGGTAGAAGACAGGAGACAGAGTTGGAGGTGGAGGAGTTAAAGATGCTGAGGTTCTCTTTAGGAGAGACAAGGATGGACAGGATCAGGAATTAGGACATTAAAGGGACAACACAGACAGGAAGATTTGGAGACAAAGCTAGAGAAGACACATTGAGATGGTTTGGACAAGTGCAGAGGAGGGACAGTGGATACATTGGTAGAAGAATGATCCTAGAGATGGAGCTACCAGGTAGGAGACAAAGAGGAGATTGATGGATGCAGTGAGGGAGGACATTGAGGTGGAGTCAGAGTAGAAGATACAGAGGACAGGGGGAGATGGAAAATGTTGACTTGCGGTGGAAACCCCTGAAAAAGGATCAAGATGAAAGGAGAAGAAGTTGAGTTGGAAGGACCACCATGTATCTCCAGGAGTTTTCCTCCTCCATCTCCTTATGATGGTTCAGTGTTGCCATCTATGTTAACGCTCCTGCTCTGCATAGTACACAGCAAACCACCTGCTAAGTTCTTCTGAACTTGAAGACCAGGAACTTGAAAGACAGTTCTCATAAACTTCTTGTCTGCAGCGCCCCCTATCTTATAGATAGTCCTACTTCTAGGACCAGGCCCTTCACTATACTGTATTTTTCCACAGAAGTTGTCGTCTGAAGCGTCAAACATTCCTAAAGTTTGTGTAACAAACCCACCGTGTTGATGTCAATATAAAGTATGTAAATCTGAATTTCTGAGTATTTGTTTAAAGTACTTTACTGTATGTACAGTATTTGTCTACAACTGTATAAATCCTTGAGCCACCTGTACTGAACAGACTCCCAGGAACCTCCAGACCCCCACCCGTCTACAGCTGAGTAAACCCCCAGTGTTTATAGTCTCTGCTTCCACGTCTAACTGTTCACAGTCAGGTGAAAATAAACAGCTTCCTCCTGGAAGAGTCCCCGTCCAACAAAGTCCTATTATGTGAGACGTGCTCGGTCCTTCATCGTCATTTCTCTGACAGTCAGGTTGATCATCCATCAAACATTAGATGTGACTTGGGAAACATTCTTTACCAGTGACAGTGATGAACAGAACGCAGTCCGGTTCAGGAGGAGGGAAGAAAAAGATTTACTTGTTCAATCAATCAGGGAGAGACGCAAGAAGGAATCGAAATGAAACGCACCCTGGATTGAGACAGTGGATAGGCGGCTGGTGCGCCTGCCTTACAGCACGACGATCATGGCTTTGAATCTGGGCTTTTCATCTGCAGAATCCCTGCCCTCTGTTGTCATTTTCTCTAAAGTAGCCATTACGCCCCCTGCTGGACTAGTATGGTAGGTCTCACAAGATCTGTGAAGATTCTCATTCTGGCCTTTGTTGAGATATAAAAAAAACTGTAAACACACCCAGTTCTAATGTGTTTTATTCTGTGAATTTATCAGTGACAGGTTTATCAGCAGTGACGGCAAAAACAAGGAAAAACATCCAAACCACAAATTCAACTTTAAGACGTTGGATAAAAAAACAGGAAACAGCTTTAGTCGTGAGGGGAGGGGATCTTCTGCCGTGACGATCACTTCTATTTATCAAACCTGTTTACGCAGAGATGTTCAAGGAGAAATGTTTCTTATTAATGAAATGGTGTCGGTGTGTTTGTCAGCTGAGAATCCATCAAACATCAGAATGAGGAGCTTCACCTTTTAGCCAGTGTTCTGAAAATAACGATTTAAAGGGTTTGAAACAACTCTTCGACTAAGAATTTATATTTGACACACTCTTAAATATTATAAACATTTGTTTATCATCTTGTGTTTCAAAAGGTGAGACTCCCATAGACACAAATCGTTATATTATATAATATTCTTTAATGTATCGTTTAGAAGAAAAATGATATATTCTTATATATTCTTGTCTGTATATATATATATATATATAGCCTCATAGCATAATTGCCTCAATCATTTTTTGGCCACTATTATAATTTCAATAAAATGTGTTTTTTCGAAAAATTTTGTTTTTTCTTGTTTTCCAAAAAAGTCATATTTTGTTGAAATATGACTTAGGCAATTATGCTATGAGGCTAATCATATGTGTATATATATGTTTATATGTATATGCGTATATGTGTATTTATATATATATATATGTGTATATGTATGTGTGTATATTCAGTGAATATATATTGTATATATGCATTTATATATTTATATTTATATAAATTATATAAATATATATATATATGTATAAATGCACCCATTTCAGTTTAATAACAAAGTTAAGTGTTAACAGGTCGACTCCAGGATCTACAAACTGCAAATTTCTGCAGGTTCCTTCTGTGGAAGTCTAACACACACTCACACACACACACACACACACACACACACAGACACTCACACACACACACACACACACCTGCGTGTGTGAACCTGTTGCCAGCGTCAGTGTGTAACAGAGGTAGTGTGAACGCAGCAGTTTATTTCTCCCCAGGTTATTGTTCACATGAAACATAAATAAATAGTTTCTCCTTGTTTCAAGCCATAAATATTTGCAGCGTGAACAGAAACGTGTGTGTGTGTGTGTGTGTGTGTGTGTGTGTGTGTGTGTGTGTCTGTTGAAGTTGTCCACAACTTTCCAGACCTTCTCTAAATAAAATAATATTCTTTTCCTCCCTCACTTTATTTCTTTGTTTATTAGCCCCACAACACCACCCACCTACCCACTCCACCCAACCGCACCCCGTCTTTGACATATGGAGGGAAATCAGCGCTCAGACTGGGTGTTGCTGCCAAATTAATTTCCTGCACATCCATTGTGTTTGGTGGATGATTGTCGAGTCTTTTCAAAGGACAAAGCCGTCTCTTGGAGACTAGGGGGCGCCAACGCAGATGTAATCCTCATTCACCGAGTTAAGAAAACACAGCCAGTCTTGTCCTCTGTTTGGTTTTTCATTTATTTTTTACCGAATTTTCCATCCTTTTATAGCTGTTGGAAAAATAGCGCCACCTGGTGAGTTGGAGTGTTTATTCGTTTTGTGCAAAAATCTCATTAAACACAGATGATGAAGAGAAAAAGGCGTTTTATCGCTGATTTTCTACATCTAAGTGATTATGATTCCATTTACCCTGATGTTGAACCCTAAAGGCGTGGGGAACACCAGCAGGGGGCAGCGACATAAAAACAGCAGAGCACCTGTTGAGGTGACAACAGAAGACATTAAAAGCTGAGAGGGAACAAAAATGAATCTCAACTTCTCTACACTTTCAGAACCTTTATACAAAGAGAAATTAAACGAAGCTCGGGGGAAAATCTCGTTCTGGTTAATGTTGATAGAATTTGGGGATCGTTGATGGAGAGCGGAGGCTGAATGAGGTTTGCTAATTAAAAAGTCACACTGTAATTCCCATCCACTGTGCCCCCTCACCCCCCTCTTTCTTTTTGCATCAGTTTTATTGTCTCACACACACACACACACACACACTCGACACAGTGCGGAGCAGGAGGTCTCCCAGGCCTCATCTCGCTGCTCGTGAGGTACAGCCATAAAACTGACAGGTCGACTAATTATCCTAGAAATTACAACATCTAAATGATCACGCTCACAGCAACCTTCACCAGGAAGAGTGTGTGTGTGTGTGTGTGTGAGTAAGTGTTTATGATGCAGACAGCTGGAGGTGGTCTCCTGCATGTGGAATGAAACCAGTGGACAGATGTGTTCTGCAGCTCTTTGTTCTGGTTCTGCAACACTTACTCTTCACACCATGGGCAAAACGCAGACCTCCACCAAAATACAGACCTCCACTAAAACACCGACCTGCACCGTCAGTGAAAGAGACCTCTCCACCACTTTGAAACCAATGGGGACACAGAGACCTACAGTGACCACAAACCTCCGGAAAGACACACCTCCACCAAAACACAGACGTCCAACAAACGTTCACTGCTCGGAAAACACAGAACCCCGTCTATAGGGAATTACAGACGTCTTCTGAAACAAAGACCACTGAGGAATCATAGACCTCCCCCAACCTCAGACCTTGAGAAAACAGAACTTATCGGAAATACAGGCCTTCACTGAAACGCAGACCTACACCATCAGGAGATTAGACCTCTACGGAAGAACATACCTGCAACATTGGGGAACCCTAGAATGCCACCAGAGACAAAGGCTACCAGGGGAATGAAGACCTCCACCAACCACAGAACTCCAGAAAGACAAACCTCAGACAAAACACACCGTTGGTGAAACACAGACCTTCCTCAACCTCAGATCTCAAGAAAGACCGACCTTGATAAAAACAGAGACATCCACCAAACACAAACCTCCAATGTCAGGGAAATACCGACCTCCACTGAAACACGGACCTTCAGCATCAGGTAAACGGACTTCCACAAACCACAGAAGGACAGACTTGTAGCATTGGGGAACCATAGAACTCCACCGCGAGAAAGACGCTTACCTGAAGCAAATGCCTCCACCACAATAAAGGCTACCAGGGAAATAAAGACCTCCACCAACCACAGAACTCCAGGAAGACTGTCCCCCACAAAAGTCCAGACCTCCAGAAAGAGAGACCTCAGACGAAACATACTCTTCCACAGTCAGGAAACAGACCTTTACAGACGGACAGACCTCCACCAACACACAGACTGGCACCGTTGGCAAAACATAGACCTTCAGCAAAACAAAGACTGTTAAGGAAACACAGACGTCCCTCAACATCAGAGCTCGAGGAAGGCAATCCTCCATGAAAATAGACCTCCACAGAAACCTAGACCTCCATGGCATCAATCGTCAACGCTCCAATCGAACTTTTCATATAGACCAGTCTGTGAGTCAGTAGTGACTAATGCGTCAGGTTTTTCCCTACTTTGTTTTGGCTCTGAGATTCTAGAACCTTCACATCTGGACTCAATCCCAGCGCTCCGTGATTAAGGACCTGAATTAAGTTCTCCATTAGTTTATTTTTGAGTGAAAATCGCCAAGTGTCCGTTTGTTTAAAGTAATCCCCACGACGGAGCGAAGAAAGACAGGAAGTAATTACAGAACCTGAGCCCAGGCTTAGATCTGTCACTGTCTGGTTAAAGGTGACTGTAATCCCTGTGTTTCCAGGACGGATGATCGACACGGTGATAAAACTGTGCAAATGCAATCATTGATTCACATCAGCGCTGAGGCTCCGATATGACGGCGGGAATACAGTAAGACTGGGATTAGTGGAGGTAGAGGGAGGGTTTAGTCTTATCTTCTGAGGCTTTTGGCAAGGAAAAAAATGCAGAATCATGAGCTACTGTAGTACTACAGTAGTACAACAGTGAGGTATCATCAGTAGAAATATAAACCTCCCAACCATAGTAACGTGGACTAATTATTATAACCATACTGGGAAGGGTTCCTTGAGAATGTTCGTAGTACCAGCTTTTTTGGGCAGTGGTGGCCTAGTGGTTAAGGAGCCTGACTGGGGTCCAGAGGTCTCCAGGTTCAAATCCACCAACTGCCAAGTTACCAATGAGGTCCACTGAGCAAGGCACCGTCCCCACTCACTGCGTCTTTGGTCTTTGTCTCTTGAGACATGACTTCAATAAAACAAAAATGATCTGTTGAGGAATTGGGGCGCCTTAGTCTCTCTGGACCTTAGGGTTTACGTCCTGGGCAGAATTGAATCTGGGTTAGGGCAATTGGCACCCTCCAGTGGGCTCACCATGTGATGAGGGCGTATCAGGCGTTGGTACGGTGGTACCATGTGACTTGGTAACCAATAAGGTAACGAAGATGGAGGGATAGAAGTCCAACTAGGTAGAGCTTGAGGGGTTCTACTGTAAGGTTCGTGGGAAAAATATCGTCTTCATCCCTTCTCCTCTTCCCTTCCAAGGTGTTTATAGGGGACCAAGTGGGGAGTAACCAAGTGGCCTCAAGGTTTACTACACTCCAAAGGTTTGTATATAAGATAAAAATAAAACAGCGCAAAGATCTCCTTCAGGGTTGGTTGCATCTTGTAAGTTTTCCTCTGTTTCTCCTGTGAGATCTGGCAACCCTGTTCCCCACCTTAATTGGCAGCATGTGGCCTGGTGTTTAAATGAAACTTTTTTTTTTTTTGGAATACCAGGCCTAAACTCCCTCACTTCTTTGGGTGCAGAAAAACACAACTCACTGCGCCTCCTACAGGTCGAGTGCAATGAATTTTCTCCTTAAGGCAGTAATGGGAAAATGAAAATGAATAATTAAAGTTGAGGAGACGACGTCTGTCTTTAATTCACTGCTGTGATGTTGATGTTGAATTTTATTCTTCCGGTTTCGACACATGTGCAGCCGTACAGTTGCAGCAGGTGTGAGTCCCGCTGTTGTGTTACTGCCTCATAACCGTAAATCACATCCTCAACTAACAAAGAGAAAGAAAAAAAAACAAAGGCAGACTCCATAAAAAAGGTTGATTTTTCCCTGAAAGTCTTCTCCTTCTTCTAAAGTGTTAAAACTTTCTGACTCGGGGAACGGTGGCAGCAATATTGGGAGAAAAATGAGCGCAGAGAATGGAGATAGAAGGACTGATGAATGGAGATTGGACAGAGATAAGCAGAGTGCCATGGGGGGAAGAGGGATGGACATGTGGGTCACAGTGATGGAACAGTAGATTGATTTGGAATGAGTTAGAGAAGCTGAGCAGGTCAAACCCACCGACTGTGTATTACTGTCTCAGACTATTCATCTCTGCTGCTGAGAACTGCCTTCACTGTTCATTAGGACGGAGAACGCCGGGGAGTGAAAGTCAAAGGAGGGAATTAAAACTTTCACAAAGCGACGGAGACCAGACAAAAGCTACGGAATGTTCCAAACTTTTCTTTGTGTCTCGAAAAAACGTTTTTTCATCTTTTCCTACTGAAGATTAAAGCTTCCCTGAAGGGTGCTTGTTGGGATTTTTGTTGATGATGATTCCTAATCGTCCCGCTGACTGAGAATCTTTATCGAAATGTTGCCAAACACTTCAGGATGGAGTACAAGAAAACTTCCTGAAAACCAGCTGACCACAGAAACCACCTGATCCTTTATCCTAAGGTGGAGGCACGGAGACTCCATCCATCCATCCATCCTTCTTCACCCTCTTATCCGCCAAGTTGCAGGGGCAGCATTCCCCACAACAGCCACCCAAATCACACTGCACCGTACTAGTTGCTTCGATACCCTAGTGTAGCTAGCAATTTCACATTGGGCCACAAATAAAAACTGTCATGAAGTCACAGCCGTGACTGAATATTTATTGAAAAATAAACTGTCAATCTTTCCCCTTCTCCACATAAAATATCACTGGGGGCCCCACCCTATCAGTACTTTAAAGCAAAAAAAACGTTTTTTGACCAGTCCCCCTAGTGGCCAGAGTCGCAAGCAACCACCTGGCTTGCCTATCTTCAACTAATTAAATGTTGATTTTTAAGAAAATTGAATCTTGAACAGCCGCTTAGTTTTATCAACAACAAAGGTAATTGAATAAAAACTTAAACCCCAACCTGTGGTATATCTTTACCTTTATCTGTAGCTTTAGACCGACAACAAAAAAACTAAATGTCTGTGCTAAAACAAAGACCATGCATCACTAATACTACAGTTTACAAGGTCTATACACTGGTGGGCTGATCTTGTGGGCCAAATATAATTACACTGTGGGCCAGATTTGGCCCCCGGGCCTGAGTTTGACACCTGTGAGTTAGATCATTGGTACTACAGTCAGATCAAGGATTCAGCAGGTGTTTCTGAAAAGTTCAGATAAAAAAAGATGAGGCAATTGTACGGTTACGACGGCTGAGAGTCAGAGTCCGTCACTCGCTGACGTCTCTGATGATCAAATACAGGGAATTCCTGTTTGGAACGTCGCAGATTTGACATCATGTGGTCAAGTTCTACTGATTTATTCCATGTCTTATGAACTAGAACGAGGCGGGGGAAACAGGGGTACGAGGGAGGGAGGAAGGCGGGGGAAGACAAGGGATATGGGGGGGATTCACACCTTTATTAAACTGACAAAGATTTTTTACGATTTTGTTGTGGGAGGGAGAAAATGGAGCCAGAGGAGTAAATTTGAGAGGCAGCAGCTGTTCAGATGGCAGCCTGAGAATGATGTGTTACTGGACGTGATCTCAGTAGCGTCGTCTTCTGTTGACACGTCCTATGTCCATGAAAGAGGGTGAGAAAAAGGCAATATACGCTCGGTCGCCCCAGGGGGGAGGAAACGTGAGGCAAGCATGGAGTTCCAGCTACAGGTCCATTTACCACAGTGACCATAGAAGTAAAAAAAAAAAAAAATCATTCTATAGCATAATGGTGTTGTTCTACACCTGCACTGTAGCATGGGTGGAGATGAATATATATAAAAGAACTATTAAGGAAAAAGATATTATGGAAATATTTTTCTTTTTTTCTTGCAGTAAAATCAGAACCCCTGCTGGAAACTTATTATAAATGTAATTATTGTCAATTATAAATAATATAATTACTATGTAATGACTAATTTGCAGGTCGCCCCCTCCTTTACTAATTAACGGCATGAATTTTTTTTTTTTTTTTTTTTTTTTTTGAGTAATGGAAACAGTAAAAAACTGTAAACAAAAAAAACTGACTTCTACCTTTTTTTTTTCATTTTCTTTAATTTTTAGATACTGTATCTAATAGTCTCCCTGGATGCATTGGTTCAAATCCCTTTTTTTTAACGCAATTCCCCCACTGTGGGACAAATAAAGGTTTTCTTAATCTAATAGAATCCTAAAAGAAAATAAATCTGTTCCGTACAGGTCTAAGAGTTCACCTCCAGTTTCTTTCAACTGTTGCTTCACGTTTTAGTGGAAAAATCAGGAGGAAATGTAAAAAAAAAAAAAACATCAGATGGAGGTCGATCACAACTTGTTGCCAAAATTGATTTGGCAACAAGGATTTTAACGTTTTTCCTAAAAATAAAATATAATATACAATCCTGATTAACTGAAATGTATCCCAGCTGTAAACCTGACTGTTGTTTACATCAGCGGTTTGAAACGCAAATAGGTTGAGGGCCACTGCCCCCTACTGTTGTATCGCCAAAGGGCCACATTAGCAGTTAATGTTCAATATAGAAGAAAAAAATGGTGAAAATGAAAAAAAAAAAATCAGTTTCCAACTGTAATACAACACTTCGACAAGTCTTGTAATACTCACAGCAGTGTTAGCATTGACTTGCAGTAGAATTCTAATGCTAAAATTCAACTTTCACATCCAGGTGGAGGCCATAAAATATCGCTCCTCGGGCCACAAATGGCCCACGGGCCCTATGTTTGAGACCCCAGTGGTTTTTGTCATTGTTTTCCAATCCCTGAGGTCGTTTTTGTTAGGAGTTCAATAATTAGTGGTAAAGGAACAGAACTGGGGTCTGGAGGGTTCCAGGTACGAATCCACCAACTACCAGGTCCACTGAGCAAGGCATCGTCCCCCACTCACTGCTCCCTGGGATCCACTGATTTACATTCTTAACATTTCTGATCATGAAACCCTTTCTCTCTTCATCATCCTCACTGTCACTCCTCTGTCTCCATCCTGACCTTCAGCCGTGCCTTGCTGTGGTCCACGGTTCACGGTGGATTCACAGCCACAGCCTCGTACCCACACATCAAACATCAGGGCTGGAGAAAGGTCCGTTTGGACCGCTTCCCAGTCACACTGTGGATTAATAGCTCTTGGCTGACGTTGACTTCTGCAGCTCGGTGTCTGGCGGTGTGTGTGTTCCCCACGTCCTGTGTGTTTCCATATGGCGGCACGTGTGTTCTAATGCAAATGACTCTCTCCCTTTCTGTGTGATGTATGTTCCGCGGCTGTTAATACCGTGTTATGAACGAGCAGAACGGAGTAATTTATTGTGTTTTCTCCGTTCGAGTGCGTTTTCCCTCTGACAGGAGCAGACGGATGACGGGGGATCCTGCTCTTCCTCGCTCCTGCAGAGATCTTTCTGCTCCATCCTCTCACGTCTCCTTCCATGTCGCCCCAGTCAGAGACAGTTCTAAGGCCTCCGTTTCGTAGGGTTAAAACATTTGGCAACTCTAAACTCAGTCACATCCGGGCGGTGGAAATGTATTATATGTCAATATGCAGGGCAAGGCTGCACATTATAGGGCAGTTCTTCAACACAAAGTGCCCAGCAGGGGGCAGTTAATTGTTGTCAGTATCCCAACACACTCGGTGCAAATTAAAAATATTGGCAGCCTGGAGTTTGGGGTAAAATAAAGAGTTGTACATTTGTTGGTTCGTGCAGGATTCTCAGGGATAATCTCACATCCCTGCTGCTCAGTCAATTGCTTCTACTCGCACACACAACTGTGTAGGTTTTTCCTATTAATTGTTTCTCTTCTCCAAATATCTTCTGTCTGCAGGAAATAACTTTACAACCTTGGATGCTGCTGCTGCTGCTGAATGTGTATCACCACTCACCCTTAACCTGGAGAGAGGAGGAGAACAAAAATACACACAGAAATGCAGTTGCATCCTGGCAAAGTTCAACTGTCGGAAATTTGTGCTTGGTCGCTATTTTTTTTTTTGTTGTTAATAAAAAAAATCCTATTTGCTGGACACACGTAGGGTCCTGGGACATTTCCCTAATTTTTCTATATTGTCATTCACAGATCCCAAACTGTTCCTTCGAGGGCCACTGTGGCTGCAGGTTTTGGTTCCACCTCTTAAGGCCACGCCCACTGACCAATCAGCTGTCTAGAAACTAAGACGCAAAACTTCAATGTCTCTGTCAGACAATTTATTTGTGTTTCCGATTCATCAGCAAGTCTTTTTCTATGGACGTGGAGGGTAATTCTGAAAAACGCGTTTGTCCGTCGTATTTCTGCCGTACGTTTTTAGACGCTTCAACACCGAGGATGAGCCTTCGACAGAGACTGTGGACACATTGGATGTTTTAAGTTTAGGAAAATCAAACAAGATGGCGTTGTCAGACTCCCGGAAGAGCTTCCCCAATCACGGGACACATACGTTGCCTTCTACGTAGGGCCAGCTAGAAGGCCCTGAACTCGCAATCATGCGAGATGATTGGTCTGAGTAAACTCAAGGGCTGTGTCCATTCACTTAAAGTGGGTGCAATGAATGTGGTGCAATGAATGAACGAAGTTAAGAGTTTGGACAAAACAGCAAAATTGGACATTGGTAAAACTTATGGGACATCTGGTCTTTGGAATTATTTCAGTGTTGATGTGAGCTAAATTGCAAAAAAAAATCTAATTTTTCGTGGTCTGATGCGTCAAACTACATATCATTTTGGTGAAGAGTTATTAAAAACACATGTCAACATGACATTAGCATTGAACGAGAAACATTGGTGATTAACACCAGTGGCCAAAGAGCAGGACTCATGATGTCATACAGTGATGGAGGCACTGAGTGAACCCATTGTCTTTGTGTTTACAGGAAGTAGAACGTAAATGTCAAATCTTGACAAGTGTTGATGTAAAAACATGAGGAGGCGTAAATACTTCATTGTATTAGGAGAGACGTAGTATCTGCTGCCAAGGTGCAGTATATTTTTTAGGACGCCAATAAACACCAGCCGCCTCGACAAGCGCCACGTCTTTAAAGCCGTGCGGCTGCACCTGTCGTAACTTTGTGAGTCACTGGAACCCATTTAGCTCTTTGACCTGAGATGATTCCTCATAACATCTGGACACAACGTGAGCCTCTGGACAGGCACTGGTCAATAAACTGACCAGTTAACACTGGTAGAGAAGTTACGACCTGGCATCACTCTGTAGGTTTTCTGCCAACGTTTATTACGACGGACTACAATTGGCAGAAGCCTTCACCCAAAGCCACATTATCCCGACTGGATTACATCCGTAGATTAAATTATTTGCCATCTAATCCCTGCACGTGTCAGGTTAACAGAAAAATTCCCCTGAAAAACGTCATCAAAACGCCACAGATCGGCAGAAAAGTTTCTGTTTTAGATGGAAAGGTTTGTGTTACGTAGAGAAAACAAATAAAAACGACAGTTAAGGCCTTGAAGAAACTCCAAAAAAGTAAGACAAGAAAATCCAAACATCTCTTTCACGTGATTGGCTCCCAGGAACACATTTTTAACCTTTAACTTCCAATCAAATCCAGCTCTTGAACCGAGGTGATCTCATGTCACTGAAATGCCTCCACTCTTCACATCTCCATATCTCATTGGTTTCTCACAGAATTAGAAGAATCAAAACACACACACACTCGCATGCAGAAAGAAGTGCAATTCAATCCCTGTCATCCGGTTCTAATTTATGGCCCAGAAGGTTCCTCCAGACATTGGTTCCAATTCCCCGTTCCCGCCCCTCTGCTCGGCTCCCGCTGGTGTCTCATCATCCATCAGCAGGGAATGGAGCTGAAGACGACACCCAACTGGGGCGTAGCGTGACACTGCGGTTGTGTTTCCTGCCAAGCACACCTCCAGGATGTCTCCTTAACTCCTCAACCTTTCTGTGCATCAGTGCAGTTCCTTGGTTCTGGTTCCCCTGTGCCATGTTCTCATTTGGCCCTCGTCTGGATCCTTTGTTTTCTTCCTACCATTTATCTTCCTAATCCCACACAGAACATCTTGAATCCCAATCCATCAGTCCGTCTGAGCAGATCGGCTCCGCAGATGTTCCGATGTTTAGCAGTGTGTGGGATTATTTTAAGGGACTTCTGGTGAAATTATGTTGACGTTCTTCACCAACAACACACACTCCTCCGGCGACTGTGTTCAATGGACACTTCCTGTCCAGTGGTCACTTCCTGTTCAGACACCGACGGATTTTTCAGTATCAGGAAAAAGGGAAATTCAATCAAAAAAGTTTGATAAATTACCTGAGAGAATTTAGATCATACTTTATTAAGATTTAATTGAATTTGGATTTTCCCCACATTCCCAGGAATATCCTTGTTTAGGAGAAGAGGAGGAGGGTGGTCCAACTGGTGGTCAGGAAGGGTTTTGGTGCACAGCTAAAGTTTCCACTCCAATAGCATCAACATCCTTGATGCCAGACATCGTGCTTTCTCCCGATCCTCAAGGAAAGTTATTTTAGAAGGACTAACTGTGTCCTGGGAAGACCGTCCTGGAACCAGGAGCTGGTCGACCAATGCCAAGTTGGACGCTGCAGAGAATGGTGCGATCCCAAGTCTACATCGTTCTGGGTTGCATAAAGAAGGGCCAGAAGGAACACCATGGAGGTTCTAGCTAGCTTTGGATCAAGAGGAACGTTCTGTGGACCCTGGCTGGGTCACCTGAAGGGTGTATGATGTTAAAAGACCTGAAGCACCCGATGATCTCAGGTTCTTCACTGAAGATGTTTCCCAGCACAACCCTGAGATGCATTCTATACCACTTGAGTTTTTTGGCCTCAAGATTTGTATCTTGCATTTTCAACAATTACTGTATTGTTTTTTGGGTTTTCTCTTCATCCTTTAACCTTCTGACAAACAAATTGTACCATCAGAACACTCTTTCTTGTAAATGGACCTCTTTGCACTATGTGTATATTGCACCAATGACCAGATGTTTGTAGCTAGAAGAGTCATTTACCACTTTGTCAATAGGTAGAGCAGACCTGGGAAAACCAGGGCCTAGGGACCAGATGTGGCCATTTGTATCTGGCCCACCAGGCGTGTCAAAATGATACTATAAATAGATATTATCATTATCTTTTCAACAAAGTCCAGCATTTGCCCAATGGATAACGTAGAAATCATCTTTAATCGCACAAAATCTCAATCTTTCTGCATCCCCGCCCCCGTTACATTTTCCGACCCACTGATGCCGGGAAGTGAACAAAATTGGAAAATGGACATTCATTTTTTTTGGAAAATATCTCTCATCCAAGAGGCTTTAGTCAGTCCTAGCTGTTATTTGGAAGTATCAGGAGATACAGTTTATCCTGTGAGGAGTAAGGGCTGTTTCAGGCGCCTCCTGTTGGGTGGACCTGGGGTTACCAGTGGAGTGTGACACCAGTCGTTGGGTGAGTATTGATGGGTCGTTACAGTCATTGATGGAGTGGTTCTGGTCACACGCCTCTTTGATGAGCAAACCTGATAAATACGATGGGAATCTTTTGGGTATTCCTCCCAAAAGGAGCGATATAGAACTATGTTTGTACGTATATATGTATATTCTTTTCCAGTGGTGGTGATAACAGTAGATCTTACTCTAACATAATGGGGGCAGCACATCATCAATCAATGTGTGTGAGCTCCAAGGAGAAGATCCTTTTTTTCCTGTTTTTTGACATAAATCTCATATATTTCCAGCCCAAGGGAATGGGATTCTCCTACATCCTGTCTCCTTCTCACTGCCAATGTGTGTGTGTATGGTTACTGTATGTGTCACAATGACAGTGATTACGATGATGACGATGATGATGATGATGTATGGTGTGTGTGCTCCAGATGGAGGAGCATTGGTTCAAACTCCGCTCCGGGTTTGTCTGAATTCTCAGCTGTTCTCTTCTCCAATCTTGAATGTAAACTGTGTTCTTTCCTGCTCAGGAAGCACATGACCACACGGTCGGTCACACATGTTCACACTGAAGTGGCTCTGTCTCACACACACACACACACACACACACACACCGTTTTGTCTTTGTCGTTTGAATAATGGCCAAGAGCAGAATCCATGATGAGCGGAGAGAGAACCTCCGCTGCAGGTGTGTGTAATGTGAGACGCCCCCATCCTTTTGTAAAACACCATCAGAGTCACTTCCCCATTCATTTATTTAAATTCGTCTCCACCTGCTATGTTAATTAGGACGTAAATAGAGAAATTTCCATTTTCAATTTAAAACATTACATCAGCATGTGGACCAGGAACATCTGATGATGGAATTAATTACATTTTTTTTTTTTTTGCCCTGCTGCGTATTTTGTTCTCAGAGGGAATCTTATCAGGTGGGTTTGATTTAAAGACCTGCACGTCTGAAATGGAAGAAACATTGGGTTTTGCTGAGTGTTGGCAAAATGAAGCTTGGGTTGAACCTTCAGTTGGATAAAAGAAGTGTGTAGAGTGTGTCTTCTCCTTCTTTCAGCTTGTCAAATTTTTCAGGGTTTGCCTCAGCCAGTCAAAAAAATCCATCTCACTCTGTCCTCTGAATCCTCATCTCCAACGTCAACTGCCTCCACGTCCTCCCTCACTGCCTCCATCAATCTCCTCTTTGTCTCCTACCTGGTAGCTCCATCTCTAGGACTGTCCCTCCTCTGAACATGTCCAAACCATCTCAATCTGTCTTCTCTAGTGTTTTCTCCAAACCTTCCTGTCTGTGTTGTCCCTCTAATCACCTCATTCCTGATCCTGTCCATCCTTGTCTCTCCTAAAGAGAATCTCAGCATCTAACTCCTCCACCTTCAGCTCTGTCTCCTGTCTTCTACCTCCTATATTACAATATAAATAAATGTATTTTAATTTGGACAAGGTTGGCAGGCCGCATTAAAATGCCAAACGGGCCACATCTGGCCCCCGGGCCTTAGTTTGCCAAGATCTGTGGTAGAGCAACATACATTACAAAAAACTTATTTGCTTTTACAGGAAATTGTAGGTGAGCAGTTAATTTGCATTCTGGTTGTTTTCTAACGGCACCATTGAAACCTGGCAAACTAAGGCCCGGGGGCCACATGCAGCCCATTGAGCTTTTAAATGTGGCCCGCCAACCTAGTCCAAATTAAAGCTCAGTTTTCAGGTTTTATGATTGACTTTAACACACCATCTTATCTTAGTTTAAACGAACGATCCATCTTCCTGGTCTGGACTAGGACCATGTGTCCAAATTTAGGACTAATTGTGGCCCATGAGTCAAAAAGTTTGTGCAAACACACATGTGTTTACACACAACACAACATAGTGACAACAACATTATACCAATATACGTATATAAAAATGAAATACTTGAATTAAACACCAAAGTAACATTTTGAAACACTTCTTAAATATGATTTTCACCTATTTTCTAACTTGACACCTCAGTCCGTGACAGTCTGCACCTCACATTCCCTCTCTGCTGTTATGGCTGTTTTTACCCAGGCTGGTTTTCCCCGAACAATTAGTTAAACGCCAGTGTTGGAATTGCTACTTTGCGAGTGACATGTGTTTCCTCAGTGGGATAAATATTGTGAAGACGCTGACAGATTGCCAGTGTGTTTCCAAGTTTTGACTCTTTGTTCTGGATTCATGTTTGGCACTGGCCCACCTCCAGCTCTGTAAATATGCCTCCCTGCTCAGCTTCTCTTCCCTTTGTTTGATGCGCGAAGATGAAAAGCTTTGAGGTGCGAGAGTCGACTCCTCGGAGAGCGTCTGCGAGCGTCTGAGTTTCCTTCCTCGCTTCTTCAAACATACTTCATTACTGGATTGTATGAAGCCTCGCAAGAAAGACGCAACCTCGTGGAGACGAGGCTCGAACTGGGCTGAGGACAGTTTTTCTTTGTTTTCTTTCCTTCAGACATAAACATCGTCATCAACCTCCAGGAGATCCGTTATTAACTCTGGCCGCAGCAGGTGGAACGGACACGGACGCTCTGTTGTTGTGTCAAATCTTCGTCCCCGCAGAGATGGTTAGGACTGGTTCGCCTCCTGGTCGATACTTGGTGTCCTTAACGCGTCCATCTCTGTGTAGTGAAGAGGAAACAGATTTGCAGGTTTTCCCTCATAACATGTGTGAAATAAGTGTAACACAACAGCCAGGAAACTGGGGGATTAGTGGGCGTCATCTGAGGTGAGCTGAGGTGGCTTTACACCTTCTGATGTGCTGTTTCTTCTCAGCAGGGTGTGAACCTTCAAACAGGAGTTTGTCCTGGAGTTGGGGCCAGATAATCTACAGATAGACGAGGAGCAGTGAGAGGAATAGCAATGACCGTGCGAACATCGGAGACTGGAGAACCGCACTGGCATCGTATTAGAAGATACTTGGTTTGGAACACTAATATATTACCTTTAAATGAGGGAACCACATACATATAACAGGGTTCCTTTTAATTGAAGTAAAATTTGTAAAAAAAAAAACAAAAAAAAAAAACAGTACATTTTTCATTTTGTCCAACTCTGTCCCCAAAACAGTTGACCTATGGACAAATACTGGTCCATGGACCAGATGTTGGGGAACCCTGCACTGGGAGATATTTAACAATCATAATAATATTAATGGTATTGTAATATGTGACCTTGTGTAATATAACAGCTTACCTTTTATTCAGACCTGGGCAAACTAAGGCCCGGGGGCCAGATGTGGCCCGTTTTGCTTTGCAATCCGGTCCACCAAACTTCCAAAATTATATCCAAATTATAATATTATTATCTATTTAACATTATTCTTCATCCATTTCCCTGCAAAACCCTGTAATTTTTCCAATAAACAGTTCAGAAGAGGCTATAAGCATTTTATCGTATCGTATTTTATCGATCACACACAAATCAATCTTAATCTTTCTGATCCTGACCTGGTCCATGACTCAAATGTTAGTACCACCAAGTCAAAAAAATTACCCAGGCTCCCTTTTTATATATTGTTACTGTGATCTCTAGGGCTGTGGTTCTCAACTAATGGTGCGCAGGCCCAATCAGGTCCAAAAAAAAAAAAATCCATGACTTAATAAAGTATTTCATATTGGTTTTTTCTGGCCCCAATGTGCAGTAAAATACATTGTTGCTGACCACTGGTCCAAGGAGGTCTTCAATTCACGTCAGTGACTATTTAAGTTGCTCTGTTTCCTCCTGAAAATGTCTTTTTTTTCCACCATGAGAGACAGTGATTGGAATAAATGACGGGTCAAATGCCATGTTCCGTTACTGTTCCAAAAAGAATAAATTCTGCAAATTTATATTTATATTTTGTGGTATTTTTGACTGTTCTAAACTCTGTCTGCTTTATAGATATAAATACCAAGTGGGAAAGTATTAGTGCTGTGAAAGTTCTGACCGGTGCCGTATGTGAGGTGAGCTCAGAGGAGAAGGACAACGGCCAAGACAAGGAGCACGGTAATGATGATATCCATCACTGTGACACGCACCGGCACATTTCATGGATCAGAGGCTTTTAGAGCCGAGCTCTGGTGGGTTCAACAATAACACACAGTACACAGTACCAACGAGGGAGCTGATTTATTATGGACCTGACCTGTGACCACGCTGCTTATAGGAACGTAACCTTGAATACGCCTCAAGTTATGTCTCCTGTGAATGGGCTTTAAATGTAGGACACTCATGTTGTTACAGTTAATAACTGAATAGTCTCGTCGCTAGGACGTAAAACAACAATGAAGATTTATTTACCAACAATATCTGAGTTTTTATCACTAAATCCCACAGACTGGATCTTTGTTTTTGTCTTCTCCTGTCCTCCCTCACTGCATCCATCAATCTCCTCTTTGTCTCCTACCTGGTAGCTCCATCTCTAGGATCATTCTTCTACCAATGTATCCACTATCCCTCCTCTGAACATGTCCAAATCATCTCAATCTGTCTTCTCTAGCTTTTTCTCCATACCTTCCCGTCTGTGGTGTCCCTCATTCCTGATCCTGTCCATCCTTGTCTCTCCTAAAGAGAATCTCAGAATCTTTAACTCCTCCACCTTCAGCTCTACCTCCTGTATTACAAAATAAATAAATAATTTAATTTGGACAAGGTTGGCAGGCCGGAACAAAATGCCAAACGGGCCACATCCGGCCCCCAGGCCTTAGTTTGGCAAGATCTGTTGTAGGACAACAAACATTACATTAAATTTATTTGCTTTTATGAGACTTTTTTAGGTCTCATAATATTAAATATTTATCAAATACTCTACAGTCAATAGAAAAGTAAGATTTTAATGGTGGCCAAAAAAATAATTTCAAGGTGGGAATATTTCAATATTATAATATGTGTTATAATATATTTCTGTGGGCGAAAAAATGCTGGGACAAATGCATGTCCTGGTTCTTGTCATTTCAGCCTTGTCTTTAATTATGTGCACAAACACACACCTGTCTCTTATACACATCTAGATGTGTATAAGAGACAGGGACGTAATAGGCCAGTTATTTGCTTTAATTCGGGTTAAATTAAATGATGGGTTTATAGAATTTTCCCAGAGAGAGTATTGATTCTGCTGTCACAACTATAAAACATCAGAACCTTAGACGAGTGGAATCCCCGTCTCAGGTTTCCTGATTTTTAATTACACACAGACAGGAGATGGTGAAAGGAAAAAAAAAACTTGGACAAGAAAAAAGAATCCCAACTGTCGGTATTTGCACTAAAATATTTAACTATAATTAATATTATTGTTAAGGAGTGTTTTACTATTATAGTATTGGATTGTGTAAGAAATGTTATGATGATGATGATGTAATGTAAAAAATGTTCAATAATTGTCTTTTTTTTTAGATTTACAGGACAGTTGTGAGACCAGCCATGATGGATGGATTACAGACACTAGGAATAGGTAGAAGACAGGAGACAGAACTGGAGGTGGAGGAGTGGACGATGCTGAGGTTTGTCAGAGAGACAAGGATGGACAGGATCAGGGGTGAGGTGATTAGAGGGACAACACAGACAGGAAGGTTTGGAGAAAAAGTTAGAGAAGACAGATTGAGATGGTTTGGACATGTTCAGAGGAGGGACAGTGGAGACATTGGTAGAAGAATCCTAGAGATGGAGCTACCAGGTAGGAGACAAAGAGGAGATTGATGGATGCAGTGAGAGAGGACATGGAGGTAGTTGGAGAAAGAGTAGAAGATGTAATGGACACGTCAAAAGTAGAAGAAGAAGTTCAATAAATTATCAAATTTTTAATGTTAACCTGTTTTCAAACTCATTGTGTGACATTATAATGTGTCCATTTTAATGTTGTGTCCAAATATTATTAGACTTTCTGTAGTTTTTTATTCAGGAAGGACAAACATGTTATTAAACTAAGGGTTGTCTTACGATTATTTCATGTTTTGTTGTCGTTCTTGTCGCCAAACAAAATCTAAATCTAGTGAAAATGGGGTTCAGAGGTGGAACTCTCTCTTTCTTCACGCTGTGACACCACCGTTTGTCCTGAATTCATCTTGGACAGAGATGATACATCCATATAAATGCATTGCAAGTGTGTTTGTGCCGAAGGAAATATTGTTCTATTATTCTTACCCGGCCTTTGTGTTTTTATGTCCACGTCTGGCCCACTTGTTCCTTGACCCTGGCCGCCTCTTCCCTCTCCCCTCCCGGTGTCTGCCTCTATCCATCTTTATCTCTCTGTCAAAGGTGCCACCGTCTCCGGCTTGCCTTACGTGACTGGAGCTTATATCAGGGAGAATAATTTATGGTCGCCATGAATAAGAAATGCTGTGGAGATTCCAATGATTCGGTTCTGATGTGGAAACGGACTGGAATGTTTGGACAAAAGATGGCTGAGTGATCGCCGTTCCGCGGCCTGATGTTAACAAACACCTGAGAGTGATACCAGCTGTCAAGGAGACCTGTGAGGCGAGGGATGGACGGAAAGACGGAGATAAAACCAGAGGCAAAAAAGGTCTACGTACGAAAGGACGAGAAGGAAGTGCGGCAATAAGAGTAAGTAAAAAAAAAATCATCAGATTGTCAGATTTCTTCCTCCTGGTTTCTGCCCATTTAAATGTCACATCTTTACATATTAGGCGTCTTTAGGGAGTGGCCTGTTAATGTAACAGTCAATCAAAGTTTAACACTGTTATTGACAGCAGGCACATGGACACCCACCCAGTCAGAGACAGGTGATCATTTCTAAGATGTATATAAGATGATGATGTTTCACCAGGAAAATAATAGAAAATAAATGTATGAGCTTCACAGGTCTGGTGTAAGTTATAGGCTTTTATTCAGATTCAGATTCAGAAAACTGTATTTATCCCCGTGGGGCAATTAAGATACATTTTTATACATTTTTGAACAGAGAAAAGACAATTTCATCTGTAAATGTCCACAAACTACAATTTGTCGATTCTTTAGTGAGTTTTGTGACATTTCAGGGGAAGTCATTTTTCTTTTGTCTATAGGAAAAGTCAAGTCACTTAAAGCCAAACTAAGTCAACTTTTCTCCTTCCATTAGACATCCACCAAGTCTTATATGTAATGTTGCGGACAGAAAGATATTTCTGTGTTTTCCAGACCATAAGTCGCACTTCAATCTGTGTCTGTATTCATTCATAAACAGTCCCGCTACCTACCTACCTTACCTAGCTACCTACCTACTTACCTAGCTACCTAGCTACCTATCTACCCACCCGTTATTTTCACACCAACAGCTGCAAAAAAACTAAGGTTTTACCAGAAAACCAGGTTACTATCCATCTATCTACAGTATCTCACAAAGTACAGTAGAGTTCATTTGAAGACATCATCCACTTGTTTGGTGAAACTTTACAAACTCATTTTACATCTGCCTTCTTCCCACAGCAGTGGAGTACTTCAGGTACCTCATTGTCTAACGGTCTGACACAGTAGCCACAGTTCAAGTCGGCCAGTGTGTGTCTTTTTTATTGTTGTTAAATTAGAATTGTCAGCTGGGTTGTTTAAAACCAACCGTAAAGAAAATGTACTTGTTCAAAAGAGTTTTACTGCAGAATGACTATTAAAGACCCAGGAAGCTCAATCACTATCCCAGCGAAAAGTTCTGATGAATGTTCTATCATTGCAGCACTTTCCTCTCACCGCGGGGCTCCTGACAAGACGGATTAGACCACTACCTGCGCGTCCTGTAAGGCAAAAAGACGGACTGAGTCCCAAAAGTGCTTAAAACCATTATCAAAAGAATGCTGCATTAGAAAACCAGCTGTCCACATGTCAGAGTGTCCACTCAGTATTTACTGTACGTGTGCTTTTCGAATCAGAAATGAAGAAGCACAACTGCGGCAGCTGTGTCATTTTGATTTTATGGCTTAATGTCAGCCTACATTTCCATGCGTGGAACTCCGAGGTATTGGTTTCATCTGCCATCAGTGGAACCTGCAGAGATACATAACAGGCTCGGGGGAGAGGGACAGAGAGGCCTGTGTGCTGATGACCGCAGATACAGGAAGCCAACAGGGGGCGGAGGTGGGGACAAAAAGCTCAGTGTGGCTTGGGATGACAAGCACTATCCACATGCGCCGTAAGACACTTGATGAAATACGACGCATTCTGCCGTGTATTGACTTCTTATGTCAGGCTTGGATGTCACTTACAGCACAGTTATGAGGTCTGATGTTAGTGCACTACAGCAGTGATCATCAACTAGTGACTCGCAGACCTAAACTGGTCCGTCAGACCATCAGGTAGTGTTGGTTAACATAAACTTGTCAGAATGTAGTAAGGACTAGAACATAAAATCTCAAACAGAGTTGACTTTTTCAGGTGTAACATCCTTATCTGTCCACCGTGTGGCCAAGCTAAGGGTTAGCTCAAAAGTTAATACCTAAACAGACATCACAGTAAGTTGTTCTTCAGTCTGCGTAGAAAGATACTTTAAAATATTGTAAGGAATTACACTTCATTTTTTCATTTATAATATGTTTGGCAACTCTATGAGCAGGGATGTCCGATAATATCGGCCAACTGATATTGTCGAACAGATGTTAAGCTTAATATGTAATGTTTGTAAAAATCGTTATCATTTTTTCCTGCAGAAATGAAAACCCAACGGTAATGCAATCCATAGGTTTTGCCAAATCATGTTTACCAAAAGTTGGATGAACAACTGTATGTGGAAGTGAAAGTCACTAGGTGGCAGTGTTACAGCTAATTTAATGAATCTTGTACTCATACAATGGTTGGTACAGATTATTAAAAACAAATATTACCTCATTGAAAATGGTTGATTTTGAAATCAGAAATTAATTGCTCGGACAATATCGGCAAAAAGTTACACTCGTGAATATCAGTATATATTGAGTATCGACCCAGATTCCAGTCCATACCTCACTGTTTGTCTTTCTATCCTAGGCTTGATAAAAAAAAAAAAAAAACCCCAGTGTGTCACATGGGCTGTCAGACTGAGGCAGGTCTCCAGAGCATAGTCACAACATTCAGATGTGACACTTGAAGCCTCGAACCTCCATTGTCTTTCTCCTCACACCGTTTCTCTCCGGACTCCTGACATTCTCTCAGGCCTCGGACTTATGACTATTCCTTCCACTCCATTTCTTATTCCGAGGCTAAAAGAGACGTCAACTCGGGCTGTCTCCATGAGAGGGGTGTGTGTGTCGGAAAGAAGGAGACACTGATACCAGACTGAAGTTTTTATACAAAAACACAGGGTCGTGGTGTAGAGGTTAGGTCAGTACTCTTGTCTCACGGCACAGCTTCTGAACTTTTCCTGCAGTTTTTTGAAAACCCTGTTAACATAAATACAGTTTGACAACAGAGTGTCTCCAGAGAGTCTCAAATTCTCCCTATGAAATTAGACAACCTTTGAAATTATAACGTTTGTACTAGAACTTTTTTTCAGTTCCATTCTCAACATGCCTTTCCCTTATATTTTTAATTTGACATTTGAAAAGGTTTTAGATAAAAAATTCATGGTCTTCATGCTGATTTTTACACCCGGATTGTCATCTTCATCTTTGTTTCCTCATTTTTTTGCCACAAAAATAAAAGGAAAATCCAGTGCCCAGTGTCGCCTGTCACTGCTGCCGTTTTCTGAAAATGCTCCGTTTCACTGAACACAGCCGGCCTGGTAATATCTCCTCCTTCATCTGGTGAATCCCTCCCTCTTCCTGCACACCAACCTCCGCGCTGGAAAGCTATTTAAATGCATTTCACTCCACATTTATTTGAAATCTCATTAACTGGATATAAAGACCCTCAGAAATGCGTTGTAAATAGAATATCTTGGCCACATGGATGAGGGTGAGAATTTATTCTTCATTAGTCCTTTATTTCCTCCCATTTCATTCCCGGCTCAGAGTTTAGTGAATGTCTGTAAAGTGTCAGCAGTCATTTCCAGGGTGACGACCAGTATCTCCTCTAAATGCGCTCTATTTCAGGCACCGCAGCCCGATTTCAGATGGCGGTAAAATGGATTTCATTATGAAAAGTAAAAAGCCGCTGACTCCTAAATGACACCCATTCACAGCAGCGCGGAGGAGGAATCCTGTGTTTTTATTTTCTTTTTGTCAGAGAAAATTGAATACATTTACAAAGAGGACGGAGAGGAATGAAGTTTGTACACAGGTGAAATTACAACCGTTGATATTCAACTTTTTTCTAGCCAAAACTCTACCTTTTATTCCTGAAGCCATAAAGTCATATTTTCTAAGATAAGGTCAGGGTTGGTAAGGTTGAAAGTTAAGACATGTTCAATTCAGCATGGACTAAAGTTATCGGAATCTTTAGAAAGTAAGAAGTTATATTGGTAAATACATTTACGTTCAATGTCTTTTAGAGCAGTGTTCCGGACCGGTTGAATGTCTTGTACTATTTTCACAGACCGGTCGTTAAGTTGTGGCAAAAAAAATACCCCTTAATAAATTAAATTTCCGGTGTTCTGAAATATTTTCCTACCTATAAAATCTTCCTACCCGAATTGGCTGTGAATGGGCTCAACAAGGATTTCCCAAGTGCACATAGCCTATAATTTTCTGCTACCAGATCGGTATAAAAGGTTATCCTAATCAAATATAGTTGCATTAATGATGATGGAATCCTAGCCATTCTATTGGTCAGTTCTATTGTTGATATGAGTATCAACAGTAGGATCGAGTGGAAGGAATAGACAGATGGTACCAAAAGGAAACATTATTTCTCTTTGGCACCAATTCACCCATGGACCACTGTTTTAGAGGACTGGTATCCAAAATATTGGTCTAAAAAACAACTTAAACATTAGACTATGTAGTTGCTTGTGGTGTTTTAAAATCTGCATATATTGTTCTCTAAAGTAGAACAATGTAAATGGATATGTCAATAATCAACCTTAAAGTGTTACAGTTTTAATACACTACATTGTAATGATCTTTATTCCATTGCCATATAGTGGAGTGAGATAAATGTTGTTTGTGAACAGGAATGTCAGGAATTTCAGAAGGTTGTGTGCAAAATGCTATTAAAATATTTAAAACTATCCTTGAATGTCAGAGTAAATTTGACATTTGTATATAAACAGGCAGTTTTAAATGATGTTTGTTGAGAGTGAGAAAATATTCTTTTTATTTTCTGAATTATATATATATTGGGCTGTCATTCAGGGACAAAATAAATAATAGTAAACACATTTACTTTCTTGGTGTTGTGTTGGGTTGACATGAAAGTTTCTTCTGACCTTCATTTTTTCAGGGAGTCTTGGCAGCAGCTTCTTTTGAACGTAAGTTACATATTTCCACATAATAAATACAAGATTTTCCCTGGAAGGATTGTCTCACTAAGTTATGTGTCCATAATATATAAACATTTTCTTCCAAATCGCAACCATAAAAACATATGTTGAGTTCATTCTAGGCCTAAATCAGTCGAAGCGACAGAAAAAAGCCCTTATTCTTCTAATGTGGAAACAAATTAACGTGTCTGTGAACATCATTACGGACCAGCTCGTCCTTTTGTCTCCCACCGTTTTACTCTGCGACACAGTATATACAGCACTGCAGTGGACTGTGGACAGAAACCACTTGAGAACTTGCGCCATGGTTGTTCCCACTCATGTAAATCATCCTCGGTCACCTCTCTGAGTAAATGTACTGTATGAGTCGTCAGCTCTGGGCTTCTATCCACACTCTAGGCTCCCCCAATGTAGATGTTGGACCAACCCATTTACTACAGAAGCTGCCAAAACCTGTCATTTAGAGGGCACAGGGTTGCAGGGGCCTAATGAGAGTCAGGAGCTCCACGGAGTCCCAGAGGTGAGTGTTGGACCGGAGTGGAACCACTGTCATCCATAACCCAGTGACACTTATGATTGTTGGCTGAACGAGTCGTTCTCTGGCTACGCAGTTTATATTTCACAAGTAAAATACAAAAGTGAGGTCTTATTTTCCTATTAATCCACAGATGCTGTTGCAGGCCGTGTTTTATTGAGGTTATTTAATCTGGGCCAGGTCTTCGGTTTGACGTTAAGTACCATCTGATTATGTTATTATCATGTTAATAAATCCATACTGTCGCTGGTATGGACCAAGGGAAAAGATTCACAAAGAAAATACAGATTTTTAACCTTTCCTCTAACCCTCATCTCACTCTAATTTTCATCCTTACTCTATTACAATATATTTGGCTAAACTTTTATTCACTGGCCATCAGAAACCATGGTTGAGGGCACATCATCATTATTATTATTAAATATTTGAAATTTGGATTTTATGGTGGCTGCTTAAGTGGACTTCACTCAATCCCAGGTTGCCGTTGAGGTGCGCTGGGCATAGCCCCGTCCTAAAACCAGTGGTGGAGACTACTGCCCCTGCAACCCAGTAATTGATAAAAGGATGAAGATAAATCAATTAATTATGTAACTCCATTTATTTTTATTATTGTTGATATTATTGTCCTAAAGAAAGTAATGTCTATGTAAAACGTCTAAAATATATTTTCTTTAACTTTTAATGAACACATATCAATGTCAATGGTGTAATATTATTTGTGGATGTGGAAAGTTTTTCTGGGGGAAATTTAGCCTCTGCATTTAACCCATTACCGTAGTGAGTAGAGGCAGCTAGCTGTTTCCTTATCCACTAGGCCACCAACTGCCCATATGTATATTACGGGTGTATTATTAAAAACTCATATATTTTATATTGTAACTTTTTACTTTTTTATTTGTAGTGTCATTTGAGACAAAAGTCAGCAATACAAACCAACACAGTTGTTAGTGGACCGTCTGTAGACCGACAGAAAGACAGAATGACAGACAGACAGACAGACTGAGAGACTATTACTACTTACTGTTCCTGGTCTCCTCCATTTCACCACCGTCTCCTCACACAGAGCTAATAGCATCACGGAGCTCAGGCAGCTATCCAATCAAATCCTGACGTTAGCGACGGGACGTGTGGAGCCAGGTTTTCTTTATAAAAAAATGACAAATTAATTGTACGTCATATGTTCAATGTCGTCGTTTTACTAACGGTTATGTAAACCGTTTTAAAACATTTTTAAAATTTGACCCGGTTTTCCTGCTCCGGTACAAACAGGATTAACCAATAGAGAGTTGCCGCTTAACGAGAGAGTCACCAGTTACTAGGGTCCCGGGGGACAGATTAGAGAGTGTCTCTAAGTTCATTTTCACCTTTTTCCCGCCTCTCCCTCCTCTTCCCTCCCCCTCTGTTCACCCTTCGTTCTTCTATTACGGGGATCAATACTGGAGACTGAAGACACCAGAGACAAGATGTTTATCTGAGGTAAGAGCTCGATGATTAAACACTGAATACATGGAGTGGCGGTTTAACGGCTGACGACGGCGACTGACGTCAGCTGGTCCGTTTATTTACATCATTTATTCATATTTATATTTCTATATCATGAATCAAAGACGAAGTTTAAGACCTGGACGTGTGCTATAGTACTTCTTGGATCCCAGCTCCCTCTACTGGTCTTTTGGGTCACAGATGAAAACCTATTAATATATAATTTAAATTACATAATAATTTGTTACATTAATTTAGATTTTTGTATATGACTTTAGACGGTAAAGACTAAAACACAAAGTCAACAATTAACTAAATTTAACAGATAAAGATAGGAGAAATGAAAATAAAACATTAGCCGTAAATGGAAAACATTAATTAAATAAAGCAAACAAAGTTGATACGATTTTGACATTAAAAAATATGTTTTTATCGATTTTTTAAAATATATATATTATTTCGTATTTTTAACAATTTATTACAGGTAGTTTTTCTTTATTTCTGGACAGGGAAAGTAGTTAAATCAGACACAGAGATATGATTTGTCAAAAAAAGATTATTTATTGAAGGAAATTACATCAAGGAATATAATTAATAAACAAATACTTAACAAAGATAATGGACTTACGGTAATAAATTGGTATTTATTTATATTAAAAAATGTGTTCTGTTGTAAAGGTAACTATTTATATATATTTTTTGTTAAATGTAGGGAAAACAGTTGGATCTGTCTCTTTATTATACTTGTACTTGTGTATGTACAGTAGGTCTTGTAGGTCAGTAGGTCTTGTAGTAGTACTGTATGTCCCTGTATCACAGTACAGTACAGTACTCGGGGGAAAGTCATAATACCTGAAGTACATTCTGATCAGTGCCACACTTTAGATATAGTTCACCCCAGTGTTATTCCATGGTCGTGTCCAGGGGATAAAACAAAGACATAGCAGGACACATTCCTGAGGGACATGAAAGTCCAACGTCAACTTTTGTTCCACATTAGTTTCACATGTGCTGAGCGTTAAGGTTACTGTCCATTCTTCCTCCCGCCTGTCAAAAAAGATGACAAATCTTTTTAGTCAGTGCAGGGAACACACGCACATGTCTTTTACCGTTCACTCCATCAGTATGGGATGTCGCAGATGGCTCGGCCAGATATCGTGCACTGACCTCTCATGGCTCTTATTACGGCGGCTCATATTTTACGCTGACAGTGTGTTTACCTTTTGGACATGAATGCTTTGCTGGGCAATGTCTAGTTTAGAGTTTTCCATTTCTTTTACACCAGAGTTCACCTGTGGTAATGTCTGAATGTTAGGTAGAAAAAAACGAATTCAAAGTATATTTTTCTTTTCCGATCTTTCGAAACCTCATATCGCGTAAAGCAGCTGTTTACAATCTGTGGCTCCTGGGTCACATGAGGCTCATGGGCTGTTTTGCGCTCATTTAAATTGTAACTTATTTTCAAGTTTGTTGAATCCTGGGAGTAAATCTACATCAAGTGAGAATGAATCTCAATTATTTAAACTGCTTGTGGTAGATAAAGCTAATTGCACCAAATTTTTCGCACCCTTAGTGTTTCTTAGAAACAAATTCCACCAATACGGTTTTTGGTTGCGCAATTTATTGATACCTCCTTGTTTAAATTTTTTATGTTAATTCTGTATGTATGTTTTCGGGGATTTTTTATCTTTATTGACTTGTTAGGGTAAGGCAGGCATGTCCAGACTGTTCCACAAGGGGCCAGTGTAGCTGCTGGTTTTTATTCCAACCAACCAAAATCACATTGTTTGACCAATCAGCAGTCTGATGACTGGGATCAGTTGATTAAACCTGCCAACTCAGGTGTGCTACTGCTTGGGTGGAAAAAAAAAACCCTGCAGCCACGGCGGCCTTTTGTGGAATAGTTTGGACATGTCTAAAGGTAAGAGTTGGTTTTGTTTTACCTGTGGTTGGGTCTATCAGAGTCAGATTGGTCTCAGGTGTGTGATTAAGGTGCATGTAGGTGAATCTGGTTCTCTGGCCCTTACCTGAAGGCATAAGAAACCAGAGTTTGCTCAGGTACTGGATGGGGGTTTGTTTGAACCACACTGGCGTTTGGTTTCTTTGTAAAAATGTGCTTTTATCTGTTTCTAAATCATTTGGAAGTGTTTAGTGTGGGGAGGAAACTTTTTAAAAGCTTGTCTTATCAGCAAATATTTCTTGTCAGTGACCCCCTGTTGAGGAACTCGCTTTAAAGTATTTAAATTTGGTTCTGAAAGTGCTTTTCATTCAACTATGCTGTGTTTTGTATGTATTTGTGTGAGCCGTGGGCATCAACTCTGCTGGTGTTAGGCAATGAAGCTGCAACTGCTTTCTAAAGTCATTATTCTTTTAATAATTTATCCATTGACTTTTTTTTTATTGAAAACCAAACTTTTCAAAGTTGATTTAAAAGTTGAGAAAATCAAATGTTGGAGTTCCTGTAGGTGGAAATCTACCACATCACAGAGCTAAGACTGATTAATAGTTCCATCATGCGCAGTTGTGTTCCTGCAGGGATCAATGTCACTCGTCGTCCCGTGTAGCGTGACGCCACCAGCAGCTGTTGTTTTGAGCACAAGTCTGAAAGTCAGGCTTTATCCAAAGGTAAAAATATTACCTCACACCTGTCAACACATGACAAGCTAACAGTCATCAGTCTACATCGTGTTTCACTGAATGTGAAAATACATGGGCCTTAGAATCAGTTGCTTTAATTCCGAGAACTTTTAAGATGAGAATTATTGCGTTTACGACAGTAAAGTTCTACTATTATGTCAACGTGAAAAGACGACAAGGAAGACTTTATCTCAACTAATTTTGCTGTGCCAAAAACGTAAGAATTACTTGCAAACCCAATACTAAAACATAACTTTTCCCAATGCTCTAATTTTGTCATTCCAATGCAAGTTGGATTGTCATGTTTTTTTCTCATCTCCACCAACAAAACTTGTGTGAACTTACGTTAGCCTCATAAACTAATGATTTTATTTTCGTAATGTTACAATTCTGTGGTTGTGAACTTCCAACTATACTTTTATATTCTTATAACTTTTGTCAACTTTTAACTTTATAGCATGAACTCCCTCTTGATTCTCGTTAACGTTGTACTTTGAGTGAACTTGCAGCTTTACTTTTTATATTTACAAAAGCTTACATTTTTCTCCTTGTATTGTAGATCTTCATGATTCTTTTTCCATTATACTCTCATACTTTTACATACTCATCATACTTTTCTGGCTGGACCATAATAGGATTCTCTGCCTCAGGTGCTTACAACATACCTAAATAAGTCTATGATGTCAAAGATTTAGCTGTAAAGTTCCAAAAACTTAGTAAAATTAAAACAAATGACCAAATTAACTCAACCTCTACCACAGTTTACTCGGTGCGACTCTTAGGCTTTCGTCGGTGCTGCCATGTCTTGGATTTCTCTCGTGCTGAGCAGTTTGCAGGTGATTTATCTCCTCGCAGGGGTCCTGATATTTCTCTGTTCACTTTTGATGGCAGTGATAAAACAGGCAGTAAAGTTATGTCAGCTCTGTATTACCACAGCTGGTATTACTCACCGGAGGGCCTCTGATGTAGTCGAGACACGCAGGGAAAGTCTTAGTTTGACTGTCTGTGTGACTGACAGATCCGTTACAACCAAACCTGAACGCACCGATCAGAGTGACAAACAGAAGTCGATGCATCTCCGTCGACCATAAAACCTTCTCAGGTGTCTCAGGTGTTCGCCCTGCTGATGCTGCTGCTACTACTGCTGCAGCCAGATGAGTGAGGGCTGTCGTCTCTGGAGTTTGTCGGTAGTAGTGACGGTGAATAGTTTTATTATAAGGATTATTTATTAAGGTTATTATATTATATTTGTCAGGTTGCATTTTTTTCTCACCACTTTATATAGGAAACAAAATGCTGTTTTTGTCATAATTAACGTTAAACTAATTAGAAATCCACTCTATTCATTGCTAATGTTTTGGTGCAAATGCTTGGTTTTTGGTGCAATATCTACATAGTGCATAGAGGTCCATTAGCAGCAACTATCACTCCAGTGTTCTAATGGTACAATGTGTTTGTTCATTGCATTAGAAGGTTAAGAGATGATTAAAAAAACTTATATTATTGCTGTAAATGGAGGATTTTGCCAATTTTTTGCCAAAAAATTAAATGCAAATTAAAAATTAAATGCAAATTATTTTCAAACCTGTCAATGTCTTGACTATGTCCAAATTATATTTTATTTTATTTTTTATTCAATTATGGGTAAATAAATGGGTGGTTTTCATGAAAAAAATTGTCTGGATGATCCCAAACATCCAATTCATAGTTTATTTGTAAATGAGAAATTTTATCATAAATTAATTGATGTTCGACCAGACTACTAAATAAGTAGATTAAGTAGTAGATCTATAAGCAGATAGGATAAATCAAGTGATTCTACAGAACATGAAGAAAGTCTCACGTCAGCAGATAACAGTGTGTGCAGTTGAATGCGACGAGAATTGAAGTAAGAGCTGATGCCTTTAAAGCCAGATGGAGTGAGAGGAAAAAAGAGGGAGAGACGTAGAGGAAAGTAAATAGAATATTCCGAGGACTGGAGTTGACCTCCCTGGGATCAGATGTCTAGAGGTTTTTTTAAAATGACCACTCTCATGAACTTCTAAACCCAAAAAGCTCTCACTCAGGTCTGCAAATCAATCCATCCTCAGTGTCAGTACAGTTCACGTCGTCCTCATTTTTTCTGCCTGACCGAGTTCCCACTCAGTCTGGTGCACTTTAATTTTCCATTGTATGGATTTCTTCTCTATCCATATATGAGAATATGAAGTCTAGTAGGTTTATTCTTGTCAAGGAATGTTCAATATTGAGACCATTTTGTTCTATGCACATGAATCATTTAGTACTGAGCTGTGCAAAAGTTTGGAATTTTTTTTTTCTTTCTTTTACTTGTTGTTTTATTTTGAAAAAGAACCATTTCGTGTCACCTCAAAGTTACTTCTCAGACTAGAATACTTGAAAGTAAAGAACATAACAAATAAATTATTGGAGACCGGCGTTGGCGAGACTTATTTGGCTTAGATTTCTCTATTCCGGTAAAAGAATAGTCAGGACACAGATGGTGTTTTTAACTTGTATCGAACTCTCAGAGGCATTTAAGGAAAATTACGCCCACACATATAAGGCTGACTCAGCGAGGACCCCTTAATAAGACGACAAAGAAATGCCTGAATAAAATATTGTCAAATAACAAATTATTTAACGAATAAAATGTAAATAATTATACTTAATTTTCTCAGTGATATCATAGAACGGTGAGGATAATATTCACAGCATACATATACGATGAATAAGTTGCATATATAACACAATATAGTGTGTTTTGTGTCGCTGGTCCGGGACTGCTGCCTTACAGTATCTACCGGCAGTTACTCCAGCGAACACTGGATGGCATTGTTGCTGTTCAAGACTTTGCAGCAGCGCTTCATTTCTCTTCACTTGTAGTTAGACAGGAGATGTTGCCTTTAAACGCATTGGTATTTACATATTAAACGCGATTTATTTATTTTTTTCTTTAGAAATGTCAATCTAATCAGTGTCAGAAGTTAGGGCACAACATTGTGAATCAGAGCAGCCGAAATCAAGAGATCCTTAAACTCTGGATTTCACAAAGAAATCGAAAAATTCAGTGATATTTTTTGTTTTTTATTTTTTTATGGTGACTAGTCTAAAACAACCACCACAGTGGCTGACGGTTGTTCATCACATGTCACGTGAGCCATGGGTTTTATCCGAGGTTGTCGTTATTGTGCCGAGCCGTGGTGTTTCTGCCTAAACAGAGGACAACTTAACACAGGTGGGTCCTTTTACCATCTGTTTCCAATGAAAAGTTGTTGTTTACACACTTCCCCCTGCGGGAACATACAGTAGCTGTCTGGCAGCTATCGTGCTACAGCAGACAAACCAGATTTTCCAGCCTGCCTTTGGCGCACCCACCTCACCTTTCCTTCTTCACGGACACCGGACACCACGGGTCACAGCGGCCTCCCTATCACAGTTGGCTGGCTTGAGGTTAAAGTGGCTAAAGTGCAGTAATTATTAAAACATCGTAGTACTTTACTTGATCTAACTGCAAGGTAAATACAAAAATTAGTGTATCGGCACTAAGGTATATCAACAATCAGGTAGAAATACTAGACTAGCTATAGGATTTGTTCGTTTTCATAGTATGAAGTACTCCATTTAAAACACGTGAAGGCGAACCAGGGTGATATGCCTATCATAGCATACTGATGAAGATATATTCAAATATTTAATAAAGTAGTTTCGTAAAATATTAAATTATGGCAATCCACACAGGCTACCACAAGAGGTGCCAATGAGTAGGTGGTTTTCTTGGGATTTTGAGGCAGTAGTAAAAATATACATATAATGCTACATTTCATTTTATTAATTACTATTATTAGGAAGTTCTAATAATCCATGGTAACAGTCGGTTACTGTTGATGTTTTAGCATTCATTATATTTAATACTCAGAAGATCAACATCCCTTTGTATTATCATGTATAATCTACTTGATGAAAAGACTACAGTTTACATTTTATTAGACTAACTTTTATACATCAGTTGTACTTTATTTTTTCTTTACGTCTGTATGAACACATTTAAAAGTGTTATTTATAGTATCTTTTTTATTATTACTTCAGTGTCTAGCAGCTTTTCAGGAATTGTTGAATTTGGCTTGTTGTTAATTATACATAATTGATCTATTCTAACTTTTACTTTTAAAACAACCAGACTGAAATATAAATGAAAAGTACAGTATATTTAAGTATAATTGAGCCAACAATGGTATTTAAATAATAACCATCAAATTATTCACATCCTCAGTGTCATTAGTCTATGCCAAACAGTGAATTATGTGAAGAATATAAAGTGCATATATTGAACATGGACGAGGACATCGTCTGAGGCGCTAACAGTCTTGTTGAAATGATAGCGTCAGACACAGGGCGCTTCCCTTGTCTGTGACCTCTGTCAAGAGACAGTCAAGGTTATGGATAAGTAGCAGTGTTGACTCTTCCCACAGTCGTTCAACATCCTGTTGAAAGTGACTCAAAAGACACTTTCACTGCCGTTCCTTCTCCTCCCTTCGAACAGCAAAGTAGTTAGAATCTCTAGTCAGGAGACTGACGTTGTCCCCAGGCGTTGTGTCGGGCACGTACTGCACCCAAAGGTGAACTGGCGTTACATGCAGCATCTCCACGGAGGACAGCAGCAGCAGCACAGCTGTCTCAGAGGGTTCCTCTTCTTATACCTGGCTGCCAACTTAAACTTCTCATTAGTTGCCACCACGTAGTCCTGTACCCTCTCCACGTTGGTCTGGATGTGTTCGATGTCGGCTCCTTGTTCCTCCACCAGCATGAAAATGTCCACAAACAGGTCTCTCAGCTCCCTCATGTTGTTTTCCAGACTCAACAGCTCCTGTCAGTGGATAAGGATCAGGGGATTCATATTGTTGATTTATGGGACATTAGTCAGAGGCTAAAGGTGCTTCCAAGAGACAGCTGCAGGATTTAGGGATCAATTAGGAAACAAATGCAATTTTATCTCAAAAACAACTTTGTGCCATCAACAACCCAGATGTAAATTTTGTTTTTATCCTTCATTAATTAGGGATTATAGCTGGATGGTGGACAGCCAACAATTGATTGATGGTTGATGGTGTAATTTCCCACGCTGGTGAATGAGTTAGTGGAAAGTTTTGCAGAGTGATGTATCCAATTAATGACAATATTGTCAGAGAAAAACAAGAAATAAATGGTCAAAATAGGTCAGAATATGTACACATGTGCTTATATAAATATATGTGTGTGGGTGTTTATGAATGTATATTTCACATCATTTTCATCATTACCTTGTGACGCTGCTCAATCTCAGACAGCTGAGACCGTGTGACTTTGGCCTCGTTCAGTAGGTTCTCATTGAAGACCTCCCACTTTCCTGCCTCAAACATTTCATCTACTTCCTCTTCCGTAACGTCTTTGCCCAGGACATCCAGCTGCCGTAGGATGAAGTCCTTACAGCGTTCCTGCTTAGTTATCAGTCCTTCATTGTACTGTCGCATCACCTAACAGTGACAATAATAAATAACATTTAGAAGATTACAGAAGGAGAGATGCACTTGCGGCTTATCATTTCTTTTGTGTAAAAATTATCCCGATTGCTAAAACGGCAGTTGATTATCTCATTTTATCCATGTGGTTTTTTTTCCTGAACCCTTATATTGGAGTGGAAGAGACTGTCCACCAAAAATTGTTGAAATCATTATTTTGAACTAGAACAGAAGTATATTGTGAACCTGCTTGAATTTGCTCTGCAGCGCTGCATGCTGGCAGCGTTGTATTCTTGTGGTAACGGCAGACGGTCCCTGCTCTTCCTCAGTTTTTTGGACCTTTTTAGACAGTGCATCTAAACGGCGGTGGAGGCTTTCGGCCCGGAGCTTGATGTCTCTTGTAATGCTGCTCTCTTTCTTCATCACACTGAAACGTCGCATCGTTGCCACCAGGGTCTTTTGCTGCTGGGTAAACTGGAGGATCTGTGTGAAGTAGAGATCATACAGACCCATCATGAAACATCAAATGAGGAGGAAAGCGTACCTCCTCCTGGGGTAACCGTTAGGGAACGGGAATGTATTTATTTACCTCTGTTTCCAGTGCATTAATGTCATCTCTGATCTTCTGAGCCTCAGACAAGAAATTCTCAATTACCGGCTCTTCCTCAAACAACACAGCCTGTGGCATTGCAATCCCGACCACTACAGAGTCATCTTCGTCCCCTTCCTCTGGGACTGGGTTATTATTTTCAATGGCAACAGCAGAGGACTCCTGAGCCCTCTGCTGTAGCTCCGACAACCGGTCTCTCATTGTGGTCTGGGATTCAGCTCACTGCCCCATCCACTCAGATGTTTGGTCGGTACGAATTCCCTCGACTGCAGAGAAAGAGATTTATTGTAAAGATGGCATATTCATCTACCTTACATGCAGGCAAATTGGAAGCTAGCGGAGCTTTATCAGAGATGGTTTGTCAAAATTAGGTTATAATTTGCTGCTTTTGATTTAATACGTAGGCCATCGCTTTGGCCCAGTGGCAATGTCTCTGCGGCGTGAAACCCCAACGTTCCCCCCTGGACAACTCCCGGTTAGGGCTGTTAGCATCAAATGGGCTCACCACCTGCAGGAAGGTATGGTGAGGTGCAATGCGATTTGGGTGGTAGTTGTGGAAACTGTTGCCCCCGTGACCCAGCAATGGATAAGTGGGTGAAAATGGATGGATGTGTGGATTTGATACGTAGGCCAAGATGTTATTGCTCAAAAATAATGTCCTGATTTACTTGCAACAAAGCTGCGGCAACACGTGAGACTCACATGGTAGCAAGAATATGAGTATCACATTACTAGTGTCGTTTTACGCACTATGTTTCACTGTATATATACCAGTGAAAATTTTATTTTATTTAATTTTTGTAAAAAGGGGACACTTTTGTCAACCGAAGGGACAACTTCACAATTCGACATCATTCTGCTAAAAATCCTATTGCAGGTACATTTTATTCTTCAGTTACATTTACTAGCAAGTGCTTCTACTTTCATAGAAGCATCCTGGGGTATATTTTTGAAAACCAATCAATAGTAACCTTTATTCCTCCATCACTACCATATTGGCGGTGACCTTTATGCTGCAACAGTGGAGAGACATTCCTTGTTGATCTAACAGTCGGTAAATATCTCGGCGAGTGACAAGTAGCAACATTCAAACTGGTGTGTCCTGCTTTTATGTAAATACTAATTAAAATGTCTTCATACATTTTCCCTTGAACTACAAGGGAAATACAAAAAAAAGGAAAAGAAAAGTAACTCGTCTGCTCCAATGGACTGTACCTGGAAATAGAATTATGAAATAAAAGTTCTGTTGGGAAAAAAGTTGTGTAGTAATCTGGTGAGATGAACTGTCTGGAGTGTATCCTGCCTTTGCCCCGGTGTCTGCTGGCATTGACTCCAGCTCTCCTTGTGACCCTGAACAGGATTAAGTGGTGGAAGATAGATGAACAGATGAATAATGAAATGATGTCTCCTGCAGTAGCACAGACTCCTGGCGCTTCATCTTTCCGCAGACTTTCTGTGGAATTTAAAAACTTTCAGATTTTGGCAGAAGACTCAACAAAGTGGAGTTTGGCCCAAAGGAGATGGGAGTTTTCTTCCAGTAATTAAGATGGAAGACAGAAAGTCTGAGGCAGAGATAAATATATATATTTTATCAAACAGTGAATTAACACTGTACAAAGATTCTTTTGAACTTTTATTTTCAGTTTTGACACATCTTTTTGTATCTAAACTCTTCAAGCTCTAACTGTCCGTTCTTGTGTGCTGATACGATTCGTTCCCTCACCAAGTACATATCATTTTTTTGCCCACACACTGGGAATAACGTCTTATTCTCATCAAGATTTTCTTTTGTGTTTTTGCTATTAACCTTTTACTGCTTGTCGCTGAACCGAGTTTACATCTTGATTAATTATCCAGTTATTAAATGTGTTAATAGTGAACTACTTTTTCATTTTCCTTCCTGGTTTTAAAAAATGGTTTTGTTTGTTTAAAAAAATAGTGAAAAGTCAAAGAAGTATGCTCAGATAAGGTGCCGCAAGTATTTTTGTCCTACATTTAAGCTCAAGGGAATTTGAGTTTTTAACCGAGTTTTTATATTTATATATTAATTAGGTGCTTAATAGTTTATTATTTCCCAAAAAGTAACTTTGGAGGAAACTTTTTTTTCTTTTGTAGGACTTGGGTCGGGGTTTTAATTAGTATTCCTGTAAATTCAGCTGTTCTTATATGCTCATAACTAATGAGATAAATTCCCAGATCGGCGCCGCGTTGAGATATATTTTTAACCAAGCACCAAAAAAACAAGTGATGAACGAGCAGAAAGTTTATTTGCAACATCTTTCAAATTGACTGAAGTGCTTTTTTTCTCCCACGGGAACCAAGTGGGAGGTTGGCGTCTGAGAAGCAACATAAACAAACGTAAGAACAAAAAGATAAATTAAAGTAAATTCAACCGAAAAAAACATTATCGTGAAGAAATGTAAAAAGAAAAAAATGAAAAAGAAAAAGTAATGACACAGGGATTATCTGGGAAATCTTGCTTGACACCTAATCCTTTGGAAGCACATGACTGTTTAGGGGGTATTGTTAGGCTGCTGAGAAATGGACGGTTTCATATCTCAGACTATCGCGTATCTGGATGGATTTCACACAGGAAAGATGTTTTCTCTGCTTCTGTGTTTGTATTATATTCTGTTGCTATTCCAACCTTTCACACAGCTTGAAGTAAATGTATAGAGACCCTGTTTCTGCCCTAAATATATCCCCCACTCAGCGCTACGTCCTCCCCCTCACAATTTACTCTGGTACAGATCAGCAGATTAAAAGAATTCCTTAAAGGATTTTGGATCTTTTTTAGCATCAACAACAGAAGGTTGAGCGTGGTTCGTAGAGGAGTCCCTCTCCCTAACAAAACGTTTCAAAACTACCCAACCTGTCTCGCTGTCTGCTAATGTTTCTGATGTAAACCTACTGTTGACAGTCCTGCCTCCATACAGGTAGAAAAACCAGTAATTGTTATGTTTAATCATCAGGTTAAACTTTAACCATATTCACATTCCTCAATGTTCAAGACAGCCTTTAAGTTTGATAATTTGACTTTAACAAAAGGAGTTTACCTTCAACTTGTTAGTACTCCAAGATGTACTTCACATACACTTTAGCAGGAGTGTAATCCAAGACCTTTTCCCAAATCTTCTGATTCCACAAGGACATCTTTAGAACTCCTCATACAACCCTACTGGTACTAACCCGTTAAAAGATCAGAGAGGTTTCAACAAATTTGTCACCAACAGTTTTTAGACTTAAAACATAAAGTAGGAAAAGTTCTCAGGAAGTTTGGCTGAGGGAGTGGAAAGCCCCTCCCCTTCTCCAAGGAGAATCTCCCCGTGTCCAATAGGGAGAGGGCAGAGTGAGGTCCTATTTGACTATCCAAAGAAATGAAACAGTGACGTGACTAAGTCAGTGAGGAGGAGAGGAGGAAAGTAAAACAGTTTGTGCGTTTTCCCCTCAGGCTGATGCAGGAACAGTAGAATTTTACAACAAAACTCAGGCCAAACAATGAAGACAGTGGTGTGGGTTTCGACCAAGGCATTATGTTTCTGATCCAAGAGATAACATTACTCATGTGAGTTTTCCATATGTCATAGTCTCTATCAAGTACTTTGACATATTTCTACTCACCAGCTCCCCTAGAGCTACTCACGTACCAGCACCGTTCCCGGCCCAGTGGTTGGGCACCACTAGCCAAAGGGATATTTTTGTTTGTTTTTCTAGTGATTCATCATGTAAAGTGTTCCGTCCATCAGGGTCTTGTCCACCAGGTATCAAAACTGCAACCCATAAAGCCCCTTCCTGACCATTTATTTTGCAGTGGGCGGTGAAATATTGCCTGTGTATGAAAAATTAAAAGCATATCAACCATATGATGACAATGCAAAAAACGCTGTTATTCAGGGTTTTATCTGTGCTCTAGCAAACACTGCTCTGTGCCTGCAATAATACAGCGACCCGGTGTTAACAGTGAGTCATCTGTCCCTAATGGCAGGATATTGTGACAACACAGCAAAACTGGTTTCTGCAAGTGTTAGAATTCACCTTCATCAGCATCACTGGAACACACTCACTGTCATGGGTGTAAACCATGTGTCCCTGCGGCTAATTAATCACCCATAATTTCTCTTGATTCTCAGAGGCAATGGTGATGGAAGGGAGATTAAAAACTGTCTCTTCCCCTCGTTCTCTCCCTCTCTCTCTTGCTTGCTCAGTTTTACCTTTTCTCTTGAAGAAAATCTTTCCAGACTTTGACTTAAATGAGCTCTGTCTTGGCAACAACACTGCAAGCAAATATCACCCAACGTGTGGTGTTTTTGTTGAAGGCCCACAAGGTTAGTCAAGTGTTTTAATGTGAGAGCTTTAGGTCCTTTCGTAATACCTCTGAGAGGTACCTGAGAGACAAAAAAATTTGGGTCACACAAAAGACAAAAAGCTAGAAAGACAAAAGTTGAAAACAACAAGTAGTGAGGAACTCAAAGTGGGGAAGAAAATAGTTATCGTCAGACTTACTTCATCGAAGCTGATAAAAGAGTTAAACACAAATAGCTTTTGTCCAACACCTCTTGAGTATCTCCAACTTTAAGAGAGCTGCTGAGGGTAGGAAAAACAAGGTTCATATCTGCACTGTAAATACCACATCAGTGGCATTTATACAGTGGTATATATTGTGATGTTAATAAATAACTAGTGTAACTGTAGATTAATCTCATTTAATCACTGTTAGGTAACCATTATAATCACGATTAATAAATATTAGTCAACATAAAGTTTGGTGTTGGCCTTCACAATCCCGGTTGGGGCAGTTGGCTTTTAGTGGGCTCAACACCTACTGGAAGGAATACAGCGGTGCAGTGGGATTTGTGTGGCAGTTGTGGAGACTCCTCCCCTCGCAACCTAGTAAGGGATAAGTGGATGAAAATGAATGGATGGGAGTTTGCTGTTTGTACCTCACACCTTAATTTAGTTGTTACTGTTGAAAAATCTCAAGAAAACTATGCAAGATGTTCAAACTACCAGATTTGAGTCATTACTGCATCTTGATGGACTCTTGTCGAATGTTTCCAGTGTTACTTCCTACTCTTTCTCTGAAGTTGTTGCCATCAAGCTTATCAACAATCCTGGCTGCAATGGCTAAAATCTGTGGTGGCTTAGTGGCTAGAGACCAGGATCAGGGGGGTTCAGCTTCAAGACCACCTGCCAAGTTAACAATGAGGCACCTATTGCTCCCCGGTGCTCAAAGCTGCCTACTGTTCACTTTGTTGATGGTTAAATACAAAGATCACAGAGTTTGCTTTCCTTCCTTCTTTCCTTTTCTACCTCTGTGAGTTCCTTTGGTTGTAAAAGTAACAGATATGAATTCACAAACTGCACATTTATTGCATGTTCAAAAGAGGTTCTGGTGCCATACCTGGAGAATTGTGAAACTTTTTACATTCCTTCAATTGAGTTTCAAAATAATTTTCAAGAATTGAAGGAAAGTGATTATCATTTATAGATGATTAATTACAAATAAACAGTGCAGTGTCGTCCACTTTGAGACGATGTATCCCTGGTGAGGTGCCACTGATGTGACACTTGTGTGAGGAATCACGGCATGTTGAAGAAACCAGCTCTAGGTGAACGTTCCTTTGTACCATGAATGATGGAATAACCGCAAAGTTCCAATTATGAGGTCATTGTCAAGGTGTAGGCAGGACGAGAAGAAGAGGAGATGAATGATTGAGGGCGAAGAGGCTATCAGAGAGAAAAGAGTGATGAGGTCAAAATCACTGTCATTAGCCCAATCAGAAAGATGGATACTGAGGCCAGTGGCCTTGTCTGCTGTAGTCAGCCACTCTCTGATTCCAGTAATATATCTGGCCTTTGGGCACTGTACGGAATTTAGCCTGCGGTCATTAAAATGTATTTACAGCTCTAAGCCCAAAAAGTACTTAACTTGTTAACCCTGTCAGAAAGTACAGCCTGGGGCTGTTTCTGATTTACCTGCAGTATTTCTGCTTAATCCTAGCAGCAAATACACACAGCTATACACTGACAGGAAGAGAATCCTTAGAAAACTGCTTTAAAAAACATCGATTAAATAATAATCTACACAAAATATTGCGTTTATTTTCTTATTTCTTCGACTTTTTTTCATTTCATTTTTCCGCTCTTTTTCATTTCATTTTTACTGCTACTATGAAAAAAAAAATTTAACTCTCTAAAGCCAGTTCTGTGTAAATTCTATAAAAAGAAAACAAACAAGGAAAGAATTAAAACCAGCCACTAGGGAGCACAAGTGAGTGTTTTTTAATGCTGGTCCCAAGCTCGCATAAATGGTTAGGGTTGTGTCAGGTAGGACATCCGGCGTAAAACTTTAGCCAAATCAATTATGCAAGACGACAAAATGACTTCCATTTTGGATTGGTCCAGAAAATTTAGAGAAGACAGATTGAGATGGTTTGGACGTATTCAGAGGAGGGACAGTGGATACATTGGTAGAAGAATGATCCTAGAAATGGAGCTACCAGGTAGGAGACAAAGAGGAGATTGATGGATGCAGTGTTGGAGGACATGGAGGTAGTTAGAGTAGAAGATTGGAGTTAGAGTAGAAGATACAGGGGACAGGGAGAGATGGAAAATGTTGACCCACTGTGGTAACCTCTGAACAAAGAGAAGAAGACGAAACAAAGAAAGATTTTGCAGTGGGAAGCTTTTTTATTATTATTCTCAAGACACGTTTCTAACTGCTCAGGATGCCAGAAGTTGTCCTTCTCTATTTAGAGACTAAAACGCCTCCAACGCTCAGCTCCACGGCTCAGACTCAGCCGTCAGGGCTCTCCACTATGATGAAAGCGACCACTTCAAACACGGGTCATTTCACCCCCTAGTGTCACGAGTCTGAAACATCAACCTGTGTTGTTCTTTTTTGTTTGTTGGAGGGGGACTGTCTTATTTGTTTCTTGTCCCTGAGATTGTTTTTTTTTTTCTCTTCTTCTTATTCTGTCGGTGTTTTTCTTTAGATCACTTAGTATTTAAAAATAAAATCCTTGTCGAACAAAAGGTAAAATAATGGCAGAGACGGTGACTCAAAACAGATGTAAAGAGTAGCACAAAGATAATCAGATTTTATTTTGTGCTTGAAAGGTTGATTTTCTCTTTTGTTGTGTGTTCTCTTTCTTTTGGTTTTTAGTTGAAAAGTAATTTTTGCTTTTTTTGGATTGAAAACCCATTTTCATCTACCATTATCATGTACATTTGATGTAATGATGATCAAACTGCATGGAGAGAAATCAACACAGCTGAGAACTTTATTCTCTTTTTTGCAGACTGTTCTTCTTTGCAGGGATGATTTTTTTTTCTTCCTAAAAAAAGAAAAAAAAGTTCAATTGGGATTTGAACTCATTTACTCATATGTGGAGACATTTGGGAGAAGTGTCACTTTTTTCTGATTTAGCAGCAGAAGCAGCTCTTGCAGTACATCAGGTTCCACAGTGAAGGACGCCGCACTGACAGTGTGTGGTGATGTATCTGTGATGGAGCGCTGAGTTCTGTCTCCACCTGAACGCAGGAGCAAACACATTTAGTCAGAGCAAACAGGCTGCCGACAATCGCCGCACACACAGGCTCGTGTCTCTAGGTGTGTGTGTGTGTGAGTGTGTGTTCTTCCATGTAGACTTCAGCTCAGAGTCAACAATTAAATAAGCAAACAGTAGCCACAGAAACAGGTACTTTTTTTTGTTCTTTTTTTATCCGCAGAGCTGCGGTTGAACCCAGGTCAGATTTGTTTTACAGTGTTCTACAAATTGGCCATTTGTGGAACTGCACCAGACAGTAGAAGGTAGTCCACAGTGGAGTACTTGGACCGAGTACTAGTTCAGAACCGACCAGAATGAAATGCAGATGAAATATTACATTTAATATGAGTTATTCTGCTTACATTTTTTTTATTTGTAGAACTCTATTAATCCCTACGGCATATCCTTCGGTAACTCCCTACCCTTCAGCGTAGTGAGCAAAGGGGTTGCTAGCTGAGCCAGTGCCTGGGGACCAGAGTGGTAACTTGGCACTAGGGAGATTCAAACCGGGGCCTTACCGACCCATGTCCGCTTCCTCAACCACAAGGCCACCAACCGCCCCTAAATATGTATAAATGTATATATGTATACATTTTGTCCCTGCAACATGGTGTTGCAATAAATGATCAAAAGTGAAATTAAATCAATGTTATCAATGTAAAAGAGTTACTAAAGATCCTCTGCCGCCTAAAATGCTACAATACATTTACTATAACACATTTTGGTGATATTTATCCAACTGCAGTATTGTACTTTACCATCATAAATAATAGTAAACAAAACATTTGCAAAAAATGAATATATTTATCAACTCCCAGGAAACAAAGGGCATTAAACAACATCCTTTCTCAGGTACGTTGAGAAGAAACATTATGTGATTAATTTGCAATTAACTGTGGACAATATGCACATATATCACGTCTGTCAAACCATCGTGGTTAATAATGATTCATTGTTGAAAGTCAACATCACTAAATCTGCCAAACAAAATGTTTTCCAAGTTAAACATCAACACATTGTTGCTTTTAATTTATCACCGGAAAATGTAAAATACATCCGAGTTAATACACCTGCGTTTACTCATTCCTGAAAAAATAGCCTTTTTAACATCGACGTCTATCGACTGAGTCGCCCGTCAACACAACATTCCGCCGTGGAATCCATCCGTCTTCCTCCCTGCGTGGTCGCAGATGGAGCAACATGACAAGGGTACAGGAGCCAATCCATTTCCTCCTTGTCATCTGCAGGCGTTTCGATCTGCCACAGCGCTCCTCCATCTCGATTAGGGGTGGTCTGCTGGTGGGATAAGACTCAGCTGATGTGGACGTGCGTGCACACCTGTGTTTATGCGCGAGTCGAGGTCTGAGGCATAGCCACCTCACACTGGACTGCTCCCCTCCTCTCCCCATACCGCCCCCACTGCCACCACCCATCCTGGCCTCTGTCATCCACCTGTCAAAGCCAACGCCACTGTCATGTTGTGGATCTGAGGAACATCTCCTCTTTACCTTCACAATGACAATTACCGTCCCCGGAGACGGGGAAGCAGCGCCTAACGACAGCCAATCTCCTACCTGGCATTTGGGATAAATGATGAAACGCTGCGGCTTTTTAATATATGGTAGACACTAAAGGTAATAAGAGCAGGAGAGACCGCCGGTGCTGTCCACCTCCAACGTGATAGATACACAGCTGCAGAGCTGATCAATACCAAGCCCGCTGTCGATCCACATCAAGCACCCACCACCACAACCTTTTACCTCTGCTGCATCCAAACAACAACACTGTTTTTTTTAACGTAGATATATTTTTAAAACAGCACAAGTTACATTTCAAATGTTTTGAATTAACACACACTGTCATGTGCTTGTTCCCTGTACTTGCAACCGATGTCTACCATAGCAACCAGGAGCGGTCAAACACACCTGGTTTATCTTTGACACGACTCACGAAGGGTTCTTAGCTTTGAGCTTTGAACAAGGGATTTGAACAAGGGGCCTTGTGGACCCTGGTCCGCTTCCTTAACCACTAGGCCACCAACTGCCCCAATGTAAAGCATTGTATAATCCACCCCTGCCACCCAAATTGCACTGCTCCATACTGTCAGGCTTCCTGTGGGTGGTGAGCCCACTGGAAGTTATGCTAGTTCAGGATGTTGCTATGATCAGGGCACTGGACACTCCATCAGACACTGGTGGATTAGAACCTGAAGCCTTGTAGACCCAAGTCTGCTTCCATATTCACAAGGCCATAAAATATTAATAATATTAATAATTATTAGTATTATTTTAGTCCCCCCTAGCCTCCCAACCACTAAAGTGCAGCATTACTCATGATCCACTCTGTTATTATGCAAACTCTGGTTCTATTAACATTGACAAACCAGATTGCCATTTTCACGCCTACCAACAAATGAAGGTCTGCAGTCTGATTTCCCTGTGTTCCCTTCCTTCACCAAAGACCTTGTTGAGGATAATGGAGCTTTTATCTGCAGCGATTGAAAACCGGCATTATTAACAGGGAACATGTCACCGCAAAGGCCAATCCTACCTGAAGTGCTGCAGGTGCTGGAAGGTATACTGTGTGTGTTCCCTACATTAACCTGCACACATACACCATGCCGTGGAGAGCCCTCTGCCCAGGGCAGTGTTTTACAGGTCACTGATCTCCCATTACCGCTCACAGATCTGAGCCACAATCCGGACCAACCCGCTCCTTCCTCGGCCGCGCTCAACCCCACGATTACACCGTAATGTAAGGCAGATGGGAGCGGCGTTGTAGTTTACATCAGCAGCGCCGATCGTTAAAAGTCCAGACAACATCCCACAGTGAGCACTAATCAATTAGTCCTGATTAGCACTAAACAATGACAAATCCAAAACCTTTCCCTGAACCAGTGAGCGACTGATAGAAATACAGATAGCCATTGAGTTGTGGGTTTCACCTGTGCTGATTTGGTGGGAGAGGCAGGGAGACAGGTTAATGTGGTTTCACCTCTGTGGAGGATTAATCACCTGGACTCTGGAAGTAGCTGCCAACATAATCATCCTGGGGAGAGCGATGGGAAAACTCGGCCAGGACCGGCCCTGAACCGCGGCAGGGAAAACACACGAATGAGAAAACGAAAAGTAAAAGATAACGGTATTTTGATATTTCTACTCAGTCTGACATTTTCTCCTGACACTTTGTTTTATTTTTCAACTTTTTGAAAAGTCTTCGTTCGGTTTTATACTGAACAAAGACAAGATCAGACATACTTTGTCCAGACTGTTTTACCTTGAACTTAAGGACTTGAGTTCTTCAATGCCGCCCCCTGTCTGCATTTTTTCTTTTGCTGAGACTGACAAAAAAAGGATTTTTGGGTTTCTTTTTTTCACGAAAAAAGAATAAACTAATTAGACGTAAAGGTTGGAACATAAGAATTAAATTGAAAAAGCATTAGCATCCAGGTAGGAGTAAAATTATTCTGTTCTAATCATGGCTTTAAACCGGTTCAAGAATCGGTAACATTTTGTTCCATATTTAAAAATAATGGTGACCTGGCTCATACCGGTTTTATTTTATGGTTCTACAAAAATTGAATGTAGCCTAAAATTGAAGTAATTCGTCTCCTAAAAAGTCTACGGTGGAATTTTTTGCCAATGGTTTTGGATCCAAACACAAGGGTGATGTTCCTGAACCGGTTAGACAAAAAATATTGTTCCCGGAGACAAGACTTTGATTCTGGGCTACACAGGTTTTTTAAAGATCTAAATACAACCAGTGTTAACAGGTAACCATAATTTCTGATAATAACAAAATACAAATTATGTTTCTGGATTTATTTTCATTCCAAGCAAAATGCCAAAAGGTTCAAGTTTTGTTCCTTGAACTGGTTCAAAGCCCTGGTTCTGATCTGGTAGAGTTCTGAGATTCGCATAAAAAAACAAATGTCACAGCGCCCCCTACAGACCTGAGAGTTTAGTTACCACAATAAAAACAATGCAAATAATTCTTGCCTATTTGGACGATGCAAATTCTAATCTTTACTTGAAGGAATTTTGGTGTTTGTTTTTGTTTTGCCTTCAACTGTCCCTCATAATAGCCCCCAACAATCTGACAAATCTTTATAGGACTTCTTTTTTAGGTCTCATTGTCTTTGTTTGGTTGTTTTGAAGGTTTAACGTCAGTCAAAGAGTGAAGCCCAAATGGTGGTTTGCTCCCATAAGCGGAACGTTGATTGCGATCTCTGCGGTTTCATTTGTTCCTGTTAGCCGAGTGTCTCTCATTGACATCTGGTGATGAGAGTTTGTCTTGGATGATGTCCTTCATTTCACCTCCCAAGGTCTCTCCTGATACTCCCACCTCTCTCCTCCCCTTAACGCTCTTTTCCGTGCGCAGCGATCATAAATTGCTGAATATAGAGCCTTGTTTCCAGTCCGTTAGAGGCAGCAGCCGATGCCAAGGGCCTTCATCTCCCCTTTTGCACCTCTAAAGGCACTTTGATGGAGAAATCTACTTCGCTCCCTCCCGCTTGCGCCCCCCACTTCTGTGATATGTGCATGCATCATTCCAGCAACAGCCAACCCCTCAGCTTACACTGCGCCCCCTTACAAGGCCGCCATGTAGTGGTGCCATTTATTCTGAGGGATCTACAACGTAACGAAAGCACAAACAGATGAACACGGAGTTTCATCACAGCAGCATCTCTGAGGGTTCACTCTGCAATGACGAAGTGTTAAGGTCCATGTTGCTTCCCTTTCTTGAATAGAATAGAACAAAGTGGACCCTCGCTTTTCAACATAAACAACTCTCAACGTGTAAATGTCTCAAAGTCCAGACTGCTCTTCATGCAAAGTCCTAGGCAGGCAAAAACAGAAGAACAAATGGATTCGTAGGATCATGACCCGATCCGCTCTCACAGCAGCTCCTCCTGTGAGACTGGATCATTTAGTGTTTGATGTAAATGAAACCAGAACCTTCCTCCAGCTTCTGCACAGGTTGCTTTCCAGTTGATGCTGAAATGGTTCTCTGTGCAGTTCAACCGTCTAACAAGATCTGCCGCTCTACACACGGAGAAATGCTTCTCCTCCATCTGTCACCCGGACTATTTCACCCTCGGAAATAATAGGCATGGATGTCACGTTGCCGTGAGTGAGTGTTACAGCGTCTGTCACTGCATGGAGATTTTGGTTCTGAGTTGGACTGAAAAGTTCCAAGTGCTTTGACTGTCTGTCTGAAGACGGCGGCAGTAAATAACAAACAATGCAAATTGCAAACTTTTTTTTGTTTCACTTGTGGTAGGTTCTGTAAGACCTTGCAGACCCAAGTCCACTTCCTTAACCACTAGGCCACCAACTGCCCCAATTATTAAGCGAAAGTCAAGACTAAACGCAAGCAAATCAGTATCTGCCCAACAAGTGCATGTTGTCCCCTAAACTCTATAAAAATGTGAATAGTTGAGCAGCTCCAGTATTTCTCATTAACTGTTCCTGTAGAACACGGCTGTGACTGGAAACTCAATGTAACAACATCAGAATAATGGACAGAGAGAAGAAAATCTAATTTGAACATCTCCAGGAAATGAGCTGCTGTCACTCCGCTCTTCGGCCTCATGAACCAGCTGCTCTATTCTTGAAGTAGTTTCTTCGCAGCTTTGAGTCTCGGGATCAAAGGGAACAGGCTGTAGATGAATTAGTCTCCGTCTGTGTCTGTGTCTGTGCCCAGGACCAGGTTTCCTCTTCAAGTTGTCAATGCATGACCTTCCTCCTGGTCCATCCCACTCTCACTTTGCTGATGTCTCCAAAGTCAGACGTACACTGTACGATACAAGTTGATTTTTCAGTCATGCGACTCTCTGGTGATTGGGCATGATTTTTGGCTGTTAGCGACCCATGTCGTGCAGTGTACACATTGTTACGATAAGCAATTGTCACCTCATGATGCCACCTAACCACCTCCAGATTGATCGTTTAAAAATATATATTTAAAATCTGGTTGATTTGCACACAATTTTTACCTCAACCTGCGAACAGTGTTGGGACAAACCTGTTACTTGTAACGCTGTTACGTAACGAAACTACTTTTCACGGCAACTTATAACGTAACACGCTACCTTCCCCAATCAGTAACGCAGTTATTGTTACTGTGGTCTAAAGGGGCTCGTTACTCGTTAGTAAATGACGGCCATGCACACTAACTAACCGCGTTGAAAAGGAGTGACGATTAGTTGACATAGGTTAACGTCTAGGCTAAGCCAATCAGAAAGAGACCTGGGCGGGTCTTCTTGCCTTAGTCACTTTTTAATTTCAAAAAAGTGGGTGGCTCATCCCCACAGGAAGGCTCACAGTTTGGAGCAAAGGACTTTGGGTGGCACCAACCTGTTCCTATGAGAAGACGGCACCTCCTCTCTCTGTAATTAGATTTGATTACCTGGTCCAGATTAGTTAAGACCTGGTCAGAGTGTCCATTGTACTAGATATGTTTGTTGAAGCCAGTTAAGGAAATGCCATTTCAACATGAACTTCATCCTGGTGCCACTGAGCTTCTCCTGAGCTTTGCTAAATGAATTTCCTTTTCTTCCATTCCTCCTACTCAGCTTTCCTCAACTCTGCAGCCCCCCACACCCCGCCCCCTCAAACACAGACACGTGAAACAAAAATCCCACCGGTGGATAGATGACTCAATTGTTTCTTTTAGGCAGGGCTATCAGGAAGCTGAGCAGAGCGGGGGGGAGCCAGGGTGGGGAGGGAGGAGACTGTCTCCCTGTTTCTTTTAAAATATTTAAAACATGTCTGGATAATTTCCCATAAGTTGCTACGAAAGAGAGAAAGGATTATATTACTGGAAATTACAAGGTGGGCCAACGTGGACATGGGCAGAATTTGAGTCGGTGTATTTCAAGACTCTTGGGTTGAAATACACTTTTATATATGTAAATATCAAATATATATCCGATGAAGGGAGACTTTATTTGACTTTCTTTCCCACGATGCACTGATTTAAAATTGATATAGACAAAAGAAAAACTAAAAAAAACTCCTGTGGGCTCACCACCCACAAGGAGGGTCGTAGTGTGGAACAGTGTGATTTGGGTGGCAGTGGTGGAGACTGCTGCCCCTGAGACCCGATAACAGATAGGAGGATAAAGAGGAATGAGGTCACACTGCCCAATGCTGTCAGCCATCCTTTCTTCCTGCGGGTGGTAAGCCCACTGGAAGTTATCTGGGTCAAGAACCTGGCAACCCTGCAGATCCAAGTCTTCCGAAACCACCACCCAACGCTATCGCGGTGAAGGGAAAGGTTTACAGAACGGTGATGAGACCAGCTATGATGGATGGATTAGAGACGCTAGGAATAGGTAGAAGACAGGAGACAGAGCTGGAGGTGGAGGAGTTAAAGATGCTGAGGTTCTCTTTTGGAGAGACAAGGATGGACAGTATCAGGAATGAGGTGATTAGAGGGACACCTCCATTTCCTCCGTCACCGCAACCATCAATCTCCTCTTTGTCTCCTACCTGGTAGCTCCATCTCTAGGATCATTCTTCTACCAATGTATCCACCACCTCCGAACGTGTCCAAACCATCTCATTTCAAAAATCAGAAACATTAAAATATGTTTCTGTTCAAAAGAAACGGATTGGAAAAAAAATCTGGTTCAAAACCCCGGTTGCAGGATCTATTAAATAGTTTCAGACCAGCCTGCACTGGCTGCGGTTTTCCTTGCATCACCTTATCTTCCAGATTCAGCGATTATGGTCTTTCTGTCAAAAACGAAAAATATTTGTGAAAAATAAATAAATAAATAAAACAAGAGCACATTATTGTAGTAATGCAACGTTCTAAGGCACGTCTTCATGAAATGTTGGCAACACCTTTGGTGCAAAATCCCAGAGTTGGTTCTTTCAGAGAAGCTTCTATCGTCATTTATCAGATAACAGGGTTTGAAGGAAACAACAACAACATTTAACTATTAACTCTGATACTTCACTCGTCAAACCTTCCATTAGGAAATAAAATATCCTGCCTCCGCAATTATGGGACTTAAGCTTTTTTCGTCTTGCAGCCTCGGTGGAATTACTCCCTTAATTTCCTCCCTTTTACATTCCCCGCCACTCTGAATCTATTACAGGGGGCGCCACAGGTAATTTTCATTCATTACCGGATGTTACATAGAAATCACGGTAACATGATTTCTAAACACGCTGTGTGAATTTTGGTCAAAACGTTGTCGCTGACCTGGAGCAACAATGAACGGTGAAATACCGATGGGTTAGCGGTAAACGGGTGATTCAACAATCGGGTTTTTGTCTCTGCAGGAAGAATTGATTCCGTTATTACAACAAAGTGTAGAATTTTTCTTAAAATTCAAGTCATTTGCAACTGCGGTGTGAGCTCAAGGGCATTGTTTGTTTAGTCGGTGCTTAGAAAGGAAGGAGGGACGAGCGCCTCGACACTTTGATTTCCCCAGGAATGGGAAGTTGTCTGTAGATTTCCATTTACAAGACCTTGAGGCGTATTTGATTCAGCAACCCTGTTCCAAAGAGCCTCATCCGCCGTAACACAAAACAGCAATCAGTGCTAAGGCTTTTTCTTAGCGGGAAGTTGTCTGAGGTTGAACTAATGAAGTTGGAGTTTGTTTGGGAAAAACAGTCACAGACAGGGAATCCGTCCCTCCGTATCTTTTAAGGTTTTTAATTTTCATACCTGAGAACTTTTTCATTTGGCAGCCATTGACAACCAGGATTTAGTGGTGTGCCGTCAGGGCCAGCAAAGCCTTCTCTGCTGGCCTAAACATTCTCAGAAAAACACATGTATTCATAGATATTTTTAAATAGTATTTTATCATTATTATTTTTTATTAATATCAAAATTTTTTTACTTTTAAGAAAAGTTGGATATTTTTTTTTATCCAATCTAAAAAAAATATTTGAGCTAGCTAGTGTTTTTAGGTTCCATTGAATCTGCCAGTCTTCAGAATCAAAATTGAAGGCTCTGCCAACTGTAAGTGAATGGACACAACCTGTTTCGTCTACCGCGCTTAGACCAATCATCTTGTGAGATTGTGACCTAACAGGGCCTTCTAGCTGGCCCTACGTAGAAGGCAACACGTACTTGTCATGATTGGATAAGCTCTCCCGGGAGGCTGACAATGTCATCTTGTAACATTGAATCTGAACTAGGAGATATGCTAGCTGGATTGTCAAGTGCTGGTGTCATATTGAGAGAAGACAGATTGAGATGGTTTGGACATGTTCAGAGGAGGGACAGTGGATACATTGGTAGAAGAATGATCCTAGAGATGGAGCTATCAGGTAGGAGATTGATGGATGCAGTCAGGGAGGACATGGAGGTAGTTGGAGTCAGTGTAGGAGATACAGAGGACAAGGGGAGATGGAAAGGGACAATTCTCTGCAGAGATCCCTGAAAAAGGGACAAGCGAGGACTTAGTTTACCAATGCCAGATTCATTCTCATTATTCCCCTCAGTCAGTCAGTGAGCTGGCAGCAGACCGCTCCTCTAATTGTCAACCATAGGAATAATAATTAATCATTATGCTAATACATTCTTTGGCCCTAACCCGCTCTTTGTTTTTATTTTGTTTGTCTATTTTTCGAGGTAATTCATGCAAACACAGACTGTCATTCTTCTGATATGGGTCATTTCATGGCAACAATGGGCTCCTCAGTGTCAGGACTAAATTTCCTGCAGGACATTTCACAGCTCCAGGAACGTGGACCTACTCAAATGCACCATTAGCAAGAAGGTTGCAGAAAGACACTGTTTTCATAACCTCCAAAATATTGGATTTTTGTTTTTCTCTTATTATGGTTTGGCACAGACACTAGTGTGTTTGGTCACGTGACTTCAGGACACGAAGCACTGGAGAAGCAACTTTATTGTAATTTCATAATGTAACTCTAATTGTTTGTTGAATAATACATCAGTTTAGTAATGTTCATAAAATTGTCTTGTAGCAGAATCACAGCCCTCTTTGAATCACAGGAATATATCATGTGATGATAATTACAGTCTGCTGCAGCAGGTGGAACTGAACCCTGGGCCGAAGCTTCTCTTCATCCTCTGCCATCAGTCACATAAATGTTGCCATTTGCTTTGCTTGGATAATTGACTGTTACAGCTGGACCACACATTAGCCCTGGCATTTACACAATGATAAACAAGACGCTGAAACAGCTGCGTCTGTTCAGGCTGTTTTTCACAGGAAGAGGAGGGAAAAGTTTTTTTTTTTTTAAAAACTGTCCACCAAACACAGGCAGACAAAAGATCTGAGAAAGTCTTGTTTTGTTTTGTTTTTTTTTTTGTATTTTTTTATATAAAAACATATTTTTTTTGTCATCAAAAAATGGCAAAATCACGGTCTTTAATTTTATTTTGTATCCAGTGTTTGTGCCTATAATTTTCTTTTACTTTTTTACTACTCCAGACATGAGCAACCTAAGGCCCGAGGGCCGTATGTGGCCCGTTGTGCGTTATATGGTGGCCCGCCAACCTTGTCCAAATTGATTCTTATTACTTCTTTCACTACTTTTTAAGACCTGACTTTTACATGCCATTAATATTGGTTCACTTGAAGAAGAATATAGAATATAAAGAATATATATATATATATATATATTTATATTTATATATTTATATTCTTCTTTCGACTTATCCCGTTTTTGCCACAGCAATTTCCATCTCACCCTGTCCTCCACATCTTCACCTCCAACTCCAACCACCTCCATGTCCTCCCATAACAACAAAAATCATTCATCAGAATTAAATATATATATACACACATATCTATACATATATGTATATATATATGTGTGTATATATGTGTATATATATATGTATAGATATGTGTGTATATATATATAGTTAATTCTGATGAATGATTTTTGTTGTTATCATTTTATATATTTGTACACATACGTATATGTATATATGTATATGTATATACAAATGAAACTTTGATGGGCAGGAATTCTCCATTGGAACCAAACTTTTTTGTTTGTTTCAACGTCTGTTCCAAAGTTAAAGTCAAACCGCCTCCACCGACCCTGGGGCTCGTTTCACCTCTAATGACTTTAATTAAAGAAATGCCTCCATTGCCCTGGAGATGGTGCTACTCATTTTTGTACAGTCGCTTTATTTCCCTCAGTCATCACCTACATTGACGTTATCTTGACTGACATCACCTCCAATTGGATTTTTCGACTAGAGAGAAATAATAGAAACGGCACTGGAGGAAAAATATGATGAATTCACAGGAGAAGGTGATGATGATGGTGACAAAACTGACGAAGAGATGTAGCTGGACCGGGTCGTAAACCCAGAACCTTCTGTTAAACGGTCACATAAAGAATGACGGTGTAATTCAACAGTGTCAAACACACAAACAAGTGAATAACAACAATATAAAGTTGGGGCAACAATGAAATTTATGTTTGTTTCTCTCTTCATCCAAATCGAGCCCCAGACACAGAGAATATTCACGCGTCACAACTAAATCACTGATCTCAGATCACAAGAACATGGTCGACAGTATTTCATCCTCCACGTCAGCTCCACCTTCTCCACAGCGTGTCCTCCGTCTGAACCCGGCGTTTGTCTCTGCCGCAGCTCCCATCCATCTTACACTGTTCATTTCTGTGGATCCCTGAGCCAATCATTTGCATAATCCACAACGTTCTACGTGTTCAAGTGTATTGTGATGGGCATTGAATTAGTCTCCAGATTCCCAAATCTAATTATACCGACCGGCCGGGGGAAAAGCGCCCACTCAATGAGTAAGAGAAGAAATTTGGTCACAGATGAAAATGGAGCAGACAAAAAGCAGCTGGGCTGCAGAGAGAGACAGAGACGAAGAAATGGAAAAAGACAGACTGCGTTAGTCAAAAGTGGGTCATGGTTTTCTATAACTCCATTTTTTGGGTAGAGGGGGAAAGAAATCATGTCCAGAATGGACTGACCCAGCCAATTATCAATCCTCGGCTGTGAACCGCCGTCCAATTTCGCGGAATAAAAGGTCTGGCTGCCTTTTGTCGACTTCATTAATAGTATTTGTAGCAAACAACAAAGAAAAACACGTACGTCCACGGCTGATTTACCGCTGCCAATGTCAAGACCTTCAAAGCGACTTGTTTTATTTATTATTCTGCTTGAACGTATGGGGAAACTTTCAAACCCAGAGAAATAGTTTTCGTCTACAAAGAGGACGTTGACATTCAGGGCTGCTTTTATTTCCCGCTTCTGAAAATGTAGAATTCTATAGGGTGTGTTAAAGAAGGAGGGCGAATAAACTCAAAATGATTTTAAAAAGACGTTCTTACTGCAAGACATCGTGTCACTGTGTCCCCCAGACAGTCAGTGTCTCCCTGGCTTCAACAATGCAAAACTGAGTTCTCTAGAACTTCAGAGCTACAGAAGATAGGGTTCTTAGAGGTTCTTAGAGGTTCCTCAATGCTGGACTGTGTCCCAGAAAGAGTCTAATTCATTCATGTCTTTCACTCATCCGTCCGTTCATCCAACCATATACAGTATAATCTATTCATCATCCAACCATTGGATGGATCAATCTTCTAAAACCATCGCTCCTCAACTAACCATCCATCCATCCATCCCACTATTCATCCATCCATCCATCTATTGTCCATTCTTTCATCCATCCTCTCATCCATCCATCTATTCATTCTTCCATCTACTGGATGGAAGAATGATTAGATGGATATCTCTCCATCCATCCAACCATCAATACTTCCATCCATCCTTTCATCCATCTGTCTATCCATTCATACAATCATCTATCTTTCCATCCATCCGTCCATCTATCCATCCATCCAAACATTCATCTATCCCTCCATCCCACTATCTATCATCCATCAATCCATCCAACCATCCATCTCCATTCATCGAACTATCTCTCCATCTATCCAACCATCCACCCTTCCATCCATCCAACCTTTTGTCCATCTATCTATCCATCAATACAACCATCCATCTTTCCATCCACCAACCATCTATCCGTCCATACAAACATTCATCTATCCATCCATCCATCCATTTATCCACCGATCCATTCATCAAACTATCTCTCCATCCATCCATCCAACCATCCATCCATCCTTCCATCAATCCTTTTGTCCATCCCTACAACCCATCTATCATCCATCTCTCTCTCCATCAAGCCAACCATCCATCCATCCATCGATCCTTTTGTAATGCCACCTATCATTCATCCAAATATTCACTTATCCATCCATCCCACTATATTTCTATTCCTCCATCCATCCATTCATCCACCCATCCATTTATTCATTTTTCTTTCATCCATCCTTTTAACCATCTATCATCTATCCTTTGATCTATCTATCCCTTTCTGTCATCCATCCATCCAACTATCTAACCATCCATCCATCCATCCACCCTTACATTTTGTACTGTCTTTTCCCTTTTTGTGTCCCAATGGTTGTCAGTCCCAATCCCAGCTGCCCAGGGTCCAAGGCTTTAAAAACCTTGGACAGTTTGCAGGTCCATGACACAGCAACACACAGGGACAAGTGATCTTCAAATATTTCCTTCTTTTTCATAACAATTTGTCCTGAAAACTGAGAAATTAATCATCGGATTCTCAGGGGTTTTTGGTTTTTCACCTGTTTTCCTCTTGTTCTGCACGTTTTTTTTTCCTCTTTACTAAAACAGGGTAAACAGATAAACCTGGCCTGTGAATGCCTCACGTGTAAATTATATAATACACAACAATGAGCAGATCGAACCTCAAACTTTACAGATAATAGAATCAAAATCCAATGAAACAAATCCTCAGGTTTTGTTGGACTGTGGGAGGAGGAGAAATCTCCTCCGTGAGATCCTGCTCACATCCCAGTACCGCATCGATTTGGGGATGCAGACCAGTTCCCACTCCAGCGATCTAACGTCCCCCTCAGCCTCCCCCACATTAAACCCTAATTGACTCATTCACACCTGCTCGTGCTCCGGGTTCATCGGGGACCGCTCTCCAGCACTAGAGCAGATTTTCTCATCAGCTGCAGGTTCACAGAGCTGCTCGCTGTCCTTCAGTCACCTACGGTGCAAAACAATGATCACAGACTGGCTGTTTGGCTGTGATTAATTACGCCGATATGTGTCAATATGTGGATATAAAGTATGCAACGCTGAATATTAATTTACCGGGGTAAACATTATCATCCAGACTGCGAAATGTAAAAAAAAAAAAAAACTGCAGTAAACATAGTTTGTCCTTAAAAAAACTGTCAAAGTCAGAGAAGTTAAACTTAGGAATCCAATGTTTAACAGAGGAAATGTATGTTTTTATAAGTTGGGAATCATAAAATTACTGAATTTGAAGATGAAATTACAAAAACATAATTAAAATCAAACACTTTTATATATATATATATAGATTACTTAAGTGTCCAGCATTATTTTAAATAATTTTATATTGATTTTTACTGAACTATAGTTCCATAATTCTTTTTTACCTGATTTATATTGTTTTAATATACTTTATTTAACACACAAAGATGAATCCTGAGTACTATGACTCAGTATTGGGCTGTGAGGGCCAGCAAAGCCTTCTCTGCTGGCCTAAACATACACAGAAAAAAACATTTATTCATAAATATTTTTGTATTAAATTGTATTATTATTGTTTTATTAATATTAAAAGAGTTTTTTTTTACATTTAAAAGAAACCTACCAGGGCCTTTAGAATCAAAAGTGAGGGCTCTGTAGTGAATGGACACAGCCCATTTAGTTTACAGTGCTCAGATCAACCTCAGGGCCTTCTAGCTGGCCCTACCTAGAAGGCAACACATAAAGACCTATGGTTGAATTGCACAGCTCGCCACAGTATGGCTCAGTTAGTTGATTTTTTTATTTTTTTGGGGATCGGATTCTCTAAAAACCAGTGGAACAAAGAAAGTAATAGGAAAAAATCAGGAGAAACGCGACACTCAAAAGACAATCTCTTAAAATAGTCCCTGACTTTTCCTTTTACTACGGGTCATTTCTCTCAGCCTTTACCCTCCTTTTAGCCTCTTCCTGTAATAGATTTTTTTTTTTCAAAATTACATGTCCTTAATGTAGATGTAACCTTTTGGAAGTAGCAGGAAATGAGATTTCCCAAAATAGAATGCAGAAACAGGTCAGTGGAAGCAGTTGTGCAGCAGTGGAGTGTCCAAACTGTCACACAGACACATCTGTCGTGTCAAGGTCCGTGTCACTGGTACAAACTGATGACATCCTGTCTCCCTGACAATGTCTTCACGTCACTGTCTCTCTCCAATCCGTAAACGCTGGATTTTTCCGTTTTTATATTTTTACGTTTCCTTGGAACTATTTTAAACCTTGGCTGATTGTTAATTTATTCAGTATCGTCTTTAGGAATCAATCTCCTGACTCTGCATTTGAACTTTTCCAGTTTTATTCTTAATTTTTTTTTTCTTTTAACCCAGCATCACTTTCTATTAAAAAACACAAGACTCTTCCTGAAAATACATTCGTTCACAACTGATGTTTCAGCAAAGGACAGGAAATCTTTATTTTAACTGATAGTTTTTGAATTTTTTGGTTGGGTTTTTGTAGAGATGTTGAAAAAATATCAATCTTAATGATTATTTCAACAGGGAAACAGCAAAGTCTGTCTGCTAAAAAGTTAGAAACGACCAAATATGAGATTATTTTTCTCATAATTAAGCTATCAGAAACCAAAAATACTTTTTTGCCCCAAAATTTAGACCTAGAAAACAATTTTAATTCTTCTTGGGGCAGTGGTGGCTTGGGTTGGGAGGGTTCCGGGTTCGAATCCACCAGCTTCCAAGTTACCACTGAGGTCCATGGTATCGTCCCCACTCACAGCTCTCAAAGCTCAAAGCTATAGAGGAGGTGCACAGTGGTGTGGATCACCATGACAAGGAGTTGGATTTCCCTCTCCTTTGGTCGCTGTACTTTTCAAGTGTTTCCACATTGAATCCTCCGTCTCCATCTCCTACTCTTTCTCCAACTACCTCCATGTCCTCCCTCACTGCATCCATCAATCTCCTCTTTGAGATGTGTATAAGAGACAGGGGCAGAGCTGAGAGGATGGTGATGGATGACACAGTCATCACATGGTGGAGTGAGGAGCGGTGACGCACCCACACCCACGTTAACAACAGGTTCAAAAAGTGGAAAAAATTTCACTTTCAGGACTGAAAGACCCGATCAATGGATCAATGATTCACTGATTGACACAGTGATTCTCCCATCATTACAATCTCCTCTTTGTCTCCTACCTGGTAGCTCCATCTCTAGGATCATTCTTCCACCATTGTATCCACTGTTCCTCCTCTGAACATGTCCAAACCATCTCAATCTGTCTTCGCGATTTTATTTTTCTTAAACATATTCACATATATTAAATATATTTGTCGTGGATTGACGTGACTGCCAGGTGCACACTCCCTCTGCTCTTCATATCCAGGAGTCTACTTGAGGTTTTAAGGACCTTGGAATGTCTGATGAGGTAAATGTATTACTGTGACGTGAAGCACTGATTAATTGAACACTGAGTTGATTTTTACAGCAACAGGTTCGTTTCACACTCAGATCCAAAATCTCATTTGTCTAAAGGTTTTAGTGGAGCCTCTATCGGAAAAACGTGTTTTTATTGATTCTCTAAGTCGTTCAAAGAATTTATAAATCAAACATCACACTTAATAACTCTTCACCGCCGTGAACATTACCGTAGACCTTGACTGTGTGAAGTGAATTACCGCAGGTGAGCGTCTTCTGCGTGGACTGCCTCGGAAAATACTGGAGTTGAAGTCAATTGATGCCGACACCGGTCTCCGCCCGCCGGGTACGTGACGTTGGGAATTTAGTTTTATCTGCTTGTGCCTAAAAGACGGCAGATTGGAAAAGAAAACGTTGTTAGTGCCATTTGCAGTGCTTTTCCGTGCGCCCTTTAGACCTCACACTTCACACCACTCAAGGATTAGTTCCCCCTGAGTGCTACTCGCTCCAGGAAAATGGCCTCATTAACAACCAACGAAGCCACACTGAGGGCAATCTGACTCTGTCTGCGATTAGTCCACACAAGACTCTTAATCTGCCCGCTCCATGATGGACACTGGTGGAGAAATTGAAACCGTCCATTGCGTGGCAGCTGTGTTATTATAACATAAAGAATGGTTATTAAAGTGTCTGCAGTGTGGAGGAGTCGATCCCAATAAGCTCCAGTGCCGTCTCCGTTCTTCTGCTCCCTCTCGCTCTCATTTCCTTCCCATTCTTCCTCCCAGTCGCTCTCTTTCCAAACTTCCACTTTTACGGCTCTTTGTGTGAGACTCCTAAAATGAACGGGTCTTATTCAGATTATTATGACATCAAGTTTAATTTGATTCAGTTTAATGATAAGAACACACTCAGAGCCTCAGTGCTTCACTCTGAACGACTTTTTAAAGGATGTATTGAATTATTCCATACAATGTCGATGTGCGAATTCAACTCATGACGAAACATATGATGGAGGTAGATGATGTTTCTAGACCAGGCATGAGCAAACTAAGGCCCGGGGTCAGGATGTGGCCCGTTTAGCTTTTATATCTGGCCTACAACCTCGTCTCAGTTAAATATTTTTTTTTTCATGTCATCATTATACTTTTTTCTTTCCCCTGCAATAAAGCAATTCCCCTGTAGATGGCGCCATCAAGGGTATTAAACATGAAGAATTTTAGGTTTTATTCATGACTTTTACATGACATTCATTAGTGATGTTAGGGGATGTGTCGAGCAGAGCAAAGGGGGCGTGTCCACGAAGCACGTATCGAGGCTTGCTTCAGTTGCTCATGACACCACCTACTGGCAAAGTATATAATCACAGGCAACTCTATCTGAAGCACATAATGTGTGATGCATTGATTTTTTTTGTATCTGTTATGACTGTTTTGTAGTGATGTTACGAGTTCTTTCGAGGCTTCGAAGCGTGTGTCGAGCAGAGAAGGTGGTATTTCCGCGAGGCTTGCCTCATTTAGAGGAGGGGCCAAAATTATGACATCCGAAGCCTCGCTGCCCGGCTGTGTCACGTGACTGCTTCGGAAAGTAGTTCAGGTGAGACGAAGCCTCATGACGATTTGAACCACTTGGGTTCATGTCTCCAAGCGTCATGTGCTCCAGACACCACCTACTGGCAAAGTGTATAATCACAGGCAACTCTTTCTGAAGCACATAATGTTGATGCTTGATTTTTTGCCTCTATTATGACTGTTTGGTAGCGATGTTACGGGATGTGTCAAGCAGAGAAGGAGGTGTTTCCGTCAATTCTTTTGGGGCACATGTGTCAAACTCGAGGCTTGGGGGGCAAATGTGGCCCGCCGAGTCATTAAATGTGGCCAACACATCACCTGGAAAAAAAAAAAAAAGTTTTAATTACATTTTCTACTTTATACTTTCTGTGAATGCAGTAAATTAGTAAAATAAGTGCATTTGTTCACTGTGTCCCACTGTGGCCCTGTACCAAATGACCTACAGATGTTTACTGGTCCACAAACTGGTGGTTTGGCACCCAAAACCTGTACAGTCTTACATACAACTTCAATGTAAACTGTATTGCTGATGTGGACCCTGGTAGAAATGGATAGGACTCCTATCGTTGTTTTAGGGTGTACAATAATGTGGTTCCTCAAGGATTTGAACCTAGGACTCTATGGTATCTGCTTCACAGAAAGACCATGAACATGAAACATGAACCAGCTTTATAAAAAAAAAAACTGTTATTTGAGGTCTTGTATAGATTAAGAACCTCATAATCCAGAGTCCTAAAACCATGTGAACCAACATGGCGCCCTCTGTATGACAGGAACAGCCACTGCAGATACAGTATGTGTTTTTCTTTTTAATTTTATTTTCTAAAGGTCAGAAACGAATAATACTTGACATTGTTGGTATTTATTTTACCTTGAGTCTTTTTCATTATGAGTAGAGAATTACCATATACTTACTGTATCTACACTCTGTACTTTTGACTTCCTCAAGGGCATAATTTATGAGGCAAAGCTCGAATCTGGGAATCATTATTTTCTATTTGAATCCGTGCATGCTCTACTGCCGCATGGAACATTGAAAATGTACAGAAATACTCACGAGGGAGGAAAAAAAACTTTTAGCTAAAATAAAATTTCCCCTATTCTCTACTCACCGACGAAGGTAATTTTACCCTATTCCGATGCTCGGTGTCCGTAAACCTTCTGAGACAAAGGTGTTTGATTTGATAGAAGCCAATCTTATATCCTGTAGTTGCCTCTGATTTTTGACAGTAATATTTACCACGCTGTACTCCCGGCTTTTCTATTAATGGTTTATTTTACCCCTCGCACACTGTTGCCTGCTCAGATTGCTTAATTTGTCAACATGCCAGCGTCTTGCATGGAATAAATAATTACAAAATGATTTATGTATAAAGCAGCAACCCTATAGAACCGTCCTCATCAGGGCACAGCCCCGCTGATGAAACGCCACGAAAGGCGTCTGGCTGCTGAAGATTTGTTTAAGGTTGTGTCACCGGGCATAGCAGTGACAGATTTGCAGTTGATCACAGAGACAGTCTTATATTTTTGATCAAAGTGCCCGGCGATGGTCACACTCAGTGATCATAGATGAGTTATTGACCTCCCGCAGAACAGAGGCTGTTGTGGAACTGCAGTAATTCATCACATGCCTCGTGGCTGGAGATAAAAGGCCTTGAATCAGACTTTCAGGAAACAAGAGATGCTCGAGCTCTCGGGTTTTATGTTGCAATTTTTTCCCCCAGTTTCCTTTTATTTCCAAAGTTAGCTTTAAAATCATTAAATATGACCCATGTGTGCCATTTGTACTCACGATATATGCTAAGGTTGTGAGTCAGGCGTCAATTTTCAACAATTTCTCAGTTGTGTGAATATCGCACGATTGGGCTAGAATGTTGGGCTAAAACTTGTGAATCGCGTCATCAAGGGATTATCACCTCGCGATTCTTCTTCTTTTGGTTTATCCCGTTTTTCAGGGGTTGCAGACAGTCAACAATTTCCATCTAACCCGGGCCCCGACCAATCCGGTATGGAAATCTTTTTGTTGTCTCGCATCATAGATTTGGCAAAATGTTTTTACACTGCATGCCCTTCCTGACGCAACCCTCACCATTTTTCCGGGCTTGGGGGCACGCTGGCTTCTGCCCCCTAGTGGCTAGGTTATGATCACCACACGATTGTGAGAATCAACCATGAATTAAAAGGATTTACACACGATTTTTACCTCAAATGGCCACACTGCACATGTGTGAACATAGATACAGAAGAGAACACAAGTCAACAACAGGGGGCAGCATGGTAGAACTGACTGCCAAGCCATTTCCTGGGCTATACACTTGGTCGTAGTCAACTTTTCCTTGTCTCTTCAGAGATAGGCACGTCTGCCAGAGAATATTACGTAACATTACAATACATTTGGCAGGAAGTTTTATCCAAAGCAGTTCAGCCATCAGATTTGCCAGTGTGAACACACGAGTCCAGATTGACTAGTACAGTGTGAACAGCAGATGGACGCCACGATTGGAACAAGTCACACAGTCTACACCCAGATTTATTCGAGTTAAATACACCCCATATGACATAAGGATATGGTAAAAATGTTAGCTAGCTGTAGTTGAGCTTCTCAGCAGGTGAACAATGTACATAATTAGTCCACATGGTGTCGCTAAATGATCCTACTTCTTTTTGGCCCCTTTCTCTTCATCTCTCCCTCTCGGGTCAAGATGATCATGGTGATTGGAAAACATCCGTTCATTCATTTTCAACCTTTTAATTATTTTCAGCCTCGTATGGGGAGTTGGAGGCCGTCCCAGAAGTCATTGGGCTGTGGGCCCAGTGACTATGAACTGCCGGTCAATCACAGGGCCACACATCTGGACCACCAACCATTAACACCCACAATCCTGGCTGGGATCAGATGAGTGTGCCCAGTTAACACATATTTAATCTACAGTAGGTCTTTCTGGACTGTGTTGGAATGTGGACTGACTTAATCTGTACCCAGCAGAGGAAATCAAGGATGAGTCACTTATTTCACCTAAAGAGACTTCCTACCTTGAGGTGATTCTCTCAACATTGCAATCACTGGATACAGCAGTGTGTCAAAAGAAACGCAAGGGGGTTTTAGCATTTTTAGAAAAGTTATTATTAAACCAACAACCAGAAAACACAATCCAGTGCAAGGGATTGAAATCAATGACTAAAACGAGAGTCAGAGCTGGAGGTGGAGGAGTTAAAGATGCTGAGATTCTCTTTAGGAGAGACAAGGATGGACAGGATCAGGAATGAGGTGATTAGAGGGACAACACAGACAGTTTGGAGAAAAAGCTAGAGAGGACAGATTGAGATGGTTTGGACATGTTCAGAGGAGGGACAGTGGATACATTAGTAGAAGAATGATCCGAGAGATGGAGCTACCAGGTAGGAGACAAAGAGGAGATTGATGGATGCAGTGAGGGAGGACATGGAGGTAGTTGGAGTCAGAGAAGAAGGGGGAGAGGATTTTCTACACAGGCAAATGGAAAAGGATAATCTGCTGTGGCAACCCCTGAAGAAGGGACAAGCTGAAAGGAAGAAATGACGTATGAAAGAAGTGTTTTTGGACAGTGGATACATTAGTAGAAGAATGATCCTAGAGATGGAGCTACCAGGTAGGAGACAAGGAGGAGATTGATGGATGCAGTGAGGGAGGACATGGAGGTAGTTGGAGTCAGAGAAGAAGTGGGAGAGGATTTTCTACACAGGCAAATGGAAAAGGATAATCTGCTGTGGCAACCCCTGAAGAAGGGACAAGCTGAAAGGAAGAAATGACGTATGAAAGAAGTGTTTTTATTACTAAAAATACACTTATATTAATGGAGATTGCACTTGAAGTCAGCATTAATGTAGCATCTTTTGGGCAATCACAATTTCACATGTTAATGTAACTTCCAAAGTAGATATCTACCTTGAAAAGTGGATTAAACAGTACATTCTTTCCAATTTAGCTTTGTATATTCCAAAAAATGTTTTCTTTATAAATAATTGGTAAGGTTAAATTCTGATGTGAAGACATTTAGTTCAACTGCAAAAGGATTGGTCTCCCAATCAGTATTCAGTTTGGTGTTATTCCAAAAAAGAGCTGTGGTTTTCAAATGTCTGTGTTCTGACAGAACAGAGTCAGTTATCCACTCAGAGCCCCACGGACTGTATTAATAGTCAAGAGTAATTAGGCTTTTAAATTAAATTAAAATTTATATAACGTTCTCAGTGATATGAGTTAATGGCAGTGCTCAATTTTGATGTATTATTAATCATTTTAATTAAATGATTTATTTTACCCCTCATTTTTTGCTACTGTTATGAACTCAACCATATCTTTATACTGGGAGATTCGCGTGCTGGTTAAAAAAAAAAAGAAAACAATATTCTAATGCTACAACCGTGTTGGTATGGGCTTTAGAAAGCGGGGGTTTCAATTTCCTAGAATATTAGATTTCACAGCGCAACGTGTTTAATTATAATAATCGTATTTCAGTTGCTTTTTTTCTCTCATAATCAAGGTAATCCTTATAATCCTCTCAGAGTGACCGTTATTGACACTGAGCGGGGGAAATGCGGGCAGAATGAAAATAACATTTATTACGACAGACCTTAAACGCAACTCCAGGTATGACGTCGCAGGACGTACAGACGTTATCAAATATAGGACCAGACATAACGGCATCAATCCAAACTATCGAGAAGCGGGAAAATGGAAAGCTAACAGCCGCCTCAGCTAACCGTAAGTTGTTTATCTACTTTTTAATGTCCTGTCTGACGACAGTGGCCGTTACTCTGTGACGTTACGTCACGTGTGGTTGTTATTCTGAATTGAAGACCTAACGTGACGTTATTAAAGTCAGTAAACATTCGGTTATAGTTTTTGCAAATGTTTGTGACGTGAACGTAACGTCTGGGAATAATACGTGATGACGTTTTGCGTGGCTTTGTGTTGGAATATAGGAGTTGGGAAGCAGTTTTGGTATTTTTTTCTTCTCTTCAGATCTTTAATGTTGATTTTTTTTTGTCATATGGCAACAAACTTTAGTTTTGTGTAAACACAGAATCTGGAAGTTTAATATAATAAACACAAGACATTATATTTGGAATAATACCAACATCAGTAGTATTTATTTGTTATTCTGTTTATTTATAGCATTCTCAGTTTATATTTAATCCAACAATGAAAAAAAATGTAACTTTAATTTTACCCTGACATTATTAATACTACAAATCCCTGGTTAAATAAACACGGGCCAGTTCTAATATACGTTAAATATGACCTCACAGGCTGAATGGGCCTAAGCTTTACTAAGAGTCACTGTTTTGTATATCATTGTTGCTCCTAAAGTAAAATAACTAGGTTAGGTTAGACTAACATTAGATGACAATATTTTATTTTATTGTTTTGTACTTATTTTATTTTTTCTTGTTGGCTGCTGTACTGCTGTATAATTTTCTGTCTGTCTGTCTTTCCATCTATCTATCTATCTATTTGTGTAACTGGGTTTGTCTTTCTGTCTCTGTCTATCTACGTTCTTCTATATCTTAGTGTTTAAAAATACATTTTCCCAGAATTTAATTCCAGAAATCATCATCTTAAAGCACATTTGATTGAGTGACGATATAGATTCAGTTCCAAAACCTTATTTGTTGGTGTTTTGATCAAGTGCGCCTTGAAATATAATCACACTTTGCCTCCAAGTTAATGTGCGGATGTGTAACATTTTTAGTCTGTGGAGAAAGTGCTTCTGCAAGTGTATAAAGTTGAAAATATGCAACGGGATTACCCACAAGGTGAACCTTGCTCAATTAGGAAGAACAAACAAAATGTGTGTCTTCCTCGTGGCAGGAGCAGGAGCAGGAGAAGGCTCCAGGGCCTGATCAATAGTTGCCTCTTCGGGCAGAGCCATTAGCAAACAGCGCCAGGCCTAATAACTGAGGGTTGACCTTTTAGTTTAATACCGTCTCCGTTCAGCTACAGAGCCCAGTCACTGTGCAGTGACTGCATAGCAAGGAGAAAAGGTGAGTGTTGTTTTAGTAGTTTGTAAATGTAATGTAGATTGATCACTGTCTTGCAGTTGTTTATCAAGGCCATGGGGAATAAAGGGAACAGGGCTGGATTCTGTACTTAAGTGATTCATGAGGTGCCTGTCTATATTTCTATTCAGTTATGGCAGTGTCTGTATGGACCAGACATTTTCACACTTGAAGTCATTTCCCTCTTTTCATGCATAAGTATTTGCCATATATCACATCCCTTTTACCACATACAGGTAGGGTAGTTTTTTTTCTGTAGGAGTATTCCCTGATAGCTTTAGTGTACGCTTCAATGTAAAGATTTATGAAGTTAATATTAGTACTAAATCATATGAAGTACTGGCTATTAAAATGCAAAGAAGTATGACCTCTTGGAGAGTATTGACAGAGGCACAACATCAGTCTGTTTTCAGAACACTCTTCTATCCCTGGCAGCCTTTCATCCTGTAATTTGCACACTTTCACCGCTGCTTTTCAAAGCAGTACTTTGCATGAAGTCACAGATGGACATCTCCATTATATACCCCTGGCCTGGTTACTTCAACAGCTGTCCATCAAACTCTCGCTCGCTCTCAGATCTCCACTCCTGTCTAAAGATGACAGAAGACAGTAAAGTCCTCGGTCCTCTCCCCCCCTGCAGTGAACACTTCTGGTGAGAGTCGGGCTGATTTTCAACAATGATATCACATCTGTGGGGTTTGTTCTTGTGGGGTGACAGTTTGACAATCTTCCAGGAAATCCTACATTTATCTTGATGATAAATCCCTGCATGATTCATCAGGGCATGGCAGATGGCAAACATCTTTGGTCGTGTATGGAGATTGCAGCAGCTGCTTTGCTCCAACACTGAGGGCTTGTTACCAAACACCTATTGGTTTGATGAATTAGTCTTCTATTTCCCATTGGCCGTGTTAAGTTGGAATTTATGAATCTAACAATAACTAAGTTCTATTACATGCTAAAGTTTGTGGTGTGGTCAGAGTTTGGGCCAAATCTGATTGTGAGTGGAACCGTTTGTTATCCCAATATTTCATTGTCTTGCACGGATGTTGTTTGTTTTAATTCTTTATCTCCATTTTGGAAATGGAAATGGAATAAAAATATTAATAAATTATGTATGGAGAGTGATGTGCTAATTGGTGGACAAGCGTATTTAGTTTATATTCTGTCTAGATAGCTTGGTTGACTTGACTTTAATGATGAGTTTATGGTCAGATCAGTGAAGAAATTCAAGACTTCCATGTCCTTCTAGGACCTGATATGATAGATGTTCTGGTTAGTTATGGTTTATCCTCCTATGGTGCCTTCCTTTTTTCTCATGTGTCTCCACTGAATGTCTTTGGCACCCCCTAGAGGAAGTCTGCTCCACACATTTTAACCTGTATTCAAGACTAGTTGCCCAAGCAATGGTTGTGGTTGTGGTGCGGGGGGATCACCTGTTGACACAAACTGTCCTTCACATTTACATTCAAACCCATTGATCAATTTAATTTGACCAGTTACATTAAGTTACGTCGTCCTAAAGTTGTATCCATTATGACAGTGGGAGGAAATTGTATGAAATACTCTTTACTGTGGAAAGGCAAATCACTTACCGCGAAGAAGTGTTCCAGTGTTTGCTCGGGCTGATTCCTGAAGGGGAACATGCCATTTTTCTTCCTGATAAATAGCTCAAGAGACTATTTTTCAGTGAATTGCTGAGGACACTTTCCAAGCTGGAAATCCGGACAAAAAAAGAGACAGCCAGAGTAAGAGCTGATCAAACATTTCTTACAAGTAACCACTATGCTCACATATGCTAATAGCTTCTGGTTTGAGCGTTTACCTCTCTGTATGTGAGTCCATATACGTCCGCATTCACCCTTTCGTCCGCTTTGAAGCAGAAATCATTTGCATGCAGCCAACTTAAAGCAGGAACACGAAGAGCCGGGCTCAAGGTGGATTAGATTTGGCAGTGCCTCAGAGACATTGGCAGGTAAACAGACACTTCACAAGTGTTTACACAGTCTTTAACAGCTTTCTGCCATGGGTGGGGGAACCTGCTAATTCAGCACTCACTCTTTCAGGTGGCCATTGTTTCAGGAAGATCGAGGAAGCCTAGGAAATAACAATAGGGTTACCAGGCAAAATACAATCCAATACTTTTCTAATCGTTAGTTGTAGATGGTGATGGATCAGAAAATCACTGACGATGTAACAATGCAAGCAGCTATGGCCACTTGTCAAAACACAACTGAGCTTAAGAGATGTTCAGGCGACGTGCAAAAGAGATGACCTAAAAATAAACATTTCAAACACAGCTGTGATGTTTGTCTCAAACTGTCAGGGTGTGATGTCTCCCGGAAAGCAATAGACAGTGAAGTGGGACAGTGCCAGCTCAGCTGTAGTGTCAGCAGATGGAGTGGGGCAAGAGGGTGGGCATAGATACACAGCTGTTCCCTCATGTTGGGCACCTCTCTCATTGATCATCAAGATCTTTGCAGGATTCTCACAGCCAGAGGTTTTTTATGCAGATCCAGATTCGTCTACGCCTGTGGGCATGACTTTAAGTGTTGTTTTTTTTTTTCTTGTATAATTCAATGTTTTTAGTTTCATTATATTGATTCCTCAGTCTATAGCAGAGATGCACAAACTATGGCCCCGGGGCCAGATGCGGCCCATTGAGCTTGTTGATGCGGCTCACCAACCTTGTCCGTATTAAATAATTTTTTATATCATAAATTCTACCTTTTCATTGCAATGCCTTTATACATGACTTTTACCTGCCATTTATCTTAGTTCGAATTAACTCTCCATCTTTCTGCTCTTGTCTTGGCCCCGTGTCTAATTCAAGGACCCAAAGTTGCGCTGATCATCTGAGGGTGGTCTCATGTAAATGCACCCTCAAGATTTCACCTGGATGCTTTTGAGAATGCCTTTCAAGAGTGCACTGCTGATTAGAAATGATCAAGCTGCTTCAGGAATCATCTTATGTCCAATTACCTCTCGAGTTTCAGTCCACTGCCGTATGCTAACCCGAGCTGCAGAGAACTGCTGTACTTCACCCACTGTTCTTGGACCTAAATTTCTGAGTCTTGATTAAACTTGTGACATGATTTTTGCGGACTTTTTGGTGACATTCCTTTTTATTGGCGAGTCGATGGCTTTTCTCCTGATTTTGAACAGATCTCACATCCAAGGAGAAGGAACTTTCGAACCTTTTGATTGTAATCAAACTTTATAAAAAAATGGATGGCTGAATGAATAAGCAGCTGATTCTCAAATTTTGATCATGTATCTGACATGTGTAGTCACCATATTTAGCTGTGCGAAAAAGAGCAGCAACTTGGCAACAAGAACATAAGATATGCACAGTGTCCAACATACAAAATAAACATGTTTTTGTGTCCTACTACTTGTCAAACTGGGATTAAATCAGTACATACACCACTACCATATGTATGTTGTCACGCCTCAAAGAGTCCGAGCCTCCCCTTCCGCCTCATGGATGTTTTTCCTCAATCCCCAACTGCGCCCACAGTCTGTTGTCGTCAACTGCCACCACGGAGTAACAAAGTTGCAGACCGTGCTAAAAACACTATGATCGTAAAAATGAATGCGTTTTCTCTTCACCTTTAAAATATAGTTTACCGCAGTAAGTCCTGACTGGTGTTCTCATGTGGCTGTTTAAACAGACCTCAGAGTTTATAGGAATAACTTTATGAGCTTCATTCACATTAAGCCAATTCCCTTGGCCTATCGATTGTAGGGTAGCCACAATTCGACGATAGTTCTGCACCAGGTCCTGCATTGACTGCTCTGTGTTGCTACAATATGAGGAGAAAGATGAGAGTGTCTGTCCTATTATGATGGATGGCTGTGGGCTACAGAGGAGTTAATTGGCTCTTGATGAGGGTTGCTGTTGCAGAAAGGAGGCATAGCAGGGCAGATTAGCACATTAGCCGGGTTAATCAATGGGGAAATTGAGGTGTGGTGCTACCCTCACAGGTTTCTGTTCTCTACCTTCCCAACAGTTTATCCTGCTCCTTTGTTTCTGCCATGCAGATTTCAAACACCCAGGTGTTTGACTCGGACCTTGTCCCATGATGTTGCTAACATTTTGGGTGAGATTTCGTTCAATCATAAGGTTACTAGAGTTGTTTTTATTATTGGAATATGCTTGGTTGAATTATTTGTTGTCATCAATTTAAATGGTTTTTCATGCAAATAATTTGTTTTTGACTTTTTGGCGTGTCTTCTTTTCCTTGCGGCATGTCCCTTTTTTGGGTCAGTGGTTGCCAAAGTTTGTCAACAATTTCCATCTCCCCCTGTCCTCTGTATCTTCTACTCTAACTCCAACTACCTCCATGTCCTCCCTCACTGCATCCATCAATCTCCTCTTTGTCTCCTACCTGGTAGCTCCATCTCTAGGATCATTCTTCTACCAATATATCCTCCGTCCCTCCTCTGAACATGTCCAAACCATCTCAATCTGTCTTCTCTAGTGTTTTCTCCAAACCTTCCTGTCTGTCTTGTCCCTCTAATCACCTCATTCCTGATCCTGTCCATCCTTGTCTCTCCTAAAGAGAATCTCAATATCTTTAACTCCTCCACCTTCTCCACCTCACCATTCCACTGTCCTCCCTTTCATTCACACACATGGACTCTGTCTTGCTACGACTGACCCCCATTCCTCTTCTCTCTAGTGCACACTAGTACTAGTATGTGTGAGAAAAGTCATACTACTAAAAGTAAAGAAAATCATTTCATTGACCCTTCCCCGAAGTAAGAAAGTTTTGCCTCCCCTCACTTTGGTAACCACTGATCTAGGCAACTCATTAAGTCTTTAATTCATTCATGGCCCAGAGTGGTGTATGGGTTGGACTCCAACCCAGGCCCATTCAGAGCTATCTTGTCAGCCTGACCTAGATACAGAACCGTCCACGGGTCTTCTAAAGTACAATGTGAACTACTGCTGTGTGAACAGCTGTCGTGAATGTAGTGCAAGGTCGTCTTTACCATGTTGGTGAGGAGCGACTGCCGATGGCAAAGAAGTTCCAGATGTATAGAAAATGACTGAGGAATGATGCAATAATCCTTCCATGTGTTATGGTATTAAAAAGTCAGCCTCGCGCCTTCGCCTCGTGCACAAATCTATATCTACGCAGTTTACAGAATAAGAAAGGAACCACATGGATTTAAGAAATTGGATCTAAACATAAATCCATAGGTTGAGTTCTTTTCTTAGCATTTCAGCAACAGGGCAAAAGAAAGGAGGAAGGAATGAGGTGAACAGCTCTGTGGTATTCTAATTTAAACTCTGGCTGAACCCTGCATTTGAATTCTTTTGAAATCCGCTCCAGCGCTGTCATGCAATTTTAAACACTTCTATACAATCGCTGCTCCCTTTCATGTCGATGAGCATATTCCCCTTTTTCCACACTCTGTAGCATATTTCGGAAATAGATTTTGCAGAAATTTGCATCTAGATTTCTCCTTCTAATGTTGTTATTTAAAAAAATTATTATACATTTTCATCCTAGTTTTTTTTCTTCTTCTTCTTCTTCTTCTCTTGCTTCACTGCCCCTGCCGTCTGTCATCCTCCTTTTCCTTTTCTCTGCCAGCACTCATCCTCCCACATAATGTATGCATCTCCTTATATATGGGCCCTGTTTCTTTTGACTCATAAAACTTTACAGTTCTTCCATCTGAAATTGCCATGAATTGATTGGACTGAATAATTGGATTACTTCCTCCATGTGTTTACGTCTGTGTGTGTGTGTGTGCTCGTCTTCCGTGAGTCGTTTGTGATGAGTGGACGTGTCTATACCAGTGTCTTCAAGTTTATCTTTATAACAACTCATCACCATAGTGAATATGAAAGTATTGCTGCTATTGCTTTCACCAACAGTGAATCTTAAAAACATTCCTGGTCGTTGACTTTCATGATTGAAAATCTGTGTCATACAGTTGGGACACCAGAGAAGAAAGAGAAAAAGCGATCTGTTCTGTTCGACTCGAGAAACGTTGTGAACCTGATGTTAATAAATATATTTTGTAAAAAGCCATTGTCAGTAAATTAAAGGGTATTTCAGCTTTTTTGTCATTTTGTTGAAGGACATGAGACATTTTAGTCTTAAAAAATGTACTTCATGTTGTAAAGTAGCGCTCAAATTTTTGGCTTTGATATTTGGAACATTAGGCCTAATGGAACTGCTGTTCCCTGGTTTTGCTTTTTTATAATTATTAAAAATTATAATTAAAAAAAGTAAGCCCATATAAACATATTGTTATGTTTATCTCTCGGCTTGTCCTTTTTTCCGGGGTTGCCACAGCAAGACAAAATTTTCCATTTCTCCCTGTATCCTTTCTTTGTCTCCTACCTGGTAGCTGTCCCTCCTCTGAACATGTCCGAACCATCTCAATCTGGCTTCTCTAGCTTTTTCTCCAAACCTTCCTGTCTGTGTTTGTGGAGTTCACATACGGCATATAGGACACTAAGTCAGTTCATGACCATCTGATCTTATCAAAAAGACGTTCATGTCACCAAGGAATCATAGTTGCACCTTGGTGAGTCAACTATGGACAGACTGGCCAGACTGAATCAGTCTCAATCACATCATTAGGAGAAGGGGTCACCATCTCTCCTGGAAATGAGTCGTGGGTAGAATGAATGATGAATGAGGAGAAAAGTCTTGGGACAGAATTTGACACCAGATCAAGATGGACCTTTTCAGCACGTCTGGTCCAAAGGTTGAGATGCTTGACCCCTAACCTGTTCCCTTTGGCTGTTTCTGGAGCACATCAAGCATTACAGATGTGCTGTGTGTTTGTTGAATCGTGGTAAAACAATAATGCATTGATCTAAAATGGATCAAAAAATTGATACATTCTTGACAAAGTTATCAAACTCTTGCCATAAACTCATTGATAAAACACCGGAAATCAAACTTTACACATTACAGCGTGTCTTTGGAAAAACCTTGTGTCTGGTCGACATGCTGTTTCTCCGTTGACAGCCAGCACGTCTGTGATTGGCTGCTGCTGTACCGGTTTTCTTTCTAGTTGACCCTTGTGGCAACCAGCTGCTTTGCATTTGCATAATACAGAGTTGACAGCTCATCAGCCTGCTGGGTTCACAGACTCCCTCACTGTCTCGCAAAACAGAGCCTGCGCTCGGTCTCCCCAACACGATCTGTCTGCGAGGTTGAAAACTGGCGAGGCTATTGCCCTGTTACTCACAGATGAAGTTGGTTCTGCTCTTTTTGTTGGTTTGGAACTTTTGAGTGGTTTAAATGATATAGTATCAACAGTGTGAGTACAGCTTGATCTTGACTACAGGGTTGTGGTCAGATGATGAGAAAAATGTTCTTTATCTCTCATCAGTTTTTTGTTGAAATTTCTGCTACTTTTAAACCTTTTTAATTGTTTCAAATAGGTTTTAAATACATTCTAATTGCATTAAACTACTACAATTAATCTAACAGCAAAATATCTTTAAAAAACGACCTTGTTAAATTCCTTGTACGTGCAACTTTACATCAAATACTTCAATGAGAGTTTAGTTAAGAGAGCGACACATTACCCTGACAACATCCTCCTTTATGTTTGAGGCGGAGGTAGGAGCATCACACACCAACTTCTCCGTTCATCCTTTTTTACTCCCACCATGCCTGAATGGCCTCAGCATCTTCTGACGCTCAGTTGACTGACAGGTGGAAATTAGCTGTAGGTTAACACTTTGCAAATCTATTTGCATTTCCATCACCTTTGGTATCAGCAATCTTCTACTACCTTTACATCTGTTGGCTCCTCCAAGAATGGTATTTACATCTGTGCCCACTCGCCCTGCTGTTAGACAAAAATAAAGGAGATGAAAAAGGAGTCACATAGATAAAAGCGTTCTTACTGATGTTGCATGCACTCTGGAACTGATATAATGAGCAGCCAACCCATCTTTCCCAGGGACACGTAGCCATATAGCTGGACTCAAGCCAGAGCTTAATGAAAAGAAATGCTAGTCAATTGATAACATTTAATTTATGGACCATTCTTTGTAAAAAGAAATTCGAGATCAGGGGTTATTAACAAAAGAAAACAGGAATCAAGACACAAATGCAAACATTTAATGCAACATTCACTTACCAATGCTGGTTAAGTTCTCATGACGCTCTACAAACTCACTCTGCCACTTTAATAATCCTCCATTTTACCTTCTGTAGTCGGTGCAGCTCCCCCTGTAGGCTCACTCCAGTCACTCATATTTGGGTAGAAATGACCAAAGAATTCTCGTCAGTTTCTTACATGTAAAACTCCCGTTATTACACCGTGTGTTTATCACCCGACATTTGTGCAAGCATGTGTCCAAATGTGATGTGTTAAAGAGGCTGAAGCCATGCATGTAATAAGTATAGAGTTTTATAGCCCTATTATCCTCACACTAATATGAACAAACCATTACTCTCACCAGCCCTGACACTAAAATCCAAATGAGCAATAATTAAGTCAGACACTAAACCTAATGCATGAGCGGCTTTACACACCCACACACGCGGAAAGACAGACACCCGTACACACACACACACACACACACCTTTGTACAAATTGTACATGCTCATAAGTAATTCAATTTATGTCGGATACCTTTTGTGCCTTATGAATTCCACCACTCTTTTAATCAGTGCCTGCCCATGCACGAGGCGGTAAAATCCTATGGAAATTAGTAAGGAATGTGCATCGTTAAAAGATATGTAAAAATGATTGCATTACCTTTAGCTTGAATGAACCTGAACATTGTGTATTTCCAATAAAGCAGCGACCATTAAAACGTCCATTCCGTTAAAGTTTGGCTGCGCCTTGTTTTTTTTATTATTATTATTTTTATTTTATTGTAACATAGAAAGGCTTCTTCATTTCCTGTCATCGGAGGCTGAAGCCCAATGTGTAAGTCAAGCCATGGACCAAAACAAAAAAGTTGACCCGTGTCTTTGCTCGATGCACAAACATTCATGCACTCCCTTGTTTAGAGTCTATTTTTTGCTGCCGCTGCTCCAAGTTGGACGACTTCCTAATGACTGACAAGCCAAGAAACAGCTCATGCAAATCAGGCCATGGCACTGGAGTTGAACCCCTGCATCTGTCTTCCTACATCTGCCTTCACACTGCACAGTGTCAATAATCACAGTCCTGTGAGTGCGTAAGAGTGCATGGATGTGTGACATATTTAAGTTTGTGGTGGTGTGTATGTGTGTTTCTGTTTCTGGTGTCAACCACAGTTACGGACTGTTCTGATGAAGCAGATGGTCCTTTACATTTACACTGAGGCTTCAGGATGAATTTCATCTGGTCCACAGTAGCTTTTTGTTAGGTGATCTGGTTTTATCACAACTGCATTTTTCCCATAAAAGAACACATCTTATTTTACGTTAAATATTAATATGTTCAGCCCCTCAGAAATAAACTATTATTGGATTTAATTGAAATTCCCTTGCTATGTCTAAACTTGCGGCCCGTGAAGAATATTTTGCAGCCCCCACTTTGAGGTGAAAGTTAAATTTACAATATTATTATATAGATTTGTTCTTCACATTTTATAGTAAATCCTATAGTTCTCAAAACCCTGATTCACACAGTCTCCTTCTGGTTCTGTGTTGTATTACACAGAATCTATGGGAAACTAATTTATTTTTTAATTTTTTCTTTTGTATTGAACCCTGAAAGCTCATGCTGCCTTTTGGTTGAATGATAGTGTGGGTGGTGGTCCTCAACTTATTTGAGTTTGGGACTCCCAATCTAAAGTATAAATATAAACATATATTTGGTAATACAGTTGAGAAAACTATTGTTTTCATTATAAAAATGGACAGGAATGAGTTTAGTTTAAAGTAAAATGTTTTTATTACTTCACGTTCTATTATTTATTTTATCATTTGATAATAATAAAAAAGGAGGAGGTGTCTCCTCCTCTGAAAGTGCTCAGTCAGGATCTGATCTGATGATCTGAGCACAATTTTCTCCTCAGGTGTGACATTGTGGTCATTATTGTTCAAAGACAATACCTGACTGACACTGAAGATCATATATACATCCCAGACACTTAAAATGACCACCTCGGTTGTTCTACTGTTAAACCTATTCAAACATATCACTCAGGGAGTGAGACAGAGGACGGAGCCTACAGCTATCTTGTCTATCTTGTCTGTCTTGTTCCTTGGAGCCCAACTGTATCTCAATATGGTTTCTTTTTTCTTCCTTCAACCCTAACTTCACTTTTCTCATTCTTGTTTGATCACAAGTATTTAGTTCCAAATTAAAAGTGACACCAACACAATACCACAGGCGTCTTATTGTTGTGTGGGGGACACGGTGAAAACAGCGATCAGCGTAAACAACTGTGAAAAGCACAAAGCAGAATGATGGCAGCAAACAAGGCTTCCTCTCATCTGTGGGCTGTAATCTGAAGGTGTCATCTTATTCTCAACAGATGGCACACAACACCGAGACTGACTGAATACCAATTTAGCCCCTCCATCTGTTTCCGCTGTTTACTTTTGATAACAGACACTTGACAGGTTGTTAGGATGTTCCGTTATCATCAAGTCCATTTTTGTTATTTTAAGGCATGTTGACGCTGACTTCCATGTGCTCCCCAATCATTTTGCAGTGTCATCCTGGAGTAATTTATGCTTTGGTGTGGGTGGATATATATATATATATGTGTAAAAAAATTTTTTTATCATCTGGTCATTTGTAAGCGGACGTTAGGTTTTTAAACTGCAGTTATAAAAGATCCCACTGTGGTTATGTGTGAGTAAAGGTCAACCATTCCGAGAGTTTGACTGTAAAACAGAAGTAGTGACAGTAGCCTCACAATTCCCTGAACTGTTGTCACTTCCATCATTTTACTGGCCCTGTCATTTAGGCTCTATTCATTATAATCACTGCCTGCAGTAAAAGCTGACTATATACAGCATTGCTTCTGGCATACTGTCTGCTTAAGTGCGTAAGGTTTTATTTTTAAGGTTATTATATGTTTTAATAAAAAGAAATTTTACCTCTTAGTCTGTAGGTTGGTCATATTCTCTCTTATTAGACTAATCACACTCTTTCTGTGGATTGCAATTATTCACAATTTATCATTTTCTTTCTGATTAATTATAATTTATTATACGTAAATGTTGAATAATCACAATTCAGTGTGATATTTTGGTTAAGAAGAAGAGAGTGTATATATCCCAGGGGAAGCACATAATTCCAAAGTAACTTAGCCAATAGCAATTGATCATAGAATTATAGGCATTAGGCACTTTTTATTTTATTTTTTTAATAGGGTTACCTAGTAGAGAAATTAGATGATATCACTATGGTTATGTATATATATATATATATGTATATATGTATATATATGTATATGTATATATATATATATGTATATATATGTATATGTATATATATATATGTATATGTATATATATATGTGTGTGTATATGTATATGTGTATATGTATATATATATGCGTATATATTTTTTCTTTTATTAAGAATTCTCAATATAGAAAAAGGGAAATATCCCTGGAGAAAAAGACACAATTCCAAGATAACTAATAATTAGTTAACAAAGCCAATAAGAATTGATTATAAATCTTGGATTGGGCATTAGGCTTTTCCAGGTTCTTCTAATAAAAAGGTTAGCTCAGATCAGTATGGCCATTTATAATCTTATATATGTATATATATACATATTTTTTTATTTTTTTATCATATCTGAGGTTGCATGGAAATTCAGATGGTATTACAAGGTGTAGAACCAGGGGCTCAAAAGACAAAGAAATGACCGTGTGGTGTCTCCACTGCAGCAGATACACAATCAGCAGATAGGTAGAAACCTGCAGCAGCTGTGAACATATTAAATGGTCCTGGTCGCTGGAACTTTCACTGAAACTTTTAAGTCAAACAAACACATACACACCAGTGAACCATAGGGAGAATATCTGCACTGGTTGTTAATGAGGGATCATAAACCCTGAATGGCCTCATCTCCAAAAGTCCAAGGTCAGCTGGGCCAGCGTCTTAAACTGATGAATTAAACATCAGTCTATCTGTCAGGTGGGTATAAATATTTCTCTTCCTTTCTGACTGGAGCTGTGTGACACCAAGCAAAAGTTCCTCCACAGATTCCCTGACACACTGTGACATGGGGGGGGGGGCAAGAAAATGATTCTTGGTGTAATGGGATCCAGGGTGAAGCTTGGTAGTAGTGGAGGTTTCATATTAGGCCCGTGAAATGATGTCTCAGTGTGTGTGTGTAGGTGTGTGTAGGTGTGTGTGCACTGCTCTGAACTCAACTAATAGTTGCTTCTCAGCATGCAAACATTTTGTCGGGATAGGAATTCAGCAGGCGGTATAGAGAGGCGTCATGACGCAACTTTTTGGACTTTTAAACCTATAGCTGCCTTTCACATTATTCCGAGCAAAATGCTCTTCTTATGGCTTAGCCTGACTCCGCTATACAATACATGTCAGTGAAATCTAGATAATCTTTATGACGCTGCACTATACCGGCCAGGAAAATCAATCAAAGAGAGAGAGAGAGAGAGCAGAAAGTTGCGTTCCAGTGATGCAACACTGCAATCACATCAGCATGTCACAACCCCAAGATATATCGTAGCGGAACATGTCAGTGAATGTTGAAAAGTATAGAAAATACGTCAGAGATAGAATATTGCGCAGATAGGACAGAGGCTTAGGTAGCCTCAAATTTATACACTTGGCAGTAAGACGAGAAAATAAATGACAAAAGTTAGCAAAACCCAAACTCAGAAATGAGTAGTTGACGTGCGTATGCCACAATAAATAGTTGTCATGTCTATGAACTCCCTTTGAAGAAGAGGTCACAGTGTAGCAAGATTAATATTAATTGCAAAGATGCAATATCTCAATCATCTTTATGTCCAAGTTTGAGTGAAAAATTCAAAAAAAATATGATTGATTAGGTGTCTCTGAACCCTCGGAGAAGTTTTAAATGATTGATTCTTCATATTGCTTTTTCTTTCATTTTTACAAAAACGTAAAACATCAACTCTTTAGAATCGTCTACACTCCTCTGAAGTTACTGAGGTAAAGGAAAATGACACTGACTGTGGCGTTCATCACTCTGCAGCTTCACTTTGAGGAGTCACGGGGGAACAACAGCCTTTGTTAAATATTGAAGGGTCAAATGGAGGTCAGTCCCACCGAAGATCAAAGCTTGTCTCTGCAGGCTCTGGCAGAGAGCCAGCGCCTTTGATCTTCACCTCGGTGTGGACAGCAGGGCAGAACACGGCTCTCAACTTTGGATGTGTTTGCTGTACATTACATCAAGTGTATTTTTCTGCAAGATGGTTTTTATAAGTGACTCAGTATTGAGGACAGCGACGCCAAAGCAGAGAAATGATCGAGTTGAAAACAGAAACTCTGCAATGATCTGTACTAAAATCTGGAGATTACGCTATTTTTTATCTCCTTAATACTGTCTGACAACCTGCATGTATTTCCAGGCAGGTGAAAATTCAGCTGATTTCGTCGTCAAAAAATTGTTTTTCTAAATCATGTAAATTTGCAATAAAATTGCATGGGAGGGGTGTATAGTTGGGTCCTGTAATCTTTATCAGTTTCACCGAGATTGGAAATCCCGCAGATGGTTGTCATAAAACCTAAAACATCTGCTATTTTTACGACATTGTACAATTTTCATACACCTCATATATTTGTATTTACGACATATTTGTATTACGTTTAATGTGGTGCGAATACCGAATTCTCCACCTTTTCGTCGTTTCTCAAACTTTGGGTACGTGTAGGGACATTATGCAGAGGAAGTTTACCATTTCACAAGCCTGATCTTACAGTTGAATTATCACACTGACGATGTAAAAAGAAAATGTGACTGAAAACACATGCAGAAATTGATAAAGGTCACATTAAAAGATCTTATTTAACTGCTTGTCTCTTTTACTGTAAATAAAAAGGATAACCAACTGACATTTAGTAAATAATGTTTTTTTAGACCAATTGCATGTTATATGGCACAATGGTTGGCAATATAACATGCAATTTGTCTAAAAACCATTATGTAAGTGACGTTCATCAATTTCTGCATTTTTTTTTCAATCGCATTTAACAAAACAGGCTCAGATCTCACACTGAGTGAGTACCTTATCAGGCTGGTAAATAAACACAAATAACAACAATGAACTACAGCCATAGTTCATCTATTGAGATATGAATCTTTTCTATTTCACAAAGCTGAAGCTATTGAAAAAAATAATCTTCAAACTGCATCAAAAACTATTTTTTATATAAATTCAATATGTACACTGTGAGAAAATTGCCACGTTCCTGTTGACAGTGAACTAGCATCTTTACAAGACAGAACATTTGTTGGAGAGTGGAATAAATCTTTATCTTCCTTGGCCAATAACCAAAAAAAGACATAACTTCAAAGTCTCGTTCTGTCAATAAAATCACAGAAACTACTATACTTTGTTCGAGACCATAATATTTACAAGACTTTTTATTTATAAGCCATCATTGTCAAGCTTGTATTTTTTGTGGTTTTTATCTCAGAGATGAATATTTTTAGCAATTCCCACAGAGTATACAGTACATCCTCAGCCGCATCATAATACACACAGACACAGACATACAGTAGATGATGAGATGCAGAGAAGAAAGTCTACATCACTTCATCACTTTTATGCTCCACATAATTCATCACTTTGCTGCCAATTAGTGTCCTAACAGGTTGACATCATCATCATGTGACTTGTTCAATCTTTGACACTGGGATCCACAGTGCAGGCTCCATCACATGTTACAAAGTGATATTTTTATCCAGTGCATTCTGTCAGGAGGCACTTATATTTTACCGGGGGCATCAAGTGAACTGTGGACTGCCTCTGGCTGCAGCCAATTGTGGGGGAAACTCAAAATCTAATATTGACGAGGTCATGGAGTTGTACTGCCCAGACAGAGAGTGCTGCCAGGGATGTGTTGGTGGGGGAGGTTGTCAAAAATGGACCCCCAATTTAATTCTCTTTCTAATTACTTACTGAAATTGGAAGCAGTTTGAGTCAAAATGAAAAGTGAAATATGATTTTTGTAGCAGTGCGTCGGCCCCTGCTGATTCATCGTATCCTTCCCGTCTGTCTTCTGTCTGTTTTTGCTGAAGTGGCGTGCAGTGGTGTGCAGATATCAGCAGTCCTAAAGTCTTGGCTCAGGGGCAACCAGTACAGAGGTGAGAAAGTAAATGGAATACACAG